>CM053269.1:4474795-4874455 GCA_028583415.1 Protea cynaroides
TCGCCTCCAGCTTCTTGATTGTACTTTATTTTCTTTAACTACAGAGTAACCGTCCGGGTTGTGGACTGTACTCTGCTTTATTTATGTACATACATTTTGTTTCTCTCACTCATTGTATGTAATTTATTTCCCCTTTAATAGATACATTATTCTCTTTTTAAATTTGGTCTCAACCATCACTTGTGCTTACGGTGTGTTTATATTACTGTTTTTAATTTATCCTATCTCAGTTTACAATTGTCTCGAATGTATGTTAGTTTAGCGGACAAAGCCTGAGATGCTCTGATACCAAGTTGTCACACCCCAATTCCGCACTGTTCAGAATGGTGTGATGAACCGCTAGCAAACCAACGGTTCAATCAGGATCTCAAGTAGGCTATCCCCGCGTTATCTAAACTTACACACATCCGTAATCATAATCAGAGTAAATACACAATAGCGGAAGTCTTATAATAAAATGAACTGAGGATCTACTATGATAGTAATATTAAATAGAAAAATTATTTTGTATCAACTAAGACATAATTAATTACCAAATACAAGTCTTTATTAAATCCAAATAAAGAAAACTAAGAAAATCTAGTCGAATACACACGAGTTGCACTCGCAAGAGGAGTCATGTGTATCTACTTCAGCTTCGGCTTCCATTGCCGCCACATTCCCGTACGCTGGAGCATTCATGTATTCTTCAACTGTATAACCTGCATCATCAACTAAAATTATTCGACGTCGAGCGGGTCAGCACACATCACGGCTCAGTGAGTAGACAAAACAATGCAACATTACATATGCATGCAATCAATTCATATCTTTGGTCTAGTTAATAGTTTGCAATGCGTAATAGAAAGGTTGGGTGGTCAAAGGTTAACGTTGATTGACCCCGCCTCTATACACAGGGTGTGGAAGTCCGCCCGAAGGTTAACGTTTATTGTCGTCCCCATCCACCCTAATCATGCCATTATACAACAAAGGTTAACGTTTATTGCTATATAATACCATACCAACATGTAAGCCCCTGTTAGCGAGGGCTTGCAAACTGGGCTCGCAACTAACCAATCCTAATGCCAAACAGTGTATCCAAGGCCTCACCCCAGCATCCCTCAGAATGTCTATAGAGATAGAGCTAAGGCCCCCCGGTAGAGTTAGAGACTACAAGGACCGAGACCACCTCCCCTGATACTCTACGACATAATAGTTCTGCTAAAGTAATGGCAATTCAACGATGCTAATGCCCAAGACTTAAGTTAGAGATAGAGCTAAAGTGCTGAGACCCCGCCAAAGGTTAACGTTTATTGACGTTCTCATCACACTTCCCCTGATACTCGCTCGCATCAAGTACACCAACCACACATATACAATCACATGCCTATTCCTATCATCATCATCATCATGTTATAAACAATAAAGTAGATATGCATGATCAAATAATAGAAATATTGGATGACATGTTGTATGCACATTACAAACATATTCGCATAGAATCAATCATGGCATTGGACTCAAAAAAATAGAAAATAGTTTGTTATTAATCAATTAGTTTAGAATTCTGTTTCCTCACCTTAGCTTGCTAATAGATACTTTTCCAAGCTTTAGAATCACCTTTATATTGTTATTATATTGCTAGAAGACCTAACAAAGTTGATAGAATTTAATTAGAATAAATTCTGAATTTAAAAACCATTCTGTCAACTGTGGGTCGGAGGTAGGGTCGGAGTCATGATCGACCCTGGGTGCGACCATCCCCAAACTCTGAACATCCCGAACACTGAGGGTCGATGATCAGGATCACCTAGGGTCGGATGGTCATCGACCCTCGGTGCGACCCTCGGTGCACTTTGGTATAATTCCCTCTTTTAGTCCATTCTTCGTGCTTGGGATCCTATGTCTTTCTCCTACTTTCCATTTTACATTCATTCCATGGTCTGAAACCATGTATAACCCACCTAGATATCTTTCATGCATTCTCCTATGGTTTTCCCTGAAAACCTAACCATGGGTTGATGGTTTGGGTTTCTTCGAGATCACACTCTCATCAATAGCTAACCTAAGGTCTGTAGAAACTCATAGAATTAGTATCCATATCTGAGAAGAATACTCCTTCTCTACAATCTTCTCTTTTGGCTAAATTCTCTTCCTTGCTTCTTTTCTTCCTCTTCTCCTTTTCTTCTCTTTCTCTCAATTCAATTAGGGTTGTAAAAGGAGTGAAAGAGGCTTAGGGACGTCCTTTAAATAGAGTAGGAACATCCTAAAATAAGTCCCTTTGAAATTAGGAAAGAATCCCAATCGAAAATTAGGAAATTTCCTAATTCTATTTCCTACCGTAACCGAGGGTCGATGGGAGGGTAGATGATCCCGTCGACCCTAGGGTTCACGATGTCCGACCCTCCCTTCAAAATTGAGGGTCTGACTTTCTGCTTTGGGAGGTCCGACCCTGCTTAGCTGGGTATGCGACCCTCCCCTTAAATTAAGTATTTTTGGGTCGATTTGATACCTGGGATCTCGATCTTTCTCACGCCCTTGGTCCATTTGACTCGACCATGATAGGTAAACCTGGTTCAAGGTGGTAAGACAGGGTTAGATTGACATGGGTCTTACAATTAACGTACGGCTGGTGCCATTAATCGCTCGTAAATCCTCTATTAGAATCGATTTCTTCTAGTTTGTAAATTTTCTTTGAATTCTTTTTCTAAAACTAGAGTAAAGATTTGGGTTCAAGATTCCCATCCTAGGCTGGGTTACTGACATCATTTTCATTTTTCCAATCACTCGATATTGCTGAATCTAGTTTTAAACCTCTTATTCGATTCCGACAACCCTTCTAAGGAATATAAACACATTGGCAGGTTCATAAAAATCCTAGAGTGATGATGTCCAAGAATGGTCATCAATAGTGGGCATTTCATCGTGCATTACATGGCATCGACCACACGGTCTTGACGAGAGGCATGCTACACGTGCCATCAATCGTACATCGAAAAGTTGTCAAAACCTATTGATACAGTGTTCTTCTTGGATTTTTCTAACCATAAATAACAACTTTGGGTTAAAAAAACCCATTATAACTCGAGGTATTGACATAGATTCAATATCCAGTTTACCTATATTGTTGGATCTGATTTTAATATCTTAGATTCGATTCCAGCAATACCAGGGAGGAAAATCCTTGGGTCCTAGTCCATAAATAACCCATTTAGAACTATCATCAAGGTTTGGACACTTGGATCCAACCATTATTCCATTTACATCCATTTTTAATGATCCCTAGGATCATAGTTCATCACTGATTTAGATCCAACTTCTAATTCGGTCCAAGAGCTTGGTAATCAAAGGGATTAATTAATATGTATAATATAATTAGGATATTTAGATTATTCGTCTAGCATTCAAATTCATCCTTCCTCATTATCCAGGTTCCTATTATTCTCAATTCTGATCCACAAACACTAATAGGTAGTTGGGTGTACATCAGGAATGAAGAAAAAGAGATCGTGGCCATGGAGTTTTAATTAATCCTCCATCCAGGATTTCATTAGAGTGAAAGAGTCCCAAAAAGAAAATTAAGGGAACAAGGAATGGATATTGTAGTGGTTTTCAATCGGTGAAGGTTCCAAGCTTTCCCAACAGTACGGAGTCTCCTCCTTCTAGCTTTCTTTCTCTCTTACTTCTTCCGCAGTATCTCCCTCCCTCTCTCTCTTTCTCATGGTTGTAGAGGATGTAATGAAAGATTGGAGATAAAAGGGAATGAATAAACCTATTCAATCACATTAGAGTGATTGAGGGCTCCAATCTTGGTAGTTTGGGGGATTCCCTCGTTTCTTTTTAATTTGAATAAATCATGAACCTGGACACTTATTTGTATGGGTGTAGGAGTAGTCCAGATTATAGACCAGGGAATCCATGGGTTCAAAACCAGGCTAGGTTTTTACCTAGTCTCATCTAGATGGTATGGCAATAGGGTGCAACACAGGATCGACCGTACCCTGGGGGTGTCGTGCTGGACCTCAAATAAAATTAATATTGTTTAATTTTTAGTACCAGGGTTCATCTAGGCTACCTTCATTGGATTTCATTGCTTTGAATCGTTTGTCGTGGTAAGACCTGTTATAAGTCAAAATTTTAATTTAGGACCAAAATTTTAGGTGTGTGTCTTTTAGCAAGTGTGTATGTTTCTCCAATCGCACACCAAGCCAAAAGGAATGAAAATGAGAAAACATGTCACGCCTCTATCTAAACCCGAAGACGTTGACATGCGGTTGGACACTCTACAACATGCCCCCGCTACACGCAGTGCAGCAGCACGTCTATCTTTTGCTATTTTCGCTCCGTCTTGAATGATATTTGTTTGTACATCTGGAATGCGATTGTTAAATCATTATTGCTGACCTCGAACATGTCCATTTGCATTGCATGATGTTATCTTTGTAACATTCTTATTCATGACGCGACTAATAATTAAATTTTTCTTGGTCAAACATTAACTTTTCACAAATGGCTTCAAACATACTGCAGAACAATGCTTCAAGCTTAACAAAAAACACAACGCTGAAAATCATTCACAATTTCCTAAAGGAAAGGCCTAAAAAATATACTAGCCAGGGGATGTAATTATGAGGAACAACCGCCAAATTGGATTCAAACATTAGAGGAAGTCATGGGAAACCTTCAATTGTCTGTCATGATCAAGGTCATGTGTGCCATGAACCAATTGGAGGTTGAGCCCAACTTTTAGTGGTTCAGCACATAACCTGTAAGATACATACTCCACTAATCCGATTTTAACGTGTTGTGCCAGGTCTTCCCATCATAACCAGCTCAAGCGAACCAACAGTATGAAGAAAACCACAAAGCCAGGTAAGAAACCAGTCTCTCATAGGTTGTCTGGTCCACTGGATTGGCGACCAGTCAGTCGACCAATCAAGCACAAAATCTGACTCCAAGATTAGAAAAGTTTCCTAATTTGAGGGAATCACTCTGCTAATTAAGAAATGACTTTATATGGAGACTTTCTCTCTATATAGAGGACATCCCTTTACCCTCTCTCACTCTTTTGATCATTTCTCAAACACTAGAATCGAGAGAAAGAGACGAGAAGAAGGAGCAAAAGGCTTGGAGAGGAAGGAAGCTTGAAGAAAGAAAGAAATCTCAACAGAGAGGAACTGCTGTCGGATTCCTACCCTAGAAGCAAGGCATCATCGGTAAGTCTATGCTTCTCCCTCTCTGTAGTATGTTAGGATGCCTAAGATTGATATCTATAATCATAGTATTGGTTATAGTATAGGTAGATCGACTCCAATGCTGTGATTCCATTATAATTCCTTTCATTGGATACCTCAAATAAACCTATAACGGACGGATTGTAGACATCAAGGTTAGACAAGATGGTTAAACCAATAAATAATGGCCATAGAATGACCTAGGATAGATTCCATTATTGAGCCGAAGAATCGACTCAGAAGGATTTTAGACTGAAAGATAAACTTGGAATATGACTTAGGGGTTATCTAGTCCCTTGACTGGTCGGCTAATTAGAGAAGCGATCGGTTACTCTCGGGAAGTATGACAGGGATTGTCTACATGTTGTTGCAATTAGCAACCTTTGGCAAACTATAAATGATGCCATATATAAGAATGTCTATGCAAGGAAAAATAATATTGTTAATAGAATTAGGAGATGCTATAGGGACTTACCAATAAGGCACCCTTGTATCGTCAAGACTTTGGAGGATTTGCGGGTGGTGCACCTTCTTTCCATTGTGACTAAAGCATCTGTGTCAAAACCTCTTGTTGAGTTGTATTGGAACCCTCCTCTAGTAGGCTGGTGCAAAGTGAACGCTAACGGGTGTAGCCTTAGAAATCCAAGTGTGGTAAGTGCGGCAGGTGTCATTCGAGATCATAGGGGCTAGGTACTATATCCATTTCCAGAGTACATCGGTAATGATTCTAGCTACTCAATAGAGCTGAGAGCTATTATTTTAGGTTTGAAAAAAGCTACTCCGTTAGGATTCTGACGTGTCTAGCTGGAGTCAGATTCCAAGGCAGTGGTGGACATATTCATTTCATCAAATCTTACATGATTTCTCTTGTAGGAATGGATTGCTATATCTATTATGCTAGCCTAGCATGATGTTCGGTACTCACATTATTTTAGATAAATTAATGTAGTAGCAGATAGATTTGCTAAGTTACCAACTAAAAATAGACAATCATATGTATAGACTTGTCCTGAGATTGTAGCTTGTGAGGTTGTATGGGATGCCTCCCACAGACCTAGATACCATTTTCATTAGTTGTGGTTCTTTGCCAAAGTGTTACCTTGCTAATGGCATTGCCGAAGGTAGTGGTTATCTCCCATTTAGGGTTTTTTTAATTTTTCATTAATTAATACAAATATTTTGGATTCCTAGCAAGAAAAAGGCTATCCTTTACTTTCTATTAATTTGACTGATGCCATGCTTTGTATGATTGTTTGTGTATTTCACATGTCATCTAATAACTGCTATTTCTATTTATGTATATTTTATTATTACTCTGCTATGATGTGATGATAGGGATAGGCATGTGTTTGTGTGTGATTGGAGTGTTGGATGAGGAGAGGTTATAGCATCGTACCGTTCATCACATTGATATCGTCGTTTGCCATTATTTTAGCGATACTGGTATGTCATAGGGTTTAAGGGGGGTGATCGTGATATGTGGCTGTAACTCTGCCAGCGGACCCTAGCTCTATCTTTATGGGCGTATTGAGAGATGCTAGGGTAAGGCTTTGGATAAAAATCTGATGACATTTGTCTATCTCTAATAGTGGGTGATGTGGGGAGATAGCAGTGTGTGATCCATTGGGTGCGCTCACACTTTCGTGTATATAGGTGTGGTGGCTGCCTATCCTTGCCATAGCACATTGAAAACTTATACTAGACCAAAGATATGAATTGGTATCAAACATATATTTATGGCATTATTTTGTTTACTCACTGAGCTAACTTGTGAACTCACCCCTCGATATTGTATTTCTTTTAGTTGATAATGCTGGTTCAACTGTAAAAGGCTATGTCAATGCATCGTCGTATGGACACGTGGCTGCTATGGATGTGCAAGCGATGAAGACGAGCATGATCCATCATGCGAGTGTTTCCATTGTGTCTTTGCTTAATATTCTATTTTGTATTTTGAACTATGGATTTGTAATCGATATTTATTTAAGTTCTAGTTACTTCAGTTAATTGGTTAATTATTTATTTATCAAGTTAGAGACTCAGTTCATTAATACAGACTTTCGCTTACTAATTATTATCTTTGTGGAATGCATATGGTTTAATTGTTGGTACAGCCTTATGTGATCCTAGGTTGATCTGTTGGTTCATATGATGGTTCATCACCTTTCTGGTGCATCAAAAATTAGGGTTTGACAACTTGGTATCAGAGTGCTCAGGCTTATCAATCAAACCTAATTACATTCACATGAGTCTATGAACTGAGGTAGGTTAAATCTAAAAGCTATAACATAAATTCACCATAAGCACATTGTTGGTTGAGACAGAAATTAAAGCAAGACCACAAGTCACATAATAAAAGGTGGAACTATGGAACTAAATATAGACAAAAAATAAGAAAATAATATCCATCAAAAAACAAGGTACGGTCCATAATCTAGATGGTTACCCTAAAGATACAAAACCAAAAAGGATAATATTGTTCTGAAATAAGATAAATAAAAGCCTATCCCTATGCTGGAGGAGGAAGTAGTGACTCAAGATGTTACATAACAAAAATACCGATTCTGAAAATTTTTCTTATGGCATATGATTGGATCAACACCTTAGTTTGGATGTGATCCCACCAGGACCTCATAAGTGCTGCACACACATATCAACCACTACCAACACAATGCCATAATCATAATCTAAAGTAAAAAATAGCAGAAGAATACAATATAACCATCAACACATTAATGATAAATAATACTAGCAATACCATTATTCACTTCCTCAACGAGGTTCATCATTTAACTCCATACCCAAACTTTAAGTAACTTTGCCCTTTAAATCATGGGCTATCAAAACAAAGTTATTAAAACGTATAAGTGCTTAAAATAAAAAATGGTTCATTGTTCAAAACTTTTTCCAAAGATAACTTTCCTTCAAAGACATAGGCATCACACTCGCAGTCCGTGTCTTGTGCTTCATCTTCATACTGTTCTCACACTAGCAGGGTTAGGTGAGTGATCGCTGGTATGTTTAAATAGTCAGCAACTGTAGTACCTGTAATATCATCTAAAAGAATGGCGTATGCAAGGGTCAGCTCTCCAACATGAGCTCAATGAGAAATAGACAAGCAAACAATCAAATATGCATGATTAGTTTATTACAGACAAAAAATACAATAGTCAGGTATCATGTATGTTATGTGATATGGTAAGGCCTAACCACACCTCCCAAAGGTTGACTATAACGTCCATACATGAGAGTGTTGGGTAATCACCAGCCTACTCAGTAGCCCTGGTGCCCCCATATGACGTCCAAATGAAAGTGGTGATTGGGCAGTAAGTCCAGCTAGTGGTGCTCTTACAAATACTACTGACCCTTCCCCCTCATCACTTCACTTTACCAGTACCTGACCCCCTACTGGCCAGGATTGCATATAGGGGTAGTGCCACTACCAAAACCCTACATGACATCCAATGTATCCCTCTTACCAAACCCAGCATAAATCCCAAACCATCCAATTTGTCCCCCCAAGATGCTGTCATCCAGCTAAGGGTGAGTGACATACTCATCAGTAGTCATATAAAAGGGTGGATCTAGCAGACCTCGACCATTTCACCACTTCCTACCAATTTTAGTCACATACATTCACACATCACTCATATTATAATGCAAATGCATGCACAAGGTAGATATTGGATGACATGTTATCACAGCAAGCATGGACAACAACTCATATATTTAAAACACCCTAAAATTAGTCAGGGATTTTATTCCTCATATGATACGACTTGTTTGAGACTGTTCCCACTAGCAAAGTCTGTGTTTATGGGTTGTTATATGCCTACACTTGGTGTACGGTCATTAATTTAAAGTCCTACATGATTTACTTTTAATTTGTACAAGTCTGGGCTCTACCAGTCGATATATCGGTCGCTACATTATCGATCGGCTTATGGTCCAGTAAAATCCAGACCTTCTGCCTTTTGTTGGGCGATATACCCGTCAATACAGAGTATCAATCGTGACATCATCTCGCTAACTCTTTGAGCCCCTTTTGGAAATAGTTGGTCGCTACTGGTCCTTATAGTATAGTCCGTTGTATCGACCGCCTCCTCCTCAAAGGCCATTTTTCCATTTAGTAAATTAGGTTTTTTTTCTTAAGATTTAATCCCTTCTTTGCTAGCATGATATGGTCCGGTGGTTGGGTGCCTCTTAGGTCCATATTCCATCCTATCAGGTGTGAAATCCATTGCTTAAACTAGGCATTCGTTAGGAAGAGCTGTTTTCCCTTCCAATAACCTATATTAACTTCATTATTGAAGAAGGATGAGTGTTTGTGACATCAAACTTACATCATTCACTAGAACATCAAGTTTCTCTTTCATGTTTATTGGAGTTTAGGGTTTTACCGAGGGTAGTTTGATCAGTGCTGATCGACGGTGTACGTCGTCGGTAGTTCACTAATACAGGTGCTGCAAGGGTCTACTTTCTTCTTCTTTTTCTTCCCTTCCTCTTGAGAATGTGTCAGAATTTTGGGATTCATACATACTCAGGAGAGGGTAAAAGATAGGGTTTTTATTCCTCTCACGTTTCTTAATTGGAGTAAAACTCTTAGATTGAATGGGGACTCCTAAGTGGTTGCCAAGTAGCGAGAATTTGAATTTAAGAGAGACTCCTTCCCTTTTCCATCTCTTATTTAGTTAGGATAGGTGTGGGATCTTCCTAGATTTGCCTATGGGTCCTTGGAATGTCCTAAGGAGTCTCTTAAAGAGAATCCAACTGTTTATTTTAAGATTAGGTCTAATTTTGGCCTTACCAAATGATGCTACCAGTCCCTAGGCTATCGGGATTCTCGAGCGACTTTTATCTGTCACACCCCAATTTTGGACTAACCAGTAGTGTGTTTCCCGTCATAAGAACCAACAGTTCAATCTAGGATCTCATAGTGACCGTGCCAATGATACCAAACCAAATACAATACATATTTGTAATCAGAGATAATAAGTAAATAGCGAAAGTCTTTATTAATAATGAACTAAAACCTAACATGATAAATAAATATTAAACCAGTTATCTCTAAATAAATTCAAAACATAGAGTAAATAATCTATTACATGTTCCACCTCTTAAAATATTAATAAACTAATCAAAAAACATTGGAAGCACTCGCATAAAAGATCGTGCGTGTCCTCCATAGCTTGCACATCCATAGCCGCCACATGTCCATACAATGGCTCATTTACGTAGTCCTCCACTATGGTACCTGTGTCACTAACTAAAAATATATGACATCAAGGGGTGAGCATGCATCTTGGCTCAGTGAGTAAACAAAACAATGCATAAACATATGCATGCAGTCAAATTCATATCCTTGGTTTGGTGTAAGTTTGTAAATGTGCTATGGTAAGGATAGTTTGCAACCACACCTCCATACATGAGAGTACAAGCACACCCAATGGATCACACACTGCTATCACCCCATATCACCCACTAGAAATAGAGATAGAGCTAGAGTATTTGGATCACACACCTCCAGGGCCCCTTGATACTCTACCCGTTCCAGTATGTATGCCTCTACTGGCGAGGGCTTGCAAACTAGGCTCATAACTAATCAATCATAAATGTCATCAAGATGTATCCAAGGTCTTACCTTAGAATCCCTCAATATGTCCATACTGATAGATCTAGAGTCTGGCAGCAAGGCCGAAGACCACGGTACCATATCCTTCCCCTGATATCCTACGACATACTAGTTATACTAAGGTAGGCTAAAGTCTGGTGGATAGGCCATAGACCACAGTACCACACCCTTCCCCTGATACTTCACTCACATCCTACATACTAACAAAACACACAAACAAATGCCTATTCCTAGCATCATCATCATATTAAATAAGAACAATAATAAAACATGCATGACTGATATAGTAGTTTATTGGATGGCATGTGAGATGTATAAACAATCATACAAGGCATGGCATCATATCAGATAGCATAAAATAAAAAGAAATGATAGTTTGTTATTAACCAATTAGTTTAGGTCATGTTCCCTCACATGTAAAAGATGTTTGATCTCTTTCCAAGCTTTAGAAGTTACTTTGAACTACTTGAGAATTTGAGGAATTTATGGATTCAAGTTAGGGTTCGATTGTAACAAGTTTGAGTAGTCAAAAAACAAAATAGAGTCCTTACTGGTTGAATGGTCGACTCTATGGTCTCATGTATATGTCGACCACTCATTGTGTGGCCAACCCTATGGTTGTGCATCATGCAACCACTGATGTAACCCTACAAATCTGAAAACTTCCTGTGGCTTTGTGGTCGACTTACTGGTCACACTATTTTTGACCAGTGATGAGACCACAAAAATTTTGGTCAATTTCTATCTTCTAATAAGTAATCTTCCTGAGTCAATTCCTCAACTCATCAATAGGGTTCCTCCTATGGTCGTTCTATGGCCTTTAACTCATAGTTTCTCATAATAGTTAACCCTAATCTATCCTCCATGATTTTCCTTGTGATTTACTTAGAGAACCTCATGATTGATAACACCATGTTGGTTTAACATCTCAACTTAACAATGGAAACTCTATTATATGTGATCTACCTCAATAGAGACAAGTTCCATACCATAAGCTTGCTTTAGAGAGTTAGAATCCTTTTTTGCAAAGCATTCTTTTTGCCATCCTCTCCAATTCTCCTTCCCTTTCTCTTCCTCTCTCTTTCTCTCTTAGGCTTAGGGTTTGAGATTAATCCAATAGTGAGAGAGGGTAGAGCGACGTTTTCTATATAGAGAGAAACTCTCCATATAGAGTCCCTCCTTAATTAGGAAAGTGGTCTCCTAAAATTTAAAAAGTTTCCAAATCACAGAGTCTTATCTAGAATTGTGTGGTTGACTTTGTGGTCATAAAATCTATCGACCAAACAAATCAAAAGGTGTTAACCACACAACAAAAAATTAACTGGACTCTCATTGAAATTTGAGTGGTCGACCATACAAGTTTATGTAGTCAACTACACAACTAGAATTCATAGTTTTTGGGTGATTTCACTTACCTAACCTTGTGGCTCCTTCACATGGTTGGTCCACTCGAGCCGACTATGATGAGAAGACCTGAAACGACACAATCAAATCGGGATAGTGGAGTGCGGGTCTCACAATTCCCCCCTTAAATAAATTTTGTCCTTAAAATTTGTACATAAATTTCGAGTCAAATAGGTGAGGATATTGATTCCGCATAGCGTTCTCTTCTTCCCACGTTATTTCTTCTACATTTTGGCTTCTCCAGTAACCTTAACAAAATAGATGTCACGATTTTGAAGGCGTTGAACCTTTCAATTTGTTACCTCAAAAGGTACTACATTGAATGCCAAATCTTCAGTCAAATCTGGTGAATCTACTATTAAAACGTGTGTTGGATCTCTGATGTACTTCTTCAATAATGAGACACGAAATACATTATGTACACCAGACATAGATGGTGGTAGGGCCAGCTGATACATGACCTTCCCACGTCTAGCTAGAATCTCATAAGGTCCAATATATCTAGGACATAACTTTCCTTTCTTATCGAACCACTTTAAACCACACTTAGGGGATATCTTCAGAAATACTTTGTCACCTACGATGAATTCAAGGTATCGATATCGGTTAGCTGTATACTATTTCTGACGATTTTGAGCCGTCATTACTATTTCCTTGATTATATCTACCACCTGACAAGTTTCTTCAACAATCTAAGGTCCGACGATCCTTCATTCTCCAACTTTATTCTAAAGGAGTCCGACACTTTCTGCCATACAATGCTTCATAGGGTGACATTTGTATAGTAGCTTGATAGTTGTTATTATAAGTTAACTCGATCAATGACAACTTCTCATCCCATGCTTCTTTAAAGTCAATGGCACAAGTACGGAGCACGGAGCATGTCTTCTAGAATCTGAATGGTTCACTCAGATTGCCCATCAGTCTGAGGTTAAAATGCGGTACTAAATTTCAACATTGTAGCCATAGCCTTATGTAATCCTTCTCGAAACTTTGGGATAAAGCGTGGGTCTCTGTCTGATACCATACTTTTAGGTAATCCATATAATCTGACAATATTATCCACATATATCCTGGCTAGCCGCTCCAAGGTATACTGAGGTTGTATAGCAATGAAACGAACTGTCTTTGTAAGTTGATCTACAATCACCCAGACCATATCTACAGACCTTGGGGTTAGTAGTAAACCCTTGATGAAGTCCATAGTAATGCAGTCCCATTTCTAGGCTGGTTCAGGTAATGGCTGTAGTAATCCTACTGGTTTTTATCTTTCCACCTTTATTTGTTGACAATTCAAACACTGGAACATGTACTTAGCCACGTCTACTTTCATTCCTCACCACCAATATAATTTCTTCAGATCATGGTACATTTTTGTACTTCATGGATGTACCGAATAAGACGAAAAATATGCTTATGACATTATCCTATCTCTGAAGTCTGAGTCTTCACTTTCAGGTTTACACAATCTTCCTCTGTATCTTAGTATCCCTTCTGTATCCAGGATAAAATAAAGATTTAGCTTGCCCTTTTTTAGGTCTTCTTGTACAGTCCTCAGGCAAGGATCCTATAGGATTTTTATTTTCACCTCCGCCGTTAGGTCAGGTAGAAATTTCAATGCCATGAATTGGAGTGTGAACTTCTGAATAAGTCCTTGCTCTACCGAGCCATAAGAGATTTAATTTGGTATTGCTCTTCGTCCCAATCTAACATTGTGGATGGATGGCTTAATGCAACATTTGTGCTAGGTCCTTCGCCTAGCTTCAATACCCCTTTTCTGCTCAACGCATCCGCTACTACATTAACCTTTTCGGGATGGTATTGTGTATCACAGTCATAATCTTTCAATAATTCTAACCATCTTCTCTGTCTCATGTTCAACTCTTTTTTATTAAAGAGATGAGTAAGACTCTTAGGGTCTGACTTAATCTGGAATTTTTCTCCATACAAGTAATGTCTCCAGGTTTTAATTGTATGAATCACCGCTACTAGTTCCAAGTCATGAGTAGGATAGTTCTTCTCATAGTCCTTCAATTGTCTTGACACATAAGTACATGTTCACCTTGCATTAGCACGCACCCTAGACCCAATTTAAACACATCGGTATATAGGGTGAATGGCTACCCTAGGTACCAGAATGGTCAAGATGGGCGTTGATATCAACTTCAATTTCAAGGTCTGGAAGCACTACTTACATTGATCAGACCAAATGAACTTCTCTCCTTTCCTGATTAGCTTGGTGAGAGGTATGGTGATCCTAGAATAATCTCCCATGAATCGCCTATAATAACCTGCTAACCCCAGGAAACTTCTAATCTCGGCAACATTCTTTGGCGCTTTCCACTTCACAATTGTTTCTATCTTGCCAAGATGCACTTTAATTCCCTCTGAAGACACTACATAATCTAGGAACTAAACTTCGTTTAGCCAGAACTCACACTTATTGAGTTTGGCATAAAGCTTTTCCCTTCTCAACCATTGTAAAGCTGCTCTATGATCCATTACATGAGTTGCTTCATCCTTTGAATAAATTAATTTGTCATTTATGAAAACTACGATCGAAATGTCCAACGTGTCATGGAACACTCAGCTCATAAACTCCATAAAAGACGTTGGTGCATTGGTCAATCCAGAAGACATAACCAAGAACTCATAATGTTCGTACCTGGTTTAGAAAGCTATTTTTGGAATGTTACCATCCTTGATCTTCAACTGATGGTCTCCTGACCAAAGATCGATCTTGGAAAATACCTTCGTACCTTACAACTGATCAAATAAATCATCAATCCGAGGTAGTGGATATAGATTCTTGATCGTGAGCTTATTTAATTCATGGTAGTTTATACACAGTCGTACATTACCATCCTTCTTCTTGACGACTAATACCGGTGCTCCCCAAGGCAATGTACTAGGCTAGATTAATCCCTTGTCTAATAACTCTTGTAGTTGAGTCTTCAGTTCTTTCAATTCAGTAGGAGACATTCTATAAGGTGCCTTAGACATAGGTGCCGACCTTGGGAATACTTCTATGACGAACTTTGTTGCTCGATCAGGTGGTAACCCAGGTAGATCTTTAGGAAACACATCCAAAAATTCCCGCACGACTTTAATACCTTCCATCCATGGTACTTCCTTGGTGATGTCCACTGCAGATACCATATATCTAACTCTACCCTTCTCAAGGCATCTCTTCCCCTTAAGTGCAGAAAGAATGAGCTTCTGCTTGCGAGGAAGTTTGGTTTTGATGAAACCAAAGTCTGCACCATCCTTTCCCTTCAATGATATCTTCTTCTCAACACAAAGTTGACTCACAGAATGAAGGGATAACCAGTCTATTCCTAAGATGACATCAAAGTTTTCCATCTCGAGCTACACCAGGTTTGCATCCAAATTCCTTCCATTTACGAGAACTGGGCACGGTCTATAACATTCATCTAATACAATCTCTAATCCCAATGGTGATCTAACAAATAGCTTGAGATCTAAAGATCTAAGGGGCATGTTCATCTTCTTTCTGAAAGAAACATACACAAAAGAGTGGATGGCCCCAGAGTCGAAGAGGACTCCTGGTGAGAACACTGGCTATGGTTACAGTATTTGTAGTTTTACATAGGTTTAGTCTACATGCTCATACAAGGTATTGTAAGAGAATAAGGTCTGGTCATACCTTTAAAACCACATTAGGTGATGCAGTAGCGTCCTTAGAAGTCATGGCATAAGGTTTGAAGGTCTTAGAATTCCCTCCATTATATGAGTTTCTGTTAGGCCTCTTTAAACCACGAGTCTGGGAAAAATAGCTTTCCTTCTGGCTCTACTCCAATACTAGAGCAATCTGTATAGCTTCATTGTAAATTCTCTTTTCCAATCCAAGCACATGTTCTCGATGACTATCTCTTAGTCCCATAATGAACCGTCGGAACATGGTATCCTCCTCTTGCATACTAATAGGAGCAAAGATGAATAGCTCCTCATAATGCTATTGGTAAGCGTGTTCAAACATCTGACCTCGATACAGGCTTAGAAATTCCGTCTCCATCATATCTTTGAAACTCCTAGAAAAATACTTCTTGAAGAATGATTCTTTAAATATATCCTAAGTCAGCTGTAGATACTTGGTCAATAGATAACCACGTGTAGATTTCCACCAATGGTGTGCATCACCTTTCAACTTAAAAGTTGTACACAATACTTTCTCTTCTTCTAATATAGTCATCGTCAGGAAATTTCTCTCCATTTCATCAATCCAATGGGCCGGGCATAATGGGTCTGAGGGCTTGCTGATGAACTCCATTGGCTGATGCACTCCATTGGTTTTATCTTTAAAAATCACCCTATCAACCTGGAGTGGTCCAGCTGATTCTGTGCGTAAACTCCATACATGGGCAGCTGGTACTAATAATTGCCCTGATTGTACCCTCTTTGTTTTGCTCTAAGATTTTGCACTGGGCTTTGCTGTACATGAGGTGCCACATTATTAATAATAGAGGCTTGAGGCACAGTATTGCTACCCCCCCTAGTATCGTGCTGGCTTGACCTGCAGGTGCTGGCATTATATTCATAGCTGGGGTAGCAATTCCCATGGCACCTTGAATATTCACCTATATATGATGTAAATCCCACACTTGTAGTGCCAAATTCATCACAACCATGGCCAAATCAGTTGGTGAAGTTGGCAAATCGATTGGGTTGGACTAATTGTTGACTCTTTGTGGTGTGAAATTCTGGTTCTCAGTATTTCCAGCTTGTTCTTTTGGATTTTCATTGGCATTTACCTCCGCAGGTGGTGGTGGAGGTGGACTTGGGTTACGTCCCCTTCGGCCTGCTCTATGCCCAGCCATTTCAGACTATCTGCTGTGGTGGTTTCTGAAAGGTTAAAATATGTGAGACAAATACTATATATCGCACTGTCATGTTAGTCCCATAATAAAAGAAGAAAATTCCCAAGTACAGAGTCCAAACAGAGCAGAAACAGGTATACAGGATTTTTGTGGTCAACATTGATCGATCGTGCTACATGCGGCCATAGAATCGACCACATAACTCGAGGAAAGTTCCTGAGACTCAATGGTCGACTATGTGGTCGACCCTTTTGGTTGAATTTGATGACTGTACAAATAAAATTTTGATTTTTAAACCAGTTTTCGAGCCCTTTTTCCTCATTTCTTTTTGTCTCCTTCTGGGCTAGAACTCAACGAACCACCAGTGAGTTTCAATAGTGCCAACCGCACAATTTGGGTGACTTTTCCTCAGTCGACAACCACATTCCTCTTCTCCAAGGTATGTTCTCCATTCTCATTCTCCTTTTTATCGGTTTACCCTAGGTTTAAGTCGTCTTTTATTGTTTTCTTCTAATTAAAATTTTTTTAACCATAAAAATTTAAATTTTATTGCTGGAGTTTGATGCTGGGCACCCAACGGACGAAAGCCCTCAACAAATTTGGGGTTTCATTAGTTGGTTTGGCCAAACTCCTAAAATTTGATGTTTTAAATAAAATTTGGGGATTTCTTCCAAATTCCAAAATTTCATATATTCTTTGTAAATTGGTTGAATATCCCTACTAGTGTATCATTGCAGGATGGTTTGTAACTCATGTAAGTCCTTCTGCCCAGGTGTTTAGGTGAAAATTGAGGCTTTTTCCCATTTTACATCGTTATGTTGTCCAAATATCGAACTTTTATTGACTTATTTCCTTGTTACGCTTTCTTGCAGCTATTATGGCCTGAACCAAGATGCCCAGACCATAGGATGAATCTTGCTTCTATTCTGCCATAGTTGAGGTGCAATACCCTTGGTACCAACGAAAGAGGGTTGAGATGGATCGACTTGTTAATTTTCCAAGCTTAGCCTTATTCGATGTAGAGAGGGCATTTGGTTATATGGTCTAACTTTTAGTGACCCAGTATGAGGATAGCACTCGCCTAGAGTTGGTCAAGCACTTTTATTACAATCTTCAACTAGATGGTGATCTAAAAGATGTAGATAGCGGGAGAGAGCTCCGGATAACTAGTTGGGTGAAAAAGGGTGCCTATCTCTTTTAATACACAACAGTTGACAGACTTTCTAGGTATCTCTAGTGATAATCTGCTAGTCTATTGACCATTAAAAAAGCACAAGTTTTTGTCAAAGCAGATGCATGCAGAGGTGAGAAGTCAGATACTATAAGATGACCACTGGGAGATGAAGGCAATAAATCTCTACCTAGAGCCACACGTATACTGTAAGATTATCCAATAAAATATTATCTCGTAGAGTGGTCATTATGATATGGTTCATAGCTGACCCAGTAACTTCTTTACTGCATCTACACCAGACAGCCCGCCTGCTTCCTATATATCGTCATCTAGACTATGCATAGAGGCACAACACCCAGTCTAAAGGGTAACCTACCCTATGGGCACTTAAACACCACCTTGCTCACTAGCTTGCAGGTGAACATTGTGAGAGGATTTTCAAGGATACTATGTCAGCAAACCTTAACTTGGAGGCTATCTGTAGGAATGGGATGCAGGGAATGCGAGTCAGTGATGAGGAAAGGAATGCTCTGGGGCATCCTCTCAGTAGAGTGGGGGTGGAAGACCCAGCAACAAAGGGTGATGAGGATGATGATCACATGTATATGAATGTAGATGAGATCCCTCAACCTTCACTACCGCACACGATGTAGCTGGCCCCTTCTAGACTACCTCCTTAGCTAGTCCCTTGCATCCCCACTAGATGACATAATTGCACTTCTTTGTGATATTCGAGACACTTGCGTGCTACAGATCAGCGGGTAGTAGAACTTGCTAAAAGTCTACGAGCGACCCAGGTGTAGGTGGTCTGGCTCACGAGGGTGTATGTAGAGGATTATGATAGGGACCGAGGGGCACCTCCTCCTTTAACTCTTCTAGCTCCGTAACAGATTTTGTTTTCATTTTCCTTTTTAATGTTGGTATTGCAGAGTAACTGTTCGAACTGTGGACCGTACTCTGACTCCGGATATACATTATCTCAGTTTTATTTTGGGGCATATATAGATATATACATTTTGTTTCTCCTTTACATTATGTGCATTACTCTCTTTCTTAATTTCTATCTTAAACAACAATATGCTTATGGTGTATTTTTATTATAGCTTTTATTTCCTAACTTAGTTCATGGACTCTCATGGATGCAATCAGATTTGATGGGTAGAGCCTTAGGGCCCTGATACTAAGTTGTCACACCCTAATTCTAGACTAACCAGTAGTGTGATGAACCGTCATAAGAACCAATGGTTCAAACCAAGATCTCATAGAGACCATGCCAATGATATCAAACCAAACACAATCCAAATTTGTAATCAGAGATAATAAGTAAATAGGGAAAATCTTTATTAAGAATGAACAGAGGTCTAACATGATAAATAAATATTAAACCAGTTATCTCCAAATAAACTCAAAACATAGAGTAAATAATCTATTACATGTTCGAGCACATAAAATATAAATAAACTACTTAAAAACACATTGGAAGCACTCACATAAAGGATCATCAGCATCCTCCATAGCTTGCACATCCATAGCCACCACATGTTGGTACTATGGCGCATTCATGTAGTCCTCCACTGTGGTACCTATGTCATCAAATAAAAATATAGTACATCGAGGGGTGAACACATATCATGGCTCTGTGAGTAAACAAAACAATGCACAAACATATTCATATAGTCATATTCATATCTTTGGTTTGGCATAAGTTTACAAATGTACTATGGTAAGGATATTTTACAACCACACTTCCATATACGAGTGTGTAAGCATGCCCAACAGATTATACACAGGTATCAACCTATATTACCTACTACGAAATAGAAACAGAGCTAGAGTTCCTAGATTACACCCTACCAGAACCCCCCCTAATACTCTACCATTACCAGCACATATACCCTTACTGGCGAGGATTTGCAAACTAGGCTCATAACTAACCAATCCTAAATGTCATCTAAATGTATCCAAGGCCTCACCCCAGCATCCCTCAATATACCCATAGAGATAGAGCTAGAAATTGGGAGCTAGGTCAAGGACCATGGTTTCGTGTGCTCCCCCCGATACCCTACGACATACTAGTTCTGCTAAGGTAGCAGCGATACGACTATGTCAATGCATAGGATAGAATAGATATAGGGCTAAAGTCTGGTTGACCAGCCAAATACTATAGTACTACATCCTTCCCCTGATACTCTACTCACATCCAACACATCAACCACACACACAAGCACATGCCTAATCTTAGCATCCCCATCATATTAAATAAGAATAATAATAAAATATACATGATAGTTATAGAAGTTTATTGGATGGCATGTGAGATGCACAAACAATTATACAAGGCATGGTGTCATATTAGATAGTAGAAAATAAAAGGAAAGGATAGCTTGTTATTAGCTAATTAGTTTAGGTCTTGTTCCTTCACCTGTAAATGATGTTTCATCTCTTTCCAAGTTTTGGAAGTTACTTTGAACTACTTGGGATCCTAAAGAATTTATGTATTCAATTTAGGGTTCGATTGTAACGAGTTTCAGTAGTGGAAAAACAAAAGAGAGCCCTTACTGGTTAAATGGTCAACTCTGTTGTCTCATGTATATGTCGATTGTGTGGTCAACCCTGTGGTCATGCATCATGCAACAATTGATGAGACCACACAAATATTGAAAACTTCTCTAGGTTCTATGGTCGACTCATCGATCGGACTATTATCGTCAAGTGATGCGACCACACAAAGTTTGATCGATTTTTTTCTTTCAATCTGTAATCTTCTTGAGTCAATTCCTCGACTCATCAATAGGGATCCTCCTATGGTCATTTTATGGCTTTTAACTTATAGTTTCTAATAATAATTAACCCTAATCTATCCTCCATGATTTCTCTGGTGATTTACTTAGAGAACCTCATGATCGATTACACCATGTTTGTTTAACATCTCAACTTAGCAATGGAAACTCTATTCTATGTGATCTACCTCTACAAATACAAGTTCCATACCTCAAGCTTGCTGTAGAGAGTTAAAATCTTTCTCTGCAAAGCCTTCTTCCAGCCTTCCTCTCAAGGACTCCTTCTCTTTCTCTTCCTCTCTCTTTTTCTATTAGGGCTAGGGTTTGGGATTGATCCAAAAACGTGAGAGATGGTAGAGGGACATCATCTATATAGAGAAAAACTCTCCATATATATTCCCTCCTCAATTAGGAAAGTGGTCTCCTAAAATTTGGAAATTTTCCAAATCACAGAGTCTTATCTAGAATTATGCAGTCGACTGTGTGATCGTAAAATCCATCGGCTATACAAATCAAGAGGTGTCGACCACACAATGTAAAATTGATTGGTTTCTTATTGAAATTTGAGTGGTCGACCATACAAATTTAGGTAGTCAGCCACAACTAGAATTCATAGTTTTTGTGTGATTTCACTTACCTAACCTTGTGGTATCCTTTACTCGATTGGTCCACTCGAGCCGACTATGATGGGAAGACCTAGCACAACACGATTAAACAAGGTTAGTGGAGTGTGGATCTCACAATATCGACCTGCTCCTCCTTAAAGCTACATATATTATATAATATAGTTAGAAAGGAATCTAATGATTCTAAAAGGGGTACCTGTAATGTTGGTCCTTGAGCTGGCTTTGTATCGGGTTCGGCTATGGTGGAAAACCCTGGCATGTAAGAAAATTTGAGTCAGACCGGTTTTTTTTTGGGTATGGGTTTTACACTCAATCTCTATCATAATCCTTGGCATATGCCCTCCAGTGCCAAGCTAGATTCTCCTAAGTGGTACCGAGACTCGTAGCAAGATCTACTACCCACCGATCTATCGCTCGCTGGACCTCCACGATCTTCCTTACGAGTCGCTCCATTGTACGTTGTGACTCCTATATCTCCTAAAGGAGTAACATCATCAAATCTGGTAGAGGACTAGATAGGCCAGCCTCTCATGTATGCAATGGCATAGGAGGGGGGATATCGTTTACATCCATGAACATACGGTTGTCATCCCCACCAGCCTCTGGCGCTGCTGCTGTTGCCGCATCAGCTACTGCTACCACTGCTACCTGAACCAAAGGGCAATCCAATGCATTCAGTTCCTCAAAAATAATCTTTGCCTCATCCAACTATATCCTGGTGATGGTGTCCCAATCAAGGTCTGCCATAATCGTCTCCTCGAACATCCTCTCACCATCCATGTTTACATGAAGGCGATCGAGAATGGTGGTCATCATATAACCATAGGGTAGATTGCCATCTAGGTTGGGTGTCGTGGCTCGGTGCATGGTGCGTATGATGATATTGGGCAAGCAGACAGGTTTTCTAGTGTAGATACAGTAAATGATGTACTATGTAAGTTGAGGTACCTCGTTGTAGTGTCCGCTCTGAGGAATGAGGTTGTGCTAGATAATGCGGTAGTAAACAAGAGATTCAGGGCGCAGGTTGACCACCTTCAATTCCTAGAGCCCTTCTTACATAATTTAGGGTCAAATTTCAAGTTGTAAGTCTTCCTTTATGAATTTGTACTCTTTGGGTGAGCAGTAAACAAGTTCGTTAGCATTTGAGATGATTAGAAGCCCTGCCAACTACTGAGTGTCAAATGAGATCTGAACCCCTTTCACTCAGCTGGTGATCCTTAACTCTCTACCTTTGTCATGATCCTCATGATCACTCTCTAGCTGCAAGTGGCAGTAAAACTACTTGACCAGGTTAGGACTTATTGATCCCTAGTACTGGGTCATAGGTAGCCACCCCATAGCATCAAATGTTGTCTCTACGCCAAACCTGGCTACGTTCGATAGTCTCATGAAGTGCCCCACCTCTACCTTCTTGTTATAGAACCATGGGTATTGTGCTTCGGCTTTGGCTGAGGGGAAGTGTAATGCTTCAAATTGCTTTGGAGGAGGATTATCATTGTGACCAAGTACATTTTTGGTGGGAAGCATAATGAAGCTACAAAACCCAATAAATTAAAACTCTATTGTCAAAATTTTAGAAATTTCAGCAGCATAACAACGTAAAATGGTCTAAGGCCTCTATTTCATCCAATTACATGGGCAGGAGGACTTACATAAGTCACAAACCATCCTGCAATGGCAAACTAGTGGGAAACTTTAGCTAATTTTGATAAATTTTATAAAAATGAAGAAATTAGAAAATTTTGGGTAAAAACCCCAAATTCCAGGGCAAAAACATGAATTTTTAGAAGTTTGGTCATCCAACTTATGAAAACCTAAATTAATTGAGGGTTTTCATTTGTCGCATGCCCAACATTATTCTTAAGTAAACAAAATGAAGTTCTTATGGTTGGAAAATTTTTAATCGAAAGAAAACCATAGGAAGACGATAAAAACCTATAAAAGTAATGGAAGAGAAGAAAAGATTTGAGAACATACCTCTAGGGATGGAATGGAATTCGTCCACCGAAGAAAAGAGCTTTAAGAATTAATCAGTAGGTAATATAGTAACTGATGGGAGCAGTATGGGGTTGTGACTCAGAGAAAACAAAAGGAAGAAATGAGGAAAAATGACTCAAATTACGTTTAAAAATAGATTTTGGATTGAATGATCGAAATGATTTGACTTAAATAGTTGACTGATCAGTCGACTGATGACTCGATCGAAAGCTCTCGGGAATGTTCCTAGAGTTTGTCCAAATTTCTCACTAGTCGCTCTATACACGACCTGTCAAAGGTGACCGGATAAATTTCTTTTGAGATGTATGTCTCCTGTTTGGTTCTGTTTGTTGATGATTTTGATATACTATGGGACTAACACTATAAATCATATGTACCTTGTTTCACACCTATTGGGTATGCAGAAACCTCGATAGTTGATAGTCTGAAATGGCACGCTATACTCGCAAAAAAGGTTGAAGAGGTGAAAGCCTGACCCCACCACCACCTACAGGGGGAAATTTGAATGAAAACCCAGGGGAACAAGTAGGGAATAATGATGCACCTCAAGGTGTGAATAACCAGGCCAACCCAACCAACTTACCAAGACCACCAACTGAATTGGTGGTCAACCCAACCAACTTACTAGGCCAACCCAAAGGAATAAGCAGGGAATCTCTACTCCCGCTCCCAATGCAACACGAATACCTCTAGGACAGACTAGTATGGTACCAGTTGATAGTAACACTATGCCTGTAGCACCTGTTGGCAATAACGTGGTGCCTATATCATAGTAGATCCCTGTGATGCATACACCAGTATGGAACCTTGGATCATAGCAAGGCATGTATCAGGGTGGTTACCAGTATCCACCGCCGATGTATGGAACTTAAGGCCAGCAGGATCATTCAAGGCTTATAGAACGGTTCCTAAAGATGAAGCCTCAGACGTTCTTGGCATGATGTCTAACCCATTATGGCCAGCTCACTAGATTGACGAGATGGAGAAGAACTTTCTGATGATGACCATAACTGAAGAAGAGAAAGTATTATGTGCAACCTTCATGCTGAGAGAGGATGCAAACCACCAGTGGAAGTCCACGTGTAGCTATCTTCTAACCAAGCACACTTAGCTAACCTGGGCTATCTTCAAAGAAGCCTTTTTCAAGAAGTACTTTCCCAAGAGTTTTAGAGATCAAATGGAGAAGGAATTCTTGACTTTGTACCAAGGCCAGATGATTGTTGACATTTATAAGCAACATTATGAAGAGTTATTTTTCTTTGCTTCCACAAGTATGCAAGAGCAGGATACTAGGACCTGAATGTTTGTTATGGGACTAAGAGGAAGTATTCAAGAACATGTGTTGGGATTGGAAAAGAAGATACATAATGAGGCCGTGTAGATTACTTGAGTACTGGAGTCCAATCAGAAAGAGAGCTACCTTGCTCAGAATCATGGTCTGAAGAGGCCAAACGAAAATACTTTTAGTGGAGGAAACTCAAAGGCCTTCAAAACATTCCGGCCACAGAATGCTAATGCAGCAGCCTAGTCAACTAACTATGAACATCAAGTGCTTCAATTGTAACCAAGTGGGGCATTATATAGAGACATGCTCTAATCCCAAGAAACAGCTACGTCGATGAAAGGTGTATACCGTAACTTCTAAAGACACTGTCACATTGCCTGATGTGGTCATAGGTATGAGTTGGCCTTTACCTTTTACAATACTTTTGTGTGAGCACATAGAATAAACCTAGGTAAAACATCAGGTATTGTAAACATAGCTGGTGTACCCACTAGAGTTCTCTTTGACTTTGGGCTATCCAATCTTTTGTGTTCGTCTGGAAAGAATTTGACTTAACCCTTAGACCTTTAGAACACAAGTTGTTAGTAACATCTTTGTTGGGACTAGAGGTTGTATTATATAAATGCGATGGACTATGTCCAGTTCATATTAATAGACGGAGTTTGGATATGAACCTAGTTCAGCTCGAGATGGTAAACTTTGAAGTCATCTTAGGAATGGATTGGTTGCCTTAGCATTCTATTAGTTTGCTTTGCACTGAGAAGAAATTGACATTCAAGGGCAAGAATGGTGTAGAATTTAGTTTCGTTGGGACCAAACTTCATCATAAATGGAAGCTTATTCTCTCAGTGCTTACGGCGAAGAGATGCCTTGAAAAGGTTAGAGTTGGATACTTGGTATTTGTGGTGGATATTACCAAGGAAGCACCACAGTTGAAAGATATTGAAATTGTACATGAATTTATGAATGTGTTCCCAAAAGACTTACCTGGGTTGCCACCTGATCGAGCGACCTAGATCATCATAGATTTATTACCAGGGTTGGCACCTTTGTCTAAGGCACCTTATGGGATGGCTCCTATAGAATTAAAGGAACTAAACACTCAACAGCAAGAGTTATTAGACAAAAGTTTCATTTGGCCAAGTATATCGCCATGGGGAGCACTAGTGTTGTTCATGAAGAAGAAAGACCGTAGTATTCTATTGTGCATAGAATACCGAGAACTAAAGAATCTTACGATCAAGAATCGATACCTATTGCTATGGATTGATGACTTATTCGATTAGTTGCAAGGTGTGAAGGTATTCTCCAAGATCGATCT
The DNA here is from genome assembly GCA_028583415.1 of Protea cynaroides. Classification (NCBI taxonomy): domain Eukaryota; kingdom Viridiplantae; phylum Streptophyta; class Magnoliopsida; order Proteales; family Proteaceae; genus Protea; species Protea cynaroides. Next base: position 4,501,067 of record CM053269.1, read on the forward strand.
ATGGTTAGGATACCATCAATTAAAGATTAAGGACAGTGACATTCCGAAGACAGCTTTTAGAACCAGGAACAGGCATTATGATTTCCTGGTTATGTCTTTTGGGTTGACCAACGCACATGCATCTTCTAAGGAGCTTATAAACCGAGTATTTCTGGATATGCAAGACACTTCGGTCATAGTTATTATTGATGATATTTTGGCATATTCCAAGGATGAAGAGACTCATACAACGGATCTTAGTACAACCCTACAACAGCTGAGAAGAAATAAACTTTATGCCAAATTCAAGAAGTATGAGTTCTAGCTCAACAAGGTGACTTTCTTAGGTCATATTGCCACACCCTAATTCTGGTCTAACTAGAATGGTGTGATGAACCACCAATAAATCAACGGTTCACCCATGATCTCGTATAGGTCATACCCACCATATCAAACCACACACACATTCCACATTAACAATCAGAGGTATTAAAAAAATAAACAAATGTCTTACAGATAATGAACTGAGAGTCTAATAGTGATAAATAAGTATTTAATTCAATTATCTCCAAACTACAAGACATAAAAATAATTAATCAATTACATATCTGATTTTTAAATTATAACTAAACTTAAGCAAAAACACATTGATTGCACTCGCATAATGAATCATGCGCATCTTCTTCAGCTTCTACGTCCATCGCAGCAACATGTTAATACGTCGGTGCATTCATATATTCTTCAATAGTAAAACTTGCATCATTAACTAAAAATATTCGATGTCGAAAGGGTGAGCACACATCACGGCTCAGTGAGCAAACAAAACAATGCAACAAACATATGCATGCATTTAATTCATATATTTGGTTTGGTTTACAAGTTTACAATATGCTATAGAATGATTTGGTGGCCGCCGCACCTCTATACATGAGTGTGTGAATACACCCAATGGATCAAATACCATTGTTGTCCCACATGCACCCACCATGGAATAGTGATAGAGCTAATGTGTCCGGATCAAACACCACCAACACTTCCCCTGATGCCATACCCATACCATCACGTAAGCCAATTTTTGGCGAGGTCTTGCAAACTAGGCTCACAACTAACCAATCCTAGTGCCAAACAGTGTATCGAAGGCCTCACCCCAGCATCCCTTAATATTTCCATAGAAATAGACCTAAGGCCCCCTGGTAGAGTAAGAGATCACACGGTCCAAGACCACCTCCCCTGATGCCCTACGACGTAATAGTTCTGCTAAGATAATGACGATACAATGAAGTTAGTGGGCAAGACTTGAGTAGAGATAGAGCTAGACTCTGGTGACGAGGTAGAAGACCACCATGCCATGTGCTCCCCCTGATGCTCCACTCGCATCCAATACACCAACCACATACATACATTTACGTGCCTATTACTAGCATCATCATCATCATCATGTTATAAATAAACAAAATTAAATATGCATCAACAGTAATAGTAGGAATATTGGACCCAATAAAAAATAAAGCAGTTTGTTACTATCCAATTAGTTTAGGTCTTGTTCCCTCACCTGTTAGCAATACTCGATCTCCTACCAAGCCTTGAAATTCTCTTTGAATTGATTTAACAATATAAAAGTTATATGAATTTAAGTTAGGGTTCATATGTGTCATGTTACAGTAGTCAAAAATCGAAACAGAGCACTAATAGGTGTCTGATTGGTCCTATGGTCTCATGTTATATTAACCTTACTATCTACAATCGATACCCTATGGTTGCATATGGTGCGACCATAGCTGCGATCATATGATTTTTGAAATCATCCCGAATGCCTATGGTCGATCCTCTAGTCATACTGGTCATGCTATGGTTGACCGTAGCTGCGACCTTGAGATTTCTGGTCACTGTCTACATGCAATTTGAGTTCATCCTGGGTCAATTCTTCTGTTCTTCAATGGGGTTTATTCTAAGGTCATCCTCTGGCCATCTTTAATGGTTTCTTATCAACCCTAATCATCAAATTCACTCCTCATGGTTCTCCTTGGAATTTTCTCAAGGAAATCACATAGATCATAATAGGTTGATATTGCCTATCTTTCATAGAAGTCTTATTCATTAGAGTTTACATCTCCAGAGATTCGTTTCATACATTTTCCTATGATAGAGAGCCAATCTCTTGTCAGCAAATTCTTCTCCTTAGCTTTTCCTTTTTATCATTCTCTTCCTTCTCTTTCTCTAGGGTTTACTAATGTTATAAAAGAGTGAAAAAGGGCTGAGGGACGTCCTTTATATAGAGGAAAATTCTCCATATAGAGTCCTCTTTTAATTAGAAAAGCAATCCCTTAGTTTAGGAAAGTTTTTAAAACTCAGAATCTGATATGGGTTCTCACGGTCGATTATATGGTCGCATAAACCATCGACCGTCGGGTCAAAATCATCGACCGTGGGGTTATGGATTTGAGATTTTTGTTCCCTTCCTTATGGTCGACCATACCTACCCAGGTATGCGACCTTAGGTATGTTTTTAGTGTTTTTAACTCGATTCTCATACCTGATTTGTGATCTATCTTCACACGCTCGGTCCACTTGGTCTAGGAATGATGGGAAGACCTGGCACGACATGTTTACACCAAATTAGTGGAGTACGGGTCTTACAACTCCTCCCCTCTTATATAAATTTTGTCCTCAAAATTTGCACATACCTTCCGAGTTGAATTGGTGAGGATATCGCTTCCGCATAGCGTTCTCTTTTCCCATGTAGTTTCTTCTATATTTTGGCTTCTCTAAGTAACATTAACGTAGTAAATGTCGTGGTTGCGAAGACATTGCACCTTTCTGCTAATCTCAAAAGGTACTACTTCGAACATCAAATCTTCAGTCAAATCTGGTGGATCCATTATTAATACGTGTGTTGGATCTCTAACGTACTTATTCAATAATGAGATATGAAATACATCATGCACATTGATGGTGGTAGTGCAAACTGATATGCTACTTTTCCACGTCTATCTAGAACATCATAAGGTCCAATATATCTGGGACACAGCTTTCCATTCTGTCCAAACCTTTTCAATCCACGCATAGGAGATATTTTCAAAAATACATTATCACCTATGGCGAATTTAAGATCTCTCCATCGATTATCTGCATATTTCTTCTGATGGTTCCGAGCTATTCAGATTCTTTCTTTGATAATGTCGACTACTCGACAAGTCTCTTCAACAAACTCTAGTCCAATAATATTCCATTCTCTAACTTCAATCCAAAACAAAGGAGTTCGACATTTCCTACCATACAGTACTTCATAGGGTGACATCTGTATAGTCGTTTGATAGCTGTTGTTAAAAGAGAACTCAATCAATGGTAATTTTTTATCCCATGATCCTCTGAAATCAATAACACAAGCTTGAAGCATGTCTTCTAAAATCTGTATAGTACGCTCTGACTTTCCGTCTATCTGAGGATGAAATGCAGTACTAAAATTCAATGTTCTACCCATAACCTTTTGTAATCCTTCCCAAAACATTGAGGTAAAGCATGGGTCTCTGTCGGACACAATGCTTTCAGATACACCATGTAATCGGACAATATTATCTACATAAAGCTTAGCTAACCTCTCTAGGAAATACTGAGGTCGTATAGCTATGAAACGAGCTGTCTTGGTCAAATGATCCACAATCACCTAGACCGAGTCAACTACTCGAGGAGTCAATGGTAACCCGGTGACGAAGTCCATAGTGATGCAGTCCTATTTCCATGCTGGTTCTGGCAGTAGCTGCAATAATCCTGTAGGTCTTTGTCTTTCAGCCTTTACCTACTGAAAATTCAAGCATTGAGATACAAATTTAACTACATCTGCTTTCATTCCTCTCTACCAATATAGTTTCTTCAGATCATGATACATCTTTATACTTCAAAGGTGTACCGAATAAACGGTTGTGTGAGCTTTCTTCATTAGTTTGTGTCTAATATCCAAGTCATCATTTTTAGGAACATATACCCTTCCTTTGTATCTTAGTACCTTTTCAACATCCATGGTGAACTCAGGAGTAGTCCTACCTTTTCTGAGGACTTCTTGGACCGTTCTTAGATAAGGGTCTAATTTAATAGCTGCTTTCATTTTGTTTAATAGATCAGGTACAATCGTTAATGTAGCAAACATGTTTGAAAATAGATGAATAAACCCTTGGTCAGTTGATTCATTCAGAATATCAATCACGAACTGCTATTTACTATAATTAAATACTATCCTTGTGACACACGCCATAGCATTTGCACTAGCTTATTTTTGGGATTCTATCATTTCTTTCCTGCTTAGTGCGTTAGCAACTACATTAGCTTTTCCTATATGATACTAGATATCATAATCATAATCCTTCAATAATTCCATCCATCTTCTTTGTCTCATATTCAACTCCTTTTAATTAAAAAGATGAGTAAGACTCTTATGACCTGATTTAATCTAAATTTCTCTCCATACAAATAATGTCTCCATATCTTAATAGCATGTACTACTGTTTCTAATTCCATGTCATGAGTGGGATAGTTTTTCTCATGTGTCTTTAGTTGTCTTGAGGTATACGCAACTACTTGTTCTCCTTACATAAGCACACATCTTAAACCTAACCTAGACAAATCAGTGTACAAGGTAAATAGTTGTCCTGGGACTAGAGTAGTCAAGATGGGAGCTGATATCAATCTAGCCTTCAATGATTGGAAACAATTTTCTAATTTATCGGTCCAAACAAACTTTTCTCCTTTCTTTGTCAGATTGGTGAGAGGTATGGCAATTTTAGAGTAATCTTTCATGAATCGTCGATAATAACTAGCTAAACCTAAGAAACTTCTGATTTCGGCAACATTCTTTGGTTCTTCCCATTTTACAATGGCTTCAATCTTGCTAGGATCCACTTTAATTCCTTCAGCGGATACAACATGGCCTAAGAAAGTGACTTCATTTAGCCATAATTCATACTTTGTAAATTTTGTGTAATGCTTATCATTTCCTAGTCACTGCAAAACAGCTCTTAGATTTGTGACTTGAGTTTCTTTATCCTTGGAGTAGACTAGTATGTCATCAATAAATATAATAACTGACGTATCGAACACATCATGGAATACCTGATTCATGAGTTCCATAAAAGTTACGGGTGCATTAGTCAATCCAAAAGACATGACTAAAAATTTATAATGTCCATATCTGGTCCTGAATGCTGTCTTCGGAATATCACATTCTTTAATCTTCAATTGATGGTATCCTGACCGAAGATTAATTTTGGAGAACATTTTGGCACCTTGCAACTAATCGAACAAGTCATCGATCCGAGGCAGTGGGTATCGATTCTTGATTGTAAGTTTATTCAATTCCCAATAATCTATACACAGTTGAACGCTACCATCCTTCTTTTTCACGAACAATACTGGCATTCCCCATGGTGTTATTTTGGGTCTGATATAACCCTTGTCCAGTAATTCCTATAATTGTACCTTCAGTTCTTTCAGTAAAGTAGGAGCCATTCGATAAGGTGCTTTCGTTAATGGTGCGGCTCTGAGTATAAGATCTTTAATGAAGTTTATCACTCGGTCGGGTGGTAGTCCTCTTAGTTCCTCAGGAAATACATCTGAAAATTTACGCACAACTTCAATATCCTCCATTCATGGGGCTTCCTTGGTGAGGTCGATCACGGATACTAGATACCCAATTCCTTCTTTCTCGAGACATTTTCTAGCTTTCAATGCAGAGAGAATGAGTTTTCATTTACGGGGAAGATTGGTTCCGACAAAACTAAACTCTACTCCTTCCTTGTCTTTAAATGTCAAATTCTTTTCAGCACATAATAAGTTTGTCGAGTGCTGGGAAAACCAATCCATTCCCAAGATAACGTCAAAGTCTGCCATCTCAAGCTGAATTAAGGTTGCCTCCAAAATCTTCTCGCTAATAAGAACTGGACATGGTCTATAACCTTTGTCTAGTTCCACTTCTAATCCCATAGGTGATCGTACAAGCAGTTTGTAGTCTAAAGGTCTGAGGGATAGATTTAACTTCTTTCCAAAAGATAGATATAAAAGGATGAGTAGCTCCAGAGTCAAAGAGTACTCTGGCGGGTAAGCCATTAATAGGTACGATACCTGGGACAACATCAGGTGATGTGGCAGCATCCTCAGACGTAACTATGTAAATCTTTCCTTGCTGTAGCTGCTTCCTTGGCTTAGGGCACTCTCTTGAATAATGTCTTACTTGATCGCAATTGAAGCATTTGACTCCAACATTACCTTGCTTCTGTAGAAGTGGGGCTGTCAGAGTTGTCTTGGCTGCATCATTGAAGCCTTGAATATGGAAGGGTTTAAATGTCTTTGAGTTCCCTCCATTGTATGAGTTTCCATTGGGCCTTTTAATACCTCTGTTTTGAGCAAAATAACATTCCCTCTGGATCAATTCCAGTACTTGAGCAATCTGTACAGCTTAATTATAAATCTTCTTTTGCAATCCCAATACATGCTCATGCCATGACAAACTTTCAGGTTTTGGTATTTTTCTCCTGCATGCTAGAGGGAGCAAAGAAAAATAGTTCTTCATAATGCTGTTGATATACGTCTACAGTCATCTGTCCCTGATACAGACTCAGAAACTCCTTTTCCATTTGATCTTTGAAACTCCTGGGAAAATACTTCTCGAAGAAAGCTTCTTTATAGATAGCCCAGGTCAGTTGGGTGTGCTTTGTCAACAGATAATTCCGAGTAGATTTTCACCAATGGTGTGCATCACCTTTCAGCATAAAAGTGCCACATAATACCTTATCTTCTTTATTTATAGTCATCATCATAAACTTTCTTTTCATCTCATCGATCCAGTGAGCTGTCCACAACGGATCTGATGGCTTGCTTGTAAATTCCTGTAGCTTCAACTTCAGGAAACGCTTATCGGTCTCGAGTGATCAAGCTTGTACTGTGCATATGCTCCATACATAGGTGGTTGGTACAGATAATTGCCTTGGTTATACCCGCCTTGCGGTGCTTCAGGTTGGCACTTAGCCTTGTACTGCTGGTGTTTGCTGTGCTTGGGGTACAGTGTTGCTACCACCAGGTGCCGTACTAGCTTGTCCTATAGGTAGAGAGGTTATGATTGCAGCTGGAAAAGCAATTCCCATAACAACTTGCATGTTGGCTTCCACTTGCTGTATTTGCTGCATTTGTTGTGCCGAATTCATCACCACAGTAGCCAAATTTGTAGGTGGTGCAGGTAAGTTGGTTGGGTTGGCTTGAGTGTGCACATTCTGAGGTGTAGCATTTTGAGTTTTAATATTTCCTTCCTGTCCTTTCTGACCATCATTGTCAATAGTCTCCATAGGTGCTAAAGATGGGTTTCCATTCTATCTCCTTCTACATACTCTGCGTCCAGCCATTTAAACTCTTGGTTGAATGGTACTTCGAAAGGTTGTACATGTGAGACAAGATATGATGGTAGTATTGGGTTAGTCTCACAATGAAAGGCGAGAGAAAAACAAAATGAATTGGCAAAAGTTCGAACAGAATCAAAATGCAGACAATAGTCAGTCATACGGTTAATGGCCTATGGTCGCATGTTGTATGACCATAGGTGCGACCTTCAAAATCCTGGCAACTTACCGAGACCCTATGGTTGAATTACGTGACCGTATGATTCAAAATCAGCTTTTTGAACCTATTTTTCAAAAAATTTCCCACTTATTCTCTTTCTTCCTCCTATGGTCACTACTCAACTCGCCACCAATGAGTTGCTACAGTATCGACCATACAAACTTGGTAATTTTTCCATCGATCTACATCCGTCACTCCATTCCTTGAGGTATGTTCTCTACTTTTCTCCATTTTTAAGCTTTCATACCTAGGGTTTTTGTTATTTGTAGGGTTTTCTTTTAATTAATATTTTTTCACCATAAAAATTTAATTTTTGTTGGGGGCTTTTGCTATTGGCCACCCAATGGATGAAAGTCCTCAAGAAATTTGAGTTTCATCGATTAGTTTAGTGGAAACTTGAAAATTCCCATTTTTGACCTAAATTTTGGTATTTTTCCCAATTTTCAAAATTTCTTCAAATTCGACTTACCTAGTTTAAATTTTCAATTGTATGAGCCTTGTAGGATGGTTTGGGACCTATGTATAGGATGGTTTGGGACCTATGTAAGTCCTCGTGCACAATTGTTTGGGTGAAAAGTGAGGCTTTTTCCATTTTATGTCGTTATGCTGTCAAATTTTCAAATTTATCTAACTTGTTTTTCTTATTTTCTTCTCTTGCAGTTATCATGGTTCGCACTAAGGTTCCTCAAGTTCATGACCCACGACGCTTCAGGTCTGTTGAAGCAGAGGTGTGATACCCTTGGTTTGACCAGAAGAAAGTTGAAGGGGGTCGGTGTCTGAACCTAACCCATTTAGCCCTGTTTGATGTTGAAAGGGCGTTTGGTGATATGGATTGGCTTCCAGTGATCTTGTATGAGGCTTGCACTAACCCGGACTTGGTCAAGCAGTTCTACTATCACCTACAGGTAGAGGGTGACTTAGATGATGTTGACAGGGTAGAGAGCTTTGTATCACCAGCTGGGTGAAAGGGGTTCAGATCTCTTTCAACTATCAGGAGTTAGCTGATCTCCTAGGCATTTCCAGCGATGGTCAGTTGGTTTACGGTGCACCCAGGGAGCCACAGTTTCTGTCTATACAGGTGCGTATAGAAATAGATAATCAGGTTCTTCGGGATGATCACTGGGAGATGAAAGCAGTCAACTTGCGTCCAGAGTCACGGGTCTACTGTAAGATTATCCAGCATAATCTTATTCCCCAGGGTGGACACTACGAGATAATCTCACAGCTAACTCAATACCTATTGTACTATATTTGTACTATGGAGCCTGTCTGCCTCCTATATATTATTCTTCGGACCATGCACAGAGCTACATTGCGTGACTCGAGAGGTAACTTGCCTTATGGGTGGCTGATCTCCACCATGCTCGTTCGTCTACAGGTGGACTTAGTGGATGAGAAGATCCTTGAGGACACCTTCTCAGCTGACCTTGACTGGGAGGCCATTAGCAGGATGGGCATGAGAGAGATACATGTCAATGATGATAAGAGGAATGCTATGAGATGTCCTCTCACCTAGGTAGTGGCAGCAGATGCAGAGGCAGCAGTAGCAGCAGTAGAGATAGCAACAGAGGCACACAATGGTGATGAGGAGGAGGATGATGATTGAATATACATGGATGTGGATGGCATCCCTCCTCCATTACAACAACATTGTACTAGAGCTGGCCCATCTCGGGCTTCTCATTTAGCTGGCCCTTTACGCCCACCACCAGATGACATGATGGGGCTGTTACGTGAGATTCAGGAGGCTCAGCGCCTGACTGATTGGAGAGTGGGAGAGCTTCTAGATGCCCAATGCTTTACAGACCAACGGGTAGTGGATCTGGCAGCTAGTCTTCGAACGACTCAGACTCAAGCGGCCTGGCTCATGAGAGTATATACTGAGGACTATGATAGAGGTCATGAGGCACCTCCTCCTCTAGCACCTCCAGCTCTATGATTTCCATTCATATCTTTTTCCTTTTTATACTATAGAGTAACTATCCGGATTATGGACTGCACTCTAAATTGGATGTACATTTGTCTTGTTTTTATTCGGCATATATATATATGTATAATTGATTTTCCTTTTACATATGTGTATTATTCTCTTTCTTAGTTTATATCTCATACAACACAGGTGCTTATGCTGTGTTCTTATTACAATTTTTTAATTTTATTCTAACTCGGTTCATGGCTCATGTGGAAGTAGTTAGGTTAATGTGTAGAACCTGAGAGCTCTGATATCAAGTTGTCACACCCCAATTTTGGTCTAACCAGAATGGTGTGATAAACAGACAATAAACCAATGGTTTACCCAGGATCTCGTATAGGTCGTACCAACTACATCAAACCACACACACATTCCACATTAATAATCAGATGTAATAAACAAAAAGTGAAAGTCTTACAGATAATGAACTGAGAGTCTAATAATGAAAATTAAGTATTTAATTCAATTATCTCCAAACCACATGACATAAAAATAATTAAATTACATATATGATTATAACTAAACTTAAGCAAAAACACATTGGTTGCACTCGCAAGATGAATCATGTGCATCTTCTTCAGCTTCTACGTCCATCGCAGTAATGTGTCCATACGTCGTTGCATTCATATATTCTTCAACAGTAGGACCTGCATCATCAACTAAAAATATTCGATGTCGAAAGGATGAGCACACATCACGGCTCACTAAGCAAACAAAATAATGCAACAAACATATACATGCATTCAATTCATATCTTTAGTCCGATTTATAAGTTTACAATATGCAATAGAAAGGTTTGGTAGCCGCCGCACCTCTATACACGAGTATGTAAATCCACCCAAAAGATTAAACACCATTGCTGTCCCACATGCACCCACCATGGAATAGAGATAGAGCTAAAGTGTCTAGATCAAAAACCGCCAACACTTCCTTGATGCCCTACCCATACCAACACGTAAGCCCCTATTGGCGAGGGCTTGTAAACTGGGCTCGCAACTAATCAATCCTAATGCCAAATAGTGTATCTGAGGCCTCACCCCAGCATCCCTAAATACCTCAATAGTGATAGAGCTAAGGCCCCCTGACAGAGTCAGAGGCCATACGGTCCGAGACCACCTCCCCTGATGCCCTACGATGTAATAGTTCAGCTACGGTAATCGTAATACGACGATGTTAGTGGGCAAGACTTGAGTAAAGATAAAGCTAGAGTCTGGTGATGAGGTCGAAGACTACCATGCCACATCCTCCCCCTGATGCACCACTCCCATCCAACATACCAACCACACACATACATTCACATTCTTATTCCTAGCATCATCATGTTATAAATAAACAGAATTAAATATGCATGAACAGGAATAGTAGGAATATTGAAAGACATGTGAGATGCACATTACAAGCATACAAGCATAGAATCAATCATGGCATTGGACTCAATAAAAATAAAGTAGTTTATTATTATCCAATTAGTTTTGGTCTTGTTCCTTCACCTGTTAAAAATATGCGATCTCCTTCCATGCCTTAAAATTAAGTTAGGGTTCATATGTGACATGTTACAGTAGTCAAAAATTGAAACATAGCACTGATAGGGGTCTGATTGGTCCTATGTTCTCATGCTGTATCGACGTTACTGTCTATGGTCGATACCCTATGGTCGCATATGGTGCGACCATATGATTTCTGAAATCTTTTTGAATGCCTATGGTTGATCCTCTGGTCATACTGGTCTTGCTATGGTCAATCGTAGTTGGTTGGGATTTTTGGTCGTAGTCTATATGCAATTCGAGTTCTTCCTGGCTAAATTCTTTTGTTCTTCAATGGGGTTTATTCTAAGGTCATCCAATGGCCATCATTAATAGTTTCTTATGAAGCCTAATCATCAAATTCACTCCTCATGGTTCTCATTGGGATTTTCTCAAGGAAATCACATAGATCATAATAGTTTGATATTTCCTATCTTTCATAGAAGTCTTATTCATTAAAGTTTACATCTTTAGAGATTCGTTTCAGATAGAGAGCCAATCTCTTCTCAGCAAATTCTTCTTCTTAGCTATTTCTTCTTCTCGTTCTCTTCATTCTCTTTCTTCTCTTTCTCTAGGGTTTACTAATGTTCTAAAAGAGTGAAAAATGGCTGAGGGACATCCTTTATATAGAGGAAAACTCTCCATATAGAGTCCTCTTTCAATTAGGAAAGGAATCCCTTATTTTAGGAAAGTTTCCAAAACTTGAAATCTGATATGGGTTCTCATGGTCGATCATACGATCACATAAACCGTCGACCATAGGGTCGAAATCATCGACCGTGAGGTTCTGGATTTGAGATTTTTGTTTCCTTCCTTATGGTCAACCATAACTACCCAGGTATGCGACCTTAGGTATGTTTTTAGTATTTTTAACTCGATTCTCATACCTAGTTTGTGATCTATCTTCACACGCTCGGTCCACTTAGTCTTGAAATGATGGGAAGACCTAGCACGACATGGTTAGACCAAATTAGTGGAGTGCAAGTTTTACACATATAGTGTCATCAGAAGAAAGAAAAGTGGATCCTAGTAAGATAGAAGCAATCGTAGGGTGGAAAGCGTCTAAGAACGTTGCAGAGATTAGAAGCTTCTTAGGTTTAGCTAGTTATTACAAATGGTTTGTAGAGGACTATTCTAGGATCGTAGTGCCTCTTAATAAACTAACCAAAAAAGGAGAAAAGTTTGTTTGGATCGACAAGTATAAAGAGTCTTTTCAAACATTAAAAGTAAGGCTGATATCAGCTCCCATCTGGACCATTTTGGTACTAGGGCAACCGTTTACCCTGTACACCAATGCCTCCGGATTAGATTTGGGATGTGTATTGATGCAAGGAAAGAAAGTGATTGCTTATGCTTCAAGACAATTGAAGGAGCACAAGTAGAGTTACTCTACGCATGACATGGAGTCAGCAGCGGTGATTCATACAATCAAAACTTAGAGACATTACCTATATGGTGAAAAGTTGTTGATCAAGTCGGATTACAAGTGCCATACTTATCTCTTTACTCAGAAAGAGTTGAACATGAGGCATAAAAGCTGATTAAAACTACTGAAGGATTATGATTGTGATATTTAGTATCACCCAGGAAAGGCTAATGTAGTAGCTGATGATTTGAGCAGAAAAGGAATAATGAAGCCAGAAGGACTTAGTACAAATGTGGCCTTGTGTTCTGCAACAACAGTTTCGAATAGGGACAAAGAGCAGCTTATAATATAAACTCGTAATAATCCAATAGCAAGGGCTGATACATAAGTTCCCTTAAGTTCATAGCATTGAAGATTCTACCAGATTTGACGGACGAAGTTAAAGTAACAATTCTATCGGACCCATATCTGATAAATATGGAAGAAGAATTGGAAAAGGGTAAGCCAAATCCTAACTTTACATTAGACGCAGATAATGTCTTGAGATACAAAGGACAACTATGTCTACCTGAAAGTGAAGACTCGGACCTTAGAGACGAAATAATGCTAGAAGTCCATTCCACTCCGTATTCGGTACATCCTGGAAGTACTACAATGTACCATGATTTAAAGAGATTATATTGGTGGAGAGGAATGAAAGCAAATATGGCTAGACAGGTATTTTACTTTCTGAATTGCCAGCAAGTGAAGGTCGAAAGACAGAGACCGATAGGATTACTACAACCACTGCCTAAACCTGCATGGAAGTAAAACTACATCACTATAGACTTCATCACTGGGTTACCACTGACTCCCAAATTAGTCGACGTAGTTTGGGTGATAGTTGATTTCCTTACAAAAATGGCACACTTCATTGTTGTATGACTCCAATATACCTTGGAGCGACTAGTCAAGTTGTATGTGGATAATATTGTCAAACTACATGGTGTACCCGAGAGCATAATGTCTGACAGAGACTTAAGCTTTACTTTGAAGTTTTGGGAGGGACTATAAAAAGTAATGAGAACGAAGTTGAAGTTCAGTAAAACATTTTACCCTCAGACCGATGGTCAGTCTGAATGGACCATCCAGATTCTAGAAGATATGCTTCGAACTTATGCAATTGACTTCAAAAGAGCTTGGGATGAGAGGTTACCAATGATCGAGTTTATGTGCAAACAACAGCTACCAGGCTACTATACAGATGTCACCTTATGAGGCATTGTATTGTATGATAGGAAGTGTCGAACCCCTCTGTTTTGGAACAAAGTTGGTGAACAAAGAGTAGTGGGACCAGAGTTTGTGGAAGAGACTTGTCGAGTAGATGACCAAATCAAATAAAGGGTCAAGATAGCTCAAGATCAGCAAAAGTAGTATGCAGATAATCGACACCAAGACCTTGAGTTCATTGTAGTTGACATGGTATTCCTAAAGATATCACCTATGCAGGGTTTGAAACGGTTCGGTAAGAAGGGTAAGCTATGTCCTAGATACATTGGACCTTATGAGATCTTGGCAAGATGTGGGAAAGTAGCGTATCAACTTGCTCTATTTCCATCTATGTCAAGTATACATGATGTATTTTACATGTCAGTATTGAAGAAGTACATCAGAGATCCTATACACGTTTTGACTGCAGATAAACCGGATTTGGAAGAGGACCTAACTTTTGAAGTACTGCCAGCCAAGATCACTAATTGAAAGGTATAACATCTTCATAATCGAGATATTTACTATGTCAAGGTCACTTAGAGAAGCCAAGATGTAGAAGAGATAACGTGGAAAGAGGAAAATGCTATGCGAAAACAATATCCTCACCTATTAGACTCAGAAGGTATGTACAAAATTTAAGGACAAAATTTACTTTTAGGGAGGAGTTGTAAGACCTGCACTCCACTAACCATGTTTAACTATGTCGTGCCAGGTCTTTCCATCATAGTCGGCTCAAGCGAACCACTCGTATGATGAAAACCACAAAGTTAGGTAAGAAACCAGTCTCTCGTTGGTTATCCAGTCAGACAATTTAAATTATCTACTCCTTAAGATTGGTGATTGGTCAGTCGACTGGTCAAGCCTAGAATCTGATTCTGAGATTAGGAAACTTTCCTAATTTGAAGGGATCACTCTCCTAATTGAGAGAGGACTCTATAAGGAGACTTTTTCTCTATATAGAGGGCATCCCTCTAGTCTCTCGCTCTTTTGATCATTTTTAAACCCTAAAATTGGGAAAAAGAGAGGAGAACAAGGAGCAAAATGCTTCGAGAGGAAGGAAACAAGAAGAAAGAATGAAATCTCTACGGAAAAGAGTTGTTGTCAGTTTCCTACCCAGAAGCGAGGCATCAACGGTGAGTCTATGCTTCGTAAGACCCACACTCTACTAACCCGATTTAAACGTTCGTGCTAGGTCTTCCCGGCATTATCGACTAGAATAAACCAACCATATGAAGAAACTACAAGACCAGGTAAGCCAAAAATAATTAAATTTAGTTACATAGTTGACTATTAGAGCTTATGTGGTCGACCAGTCAACTTAGTAATCAGACCAGTCAAGCTAGTCAACTTATAGGTTAATTGATCAACTATTTTGGATTATGTGGTCAATAGATTTACGACTACAGAGTCAACTGGTCAAGCCCAGAACCGACTCCGTGTTTAGGAAATTTTTTTAATTTGAGATGATCTCTTTCTTAATTATAAGAGGACTATATATGGAGATTTCCTTTCAATATAAATGATGTAACCTCTCTCACTCTTTTAGATCAATCTTAAACCCTAGAGTTTAGAGAAAGAGAAGAAAAGAAGGAGAAGGACACTTGGAGAGTGAGGCTTGGAGAAGAGAAGCTTGTCGACAGTTTACATCTCTCTACAACAAGGAACCTAAGGTAAGAAACCTATCTCTATAGATGTTAGGTTGGTTAGAATAGATCTCCAATCATGGTGTTGGTGAGTTGGACCCAACATTGTGACTAGGATCATGAGATCTTCTAAGAAACCTAAAGAAAAATCATGGAAAGTAGGTTAGGGTTAATTGTTAATTTATACCAATAATTGAAGGCCATTAAATGATCTTAGGATGGATCCTAATGTTGACTCAAGGGGTTAACTCAGAAGGAATTCGGATTTGAAGACAAATATGACTTGAAGGTTGTGTGGTCACTTCATTGGCCGACTATATGGTGCAACCAGTGAATTGACCACAGACATTCTGGTAGTGCCTAGGGGTTGTGTGGTCGCTTGTGTAGTTAACCAATGATTGACCATAGAGCCAACCGCATAGTGTTTGGTCGACATATAATGGGGACCACAGAGTTGACCAGTTAAGAATTGAAAAACCTATTTTGGATTATTGACAACTTTAACTTGATATAACCAACCCTAATCTAAATACATAAATTGGTTAGGATTCTAAGTAGTTCAAAGTAATTTTTAAAGCTTAGAAGAGGAACAAACATCATTTACAGGCGAGAGAACAAAACGTAAACTAATAGGCTAATAACAAACTACCTTTATTTTTTTGTCAAACAAATATGATGCCATGCTTCTATGATTGTTTGTGCATCTCATATATCATCCAATACTTGCTATATATCTGTTCATGCATATGTTATTATTGTTTCTATTTGGTATGATGATGATGATTGGAATAAGCATATGCTTGTGTGTGTGGTTAATGTATTAGATTGAGTAATGTATCAGGGGGTGTAGCGGTGTGTGATCCATTAGGCTCTAGCCCCATCTCTATTCTGTTATTTGCATTGAGATCATCGGGTCACTGTTACCTTAGTGGAACTAGTACGTCGTAGGATATCAGGGGAGGTGTATGCGGTGTGTGACTGTAAGCTCTTCCAACAAGCCTTAACTCTATCTTTATGGGTGTTGTCACACCCCAATTCTGCACCATTCAGAACGGTGTGATGAACCGCTAATAAACCAATGGTTCAACCAGGATCTCTAACAGGCTGTGTCCATTGAAAATAAAACCAAACACATCCACAACCATAATCAGAATAAATACACAATATCGGAAGTTTTAATAATAAATGAACTGAGGAATCTAGCATTGATAATCATAAATAAAGTATCAAATTATGTTATATCAATTGAGAAATAAGTAAATAAAATATCAATTATATTTCCTTAATAATTCAAATCCAAATCTATTCGAAAACGCATGCGTTGCACTCGCATGAAGAGTCATGCGTTTCCACTAAGTCTTCAGCTTCCATCGCAGCGATGTGCCAGTACACAGAAACATTCATATAGTCTTCCACCGTGGTGCCTGCATCATCAACTAAAAATATTCGACGTCGAAAGGGTGAGCACACAACACTGCTTAGTAAGCAAACAAAACAATGCAACAAACATATGCATGCATTCAACTCATATCTATGGTCTGGTATTTAAGTTTGCAATGTGCTATAGAAAGGTTCGGTGGCTGCCTGACCTCAATACACGAGTGTGTGAATCCACCCAATGAGTATCGGCACTGTCGTCCCACATGCACCTACCATGGACAATATACACCCCATGAAAACGGCATGGTTGTACCGGTTGCTCATACCAACACCTAAGCCCCTGCTGGCGAGGGCTTACAAACTGGGCTCGCAACTAACCAATCCTAATGTCAAACAGTGTATCCAAGGTCTCACCCCAACATCCCTCAATACATCCATAGAGATAGAGCTAAGGCCCCCCGGCAGAGTCGAAGACTACAAGTTCCGAGACCACCTCCCCTGATTCCCTACAACGTAATAGTCTGCGAAGGTAATGGCGATACGACGATGTCCGTGGACTTGACTTGAGTAGAACCATGGCACAATATACACCCCATGAAAATGGCATGTCTGTACCGGTTGATACCATCCCCTACCCGCATCATGTATACTAACCACACACATACATTCACATGCCTATTCCTAGCATGATCATCATCATCATGTTATAAATAAACAGAATTAAATATGCATGAACTGTAATAGCAGGAATATTGGATGACATATTGAATGAAAATACAAGCATATAAGCATATAATCTGTCATGGCATTGGACTCAAGAAATAAAAACAGTTTATAATTTGCCAATTAGTTTAGGTCTTGTTCCCACACCTTTGCTTGAGTGTTGATCTTCTTTCAAGATTTAAAACCACTTTTATATCAATAGGAAAACCTAACAAGTCAATAGATTTTGGATAGAAGTCATTCCAGCATCATTAGGGTTGTTTTTAAGCACGGGTCGCAGGGTGGGTGGCCGATAGCAGTCTACATCGACCCTCAGGGTAGGGTCGATGCCAGGGTCAGATGTTCCATCGACCCTGGGTGCGACCACCCCTATTCTGGAATTTTCGAATATCGGGGGTCGATCTTGTGGTTTGGTAGGGTTGATTCCCAATCGACCCCACATGCGACCCCCCATGGGTTGAGTCGAGACTTTCATTCTACAGTCCATTCTTTCACGTTTGGGTCCTATGGCTTACTTCTACAATCCATTTTATGCTTGTTCTATGGCTTAGAACACTAGGTTCTTCCTTACCTTGTCTACCATGATTTCTCCATGGATTTCATCGTAATCTTCCCATGGATGTATGGTTTGGGTTTCTCCTAGATCATACTCTCTTCATGAACAATTCTAAGGTCTTAGATTATCAAATAGAAAGCTTTCCCATAACATAGGTTTGCTGAGATTCAGAGATTTCACTGAATTCTTCAATTCGGTCCTCTTCTCCAAATTTCCTTTTCTTCTTCTTCTCTTCTCTTTCTCTCACTCTCAATTAGGGTTTCAAAAGGAGTGAAAGATGATACACACGACTCCTCTTGCGAGTGCAACTCGTGTGTATTCGATTAGATATTTTATAGATTTCTTTTATTTGAATTTATCAAAGATTTGAATTGATATTTACTTATGTCTCGGTTGATAAAGAATAATTTTCTACTAAATTATTAATATCATCTTAGTTCTCAGTTCATTTATTTATAAGATTTCCGCTATTGTGTATTTACTCTGATTATGATTGTGGATGTGTGTAAAGTTTAGATAACGCGGGGATGGCCTATTAGAGATCCTGGTTGAACCGTTGGTTATTTACTGGTTCATCACACCATTCTGAACAGTGCAGAATTGGGGTGTGACAACTTGGTATTGTAAGACCCGTGTCAATCTAACCCGGTCTTACCACCTTGAATCAGGTTTACCCATCATGGTCGAGTCAAGTGGACCAAGGGCGTGATGGATATCGAGATCCCAGATATAAAATCGACCCAAATAAACTTAATTTTAGCGGAGGGTCGCATACCCAGCCAAGTAGGGTCGGACCTCCCAAAACAGAATGTCAGACCCTCAAATTTGAAGGGAGGGTCGGACAGCTTAAGACCCTAGGGTTGACGGGATCATCGACCCTCCCATCGACCCTCGGTTTCTGACGAATATAGAAATTTGGAAATTTCCTAATTTTCGATTGGGATTCTTTCCAAATATCAATGGGACTATTATAGGACATTCCTACTCTATTTAAAGGACGTCCCTAAGCCACATTCACTCCTTTCACAACCCTAATTGAATTGAGAGAAAGAGAGAAGAAGGAAAAGAGGAAGAAAAGAGGCAAGGAAGAAGACTTAGCAAAAAGGAGAAGAATTTCCAGAGAAAAGTAATCTTCTCAGGTATGGATACTAATTCCATGAGTTTCTACAGACCTTAGGTTAGATATGGTTGAGTGTAGGATTTCGGAGAAACCCAAACCATCCATTCATGGTTAGGTTTTCATGGAAAACCATAGGATGATGCATGAAAACTATTTAGATGGATTATACATGGTTCTAGACCATAGAATGACTGTTGAATGAATGTAGGAAGCAAGCCATAGGACCCCAAACACGAAGAGTGGATTTAAAAGTGGAAATTGGACCAGAGTGCATCGAGGGTCGCACCGAGGATCGATAGACCATCCGACCCTAGGTGTTTCTGACCATCGACCCTCAGCATTCGGGAAGTTCAGAATGAGGGGATGGTCGATAGACCCATCGACCCTAGCATCGACCCTCAGTTGACAGAATGTTTTTAAATTCCAAATTAATTCTAATTAAAGTCAATCAACTTTGTTAGGTTTGCTAGCAATATAATAAAGTTATAACAGTGATTCTAAAGCTTGAAAAAATATCTTTTAGCAAGCTAAGGTGAGGAACCTTAACTCCAAACTAAATTGGTTAATAATAAACTGTTTTCAATTTCTTGAGTCCTATGCTATGTTTGATTCTATGCGAATATGTTGTAATGTGCATACAGCATGCCATCCAATATTTCTATTACTTGTTCATGCATATTTACTTTATTGTTTATAACATGATGATGATGATGATGATAGGAATAGGCATGTGCTTGTATGTGTGTGGTTCATCTGTTTGATGCGAGCGAGTATCAGGGGAGGTGTGATGAGAACGTCAATAAACGTTAACCTTTGGCGGGTCTCAGCACTTTAGCTCTATCTCTAACTCAAGTCTTGTGCATTGACATCGTCGTATCGCCATTACCTTAGCAGAACTATTATGTCGTAGAGTATCAGGGGAGGTGGTCTCGGTTCTTGTAGTCTCTGACTCTACCAGGGGGCCTTAGCTCTATCTCTATGGGCATTCTGAGGGATGCTGGGGTGAGGCCTTGGATACACTGTTTGGCATTAGGATTGGTTAGTAGCGAGCCCAGTTTGCAAGCCCTCGCTAACAGGGGCTTACGTGTTAGTATAGCATTATATAGCAACAAACGTTAACCTTTGTTGTATAATGTTATGGTAGGGTGGATGGGGACGACGATAAACGTTAACCTTCGGGCGGGCTTCCACACCCTGTGTATAGAGGCGGTGTCAATAAACGTTAACCTTTGACCACCCAACCTTTCTATTGCGCATTGCAAACTATAAACCAGACCAAAGATATAAATTGACTTTTTGCATGCATATGTATTGTTGCATTGTTTTTGGCTACTCACTGAGCCATGTTGTGTGCTCACCCCTCGACGTCGAATATTTTTAGTTGATGATGCAGGTTATACAGTCGAAGATTATATGAACGCGTCTCCGTACGGGAGTATAGCAGCAATGGACGCTGGAGCTGAAGATGATACACACGACTCCTCTTGCGAGTGCAACTCGTGTGTATTCGATTAGATATTTTATAGATTTCTTTTATTTGGATTTATTAAAGACTTGTATTGATATTTACTTATGTCTCGGTTGATACAGAATAATTTTCTATTAAATTATTAATATCATCTTAGTTCTCAGTTCATTTATTTATAAGATTTCCGCTATTGTGTATTTACTCTGATTATGATTGTGGATGTGTGTAAAGTTTGGATAACGCGGAGATGGGCTATTAGAGATCCTGGTTGAACCGTTGGTTATTTAGCGGTTCATCACACCATTATGAACAGTACAGAATTGGGGTATGACATTAGTACCTGGTTTTGCCATTTCCTTCACGCACTTGGTCCATTTGGCTCAACCATGATGGGTAGACCTGGTACCAGGTGGTAAGACCGGTTAGTTCGATACGGGTCTTGCAACTCCTTCCTGCTTATAAAAATTTTGTCCTCGAAATTGTTTATACCTTCCGAGTCGAATAGATGAGGGTATTGCTTTCGCATAGCATTCTCTTCTTCCCTTGTGATTTCTTCCATATCCCTGCTTTTCCAAGTGACCTTAACATAATAAATGTCACGGTTGCGTAGTCGTTGCACCTTTCGGCTGGTGATTTCAGTTGGTGCTACTTTAAACGTCAAATCCTCAGTCAAATCAGGTAGATCTACTGTCAATATGTGCGTTGGGTCTCTGACATACTTCTTCAATAAGGAGATATGAAATATGTCATGCACACTTGACATAGATGGTGGTAGTGCTAACTGGTAAGCCACTTTTCCACGCTTAGCTAGAATCTCATATGGTCTGACATATCTGAGACATAATTTTGCTTTCTGTCCGAACCGTTTCAAACCTCGCATAGGTGCACTTTCAGGAATACCTTATCACCTATGGTGAATTCAAGGTCTCGGCGTCTAGTGTCTGCATATTTTGCTTCTAACGATTCTAAGCCGTTCTTACTCTTTCCTTGATAATGTCGAATACTTGACAAGTCTCTTCAACAAATTCTGGTCCAACAATACTACGTTATCCATCTTCATTCCAAAACAATGGAGTTCCACACTTCCTGCCATACAGTGCTTAATAGGGTGACATCTGTATAGTAGCCTGATAGCTATTGTTATAAGCGAACTCAATCAGTGGTAACTTTTCTTCCCATGATCCTTTGAAATCAATTACACAAGCTCGGAGCATGTCCTCTAGAATCTAAATGGTGCACTCCAACTTCAATGTTGTACCTATAGCCTTCTACAATCCTTCCCAAAACTTTGAAGTAAATCGTGGATCTCTGTCGGACACAATGCTTTCAGGTACACCGTGTAATCTGTCAATATTATCCACATACAACTTAGCTAACCTTTCCAGTGTATACTAAGGTCGTATAGCTATAAATCGAGCCGTTTTAGTCAGTCGTTCTACAATCACCCAAACGGCGTCAACTACTCAGGGAGTCAATGGTAACCCTATGATGAAGTCCATAGTGATGCAGTCCCATTTCCATGCTGGTTCTGGTAACGGCTGTAACAGTCCTGCTGGTCTTTGTCGTTCAGCTTTCACCTTCTAACAATTTAGGCATTGAGACACGAACTTGACTAAATCTGTTTTCATTTCCCTCTACCAATATAATTTTTTTAGGTCATGATACATTTTTGTACTTCCGGGGTATATCGAATAGGCGGTGGTATGGGCTTCCTTCATTAGTCGGTGTCTAATGTTCAAACTTTCTGTTTTAGGTACAAATATTCTTCCTTTGTACTTCAGTACCCTTTCATCATCTAAGGAGAACTCAGGAGTAGTCCTACCTTTTTCGATGACTTCTTGTACCATTATTAGATAAGGGTCTGATTTAATCGCTGTTTTCACTTCATCAAGTACTTCATCAAGTATATCGGGTACAATCTTCAATGTGGCGAACATATTTCCAAACCGATGGATACCCTTGGTTGGTTGATTCACCCGGTGCATCTATCACAAACTGCTCATTACCATAATTGAATACTTTTCCGGTAGTACACAGTGCAGCAGTGGTGCTAAACTCTTCTTGAGATTTCATCATTGCCTTTCTACTCAGTGCGTCCGCAACCACATTAGCTTTTCCCGGATGATACTGGATATCACAATCATAGTCTTTCAATAGTTCCAAACATCTTCTTTGTCTCATATTCAACTCCTTCTGATTAAAGAGGTAAGTAAGACTCTTATGATCTGATTTAATCTGAAATTACTTTCCATACAAGTAATGTCTCCATATTTTGACAGCATGTACTACTGCTGCTAATTCCAAATCATGAGTGGGATAGTTCTTCTCATGTGTCTTCAATTGTCTTGAGGCATAAGCAATTACTTGTTCTCCTTGCATAAGTACACATCCTAATCCCAGTCCTGACGCATCGGTGTATAAAATAAATTGTTGTCCTGGAATCGAAATGGTCATGATTGGAGCTGATATCAATCTAGCCTTCAATGAATGGAAACTCTTCTCGCATTTATCAGTCCACACAAAATTTTCTCCCTTCTTAGTCAGACTGGTAAGAGGTATGGCAATTCGGGAATAGTCTTCCACAAATCATCGATAATACCCAGCTAGACCTAAGAAACTTCTAATTTCTGCAACGCTCTTCGGTGCTTCCAACTTCCCAATAGCTTCGATCTTGTTAGGGTCCACTTTAATTCCTTTAGTGGATACAACATGGCCTAGAAAAGCGACTTCCTTTAGCCAAAACTCACACTTTGTAAATTTGGCGTAGAGCTTCTCCTTCCGTAATCGCTGTAGAGCGGCGTTTAGATTCTTAATATGAGTTTCCTCATATTTGGAGTAGTCCAATATATCATCGATGAATACAATATCCGACGTATCCAACATATCGTGGAATACCCGATTCATAAGTTCCATAAAGGTTGCTGGTGCGTTCGTCAATCCGAAAGACATGACAAAAAATTCATAATGTCCATATCTGGTCCTGAATGCTGCCTTGGGGATATCACCATTCTTAATCTTCAACTGATGGTAGCCTGACTGAAGATCGATCTTGGAGAACACTTTGGCACCTTCAAACTGATCGAACAAGTCATCGATCCGAGGTAATGGATATCGATTCTTGATTGTCAGTTTATTCAGTTTTTGGTAGTCTATACACAATCGAACGCTACTGTCCTTCTTCTTCACGAATAATACTGGCGCTCCCCATGGTGATATGCTAGGTTGGATGTAACCTTTGTCCAACAGTTCTTGTAGTTGTACTTTTAATTCCTTCAATTCAGTAGGAGCCATTCGATAAGGTGCTTTAGATATTGGTGCAACTCTGGGTATCAGATTTATAATCCTGGTAGTTCTTCAGGAAATACATCTGGATATCACGCACGACATCAATATCCTTTATTCGTGGTGCTTCTTTGGTAAGATCGACCACAGATACTAGATACCCAACTGCTCATTTCTCAAGGCACTTCCTAGCCTTTAATGCAGAGCGTATGAGCTTTCGTTTACGGGAAAGTTTAGTTCTCAAAAAACTGAACTCTACTCCTTCTTTGTCTTTAAATGTCAGCTTCTTTTCGGCACACAATAGATTTGCAGAATGCCGAGCTAACCAGTCCATTCCCAAGATGACGTCAAAGTCTACCATATCAAGTTGGATCAAGGTTGAATCCAAAGTCTTTTCATCAATCATAACTGGACATGGCCCATAACCTTTTTCTAACTCCACTTCTAATCCCATAGGTGATCGTACAAGCAGTTTGTAGTCTAAGGATTTAAGGGGTAGATTTAGCTTCTTTCCAAATGACACAGATATAAAAGAATGAATAGCTCCTGAATCATAGAGTACTCTAGCAGGAATGCCATTAATAGGTGTGATACCTGTGATTTGTTTTGGTTTAGTCTACATGCTCACATAACGTAATACAAAATGATAAGATTCAGGTCATACCTGTGACCAGATCAGGCGATGCGGCAGCATCCTCGGATGTAACCGCATAAACTTTGCCTTGTTGTAATTGCTTCTTGGGCTTAGTACACTCCCTTGCAATATGCCCTACTTGATTGTAGTTGAAACATCTTACTCCTTCACTGACTTGCTTTTGTTGCTGTGGAGCTGCGCGGGTAGTCTTGGCTGCAGCATTAAACCCTTGAGTACGGAAGGGTTTGAATATCTTGGTGTTCCCTCCGTTGTAAGAATTTCCATTAGGCCTTTTGATTCCCCTATTTGAGCAAAGTAGCTCTCTTTCTGGCTCGACTCTGTTACTCGAGCAATTTATGCCGGTTCATTATAGATTTTATTTTCAAGTCCTAGAACATGCTCACGGATGCTTCCCCTATGTCCCATAACGAACCATCGGGTCTTGGTGTTTTCCTCTTGCATACGGGTGGGTGCAAAGAAGAACAACTCCTCATAACAATGTTGATATGCATCCACGGTCATCTGCCCCTGATATAAACTCAGGAACTCTCGTTCCATAGAATCTCTAAAATTTATAGGGAAGTACTTCTCAAAGAATACCTCTTTATAATTATCACAAGACAATTGGGCGTGCTTTGTTAATAAATATGTCCTGGTAGACCTCCACCAATGGTGTGCATCTCCTTTCAGCATAAATGTGGCACACAATACTTTCTCTTCATCATTTAGTGTCATCATCATAAAATTTCTTTCTATTTCGTCAACCCAGTATGCCGGCCATAAAGGATCTGCTAGCTTGCCATTAAATTCTTTGGGCTTCATTTTCAGAAAACGCTCCACCAGTCTGGAGTGGTCTAGTTGTTGCGGGACATACGCCCCATACATAGGTGGTTGGTATTGATATTCACCTTGAGCTACCTCAGGATTCTGCATTTGAGCCTGCATGATGGGAGTCTGAGGTTCGTGGGGTACTGTGTTGCTTCCTCCTGGTACCGTGCTTGCCTGTCCTGCTGGCATTGGTGGTGTCTGCACAGCTGGAAAAGTCATGCCTATGGCAGCTTGCATAGTAGCTTGTGCATGTTGTATTTGCTACAGCTGTTGGGCCAAATTCATTACTACTGTAGCCAGGTCTGTAGGTGGAGCTGGGAGATTTGTAGGATTTGTCTGCCCATTAATTATGGATGGTGCCATGTTCGTATTCCCCTGTGTTTTCGGGTGTGTCTTGCTGTCTTCCCCCACAAGTGGTGGTGGTGGGATAGAGTTACAGCTTTGTCTGGTCACTCTACGTCCAGCCATTATCTGTTCTGATAGTGGGAATGCCTAAAAATCATAGAACACGTGAGACAATCATTATATACTTCATTTTCATATTTTAAAACCACTAACAAATGTAAATTTCAAATTTTTCCGATCATTCTGTCGAAAATACTGTATTTTCACTGCAGGGTCGATGGTGGGGTCGATGGATGTCAGACCCTCAGTATGCGACCCTAAGAAATCACTGATTCTTATGGAGAGCCGGGGGTCGATGAGGGGGTCGATGGATGTCCGACCAAGGGTTCGACCCCTAGTTCTTTGCCAGATTACCGAGAGCCGAGGGTCGATGAGGGGGTCAAAGGGGGGGTCCGATGTCTTGGTCCTCCGACCCTCAGACTAAAAATCAGGTTTTTATTTCCAATTTTGAATCCATTTCTCATTCTTCCTCCTCCATTCTGACTCGACTCGTCCCTCTGAGTTGCTACAGTGCCAACTCGGACTCTTTGGTGCTATTTGCTTCTTATTTCGACGTCTGCACTTCGTCTACAAGTATGTTGTCTACATTTTCATGTTTTTAGGTTTCCTTAGCTAGGTTTTCGCTCATTTAACTCGTTTTGTTCAAATTAAACTTTTTCCAACAGTAAAAATTTGATTTTTATTGGGGGCTTTTGTTGTTGGTGACTCAAGGAATGAAAGCCCTAAAAAATATTTGAGTTTCGTCGTTGGTTATCGAGAAACTTGAATTTTATCATTTTTGCCCTAATTTGTCGAGATTTTTGAATTTCTTGAAATTTCTTCAAATTCGATCTTTTTAAATGAAATTTTCAACTGTATGAGTCTTGCAGGATTGTTTAAAACCTTTATAAGTCCTCCTGTCCACGTGTATGGGTGAAAAGTGAGGCTTTTGATCAATTTATGTCCTTATACTATCAAAATTTTTGGGTTTTCATCTTTACTAACTCAATATCTGTTTCTCTTTGTTTTTGTAGATACTATGGCTCGTCCCAAAGTACCCAGGGTTCATGACCAAGTCCGCTTTCGTTCTAATGAGGCGGAGACACAGTATGCCCACTATTCTCGTAAGAAGGTAGAGGGAGGTCGCCGGGTAGACTTGGCTAGCCTGGCATTGTTCGATGTGGAGAGGGCTTTTGGTGACATGGGTTGGCTTCTTGTGATCACCTATGACGCCTGCACTCAGCCAGATCGGGTTAGACAGTTCTACTGTAATCTCCAGGTGGTGGGAGATTACAATGATACAAAGAGGGGTAGAGAGCTTCAGATCACCAGCTACGTCAAGGGGGTCAAGATTTCATTCTATTATCGGCAGCTAGCCGACTTATTGGGCATTTCATATGACGGCCCCATAGTGTTCTGTGCTCTTGGAGAGCCCCGGTTCTTTTCATTGGAGATGAGAGTTGAGATTGATCGCCAGATCGTCAGAGAGGATCGCTGGGAGATGAAAGCGATCTATCTTCATCCAGTGCCTCGAGTGTACTGCAAGATTATCCAGCACAACCTGATGCCTCAGAGTGGGCATTAAGAGAGGATCTCCCAGTTGACCCAGTATCTGTTGTACTGTATCTGCACTAGGCTGCCCGTCTACCTTTCTTACATCATCATGCAGACGTTGATCAGTGCTACGTTGCCCAGTCATACTGGCAACCTGCCATATGGACGCATGATCTCTATGCTACTGACCCGCCTGGGTGTTGACATGACGGATGAGAGGATTCAGGAGAAATCATTCTCGTCACCTTTGGATTGGGATGCGGGATGCCTAGGTCAGCGACGAGGAGAGGAACGCTCTGGTGCGTCCACGTACTCGAGCGGAGATGGCTGATGCTGAGGCAGCAGCAGCAGCCACTGGACCAGGGGTTCATGGGGGTAATGATGATCATTTGTACATAGATGTGGATGCCATACCTCCTCCATCACCTACTCATGCTACAGGAGCTGGTCCTTCTTATTCAGCTGGTCTTCCACATGCAGTTGGTCCTTCATATGTACCTTCTGATGACATGATGAGGATAATGCATGAGATACGAGAGGCTTAGCGCATGTCAGATTTGAGGATGAGAGAGCTTCTAGATGCTCAGCGCTTGTCCAATCAGCGGGTGGGAGAGCTTCTATATGTCAGATCAGCGGGTAGGAGAGCTTAGGGATGCTTAGCACATGACTGACCAATGGGTGGCTGATCTTACAGCTAGTCCCCAGACGACCCAGACTCAGATAGCTTGGTTGACTAGAGTCTAGGCTAAGGATTATGATAGAGACCGTGAGGCACCGCCTCCCCCATCACCTCTAGCTTCTTGATGTATTTTTGTTTACCTTTCTTTTTGTACTTCAGAGTAACTGTCTGGGTTATGGACTGTACTCTACTTTAGTCATGTATATACGTTTGTTCTTCTTTTGGTTGTATATAAATTTGTTTCTCATTTAATAGATGCATTATTCTCTTTCAATTTTGTCTAAAACAAAATATATGCTTATGGTGTGTTATTATTACATCTTTTAAATTTTTATCCTATCTCAGTTCACGAACTTTTGTGGAAGTATACTGGTTTAACAGATAGGGCCTGAGAGCTCTGATACCAAGTTATTACACCCCAATTCTGCACCATTCAGAATGGTGTGATGAACCGCTAATAAACCAACGGTTCAACCAGGATCTCTAATAGACTATGTCTGTTGAAAATAAGACCATACACATCCACAACCATAATCAGAATAAATACACAATAGCGGATGTCCTAATAATAAATGAACTGAGGAATCTAGCTGTGATAATCATAAATAAAGTATCAAATTATGTTATATCAATTGAGACATAAGTAAATAAAATATCAATTACATTTCCTTAATAATTCAAATCAAAATTTAATCGAAAACGCATGCGTTGCACTCGCATGAAGAGTCATGCATTTCCACTAAGTCTTCAGCTTCCATCGCAGCAATGTGCTCGTACACAGAAACATTCATATAGTCTTCCACCGTGATACCTGCATCATCAACTAAAAATATTCGACGTTGAAAGGGTGAGCACACATCACGGCTCAGTGAGTAAACAAAACAATGCAACAAACATATGCATGCATTCAATTCATATCTGTGGTCTGATTTTTAAGTTTGCAATATGCTATAGAAAGGTTCGGTGGGCGCCTCACCTCTATACACGAGTGTGTGAATCCGCCCAATGAGTATCGGCACTGTTGTCCCACATGCACCCACCATGGACAATATACACCCCATGAAAATGGCATGACTATACCGGTTGCCCATACCAACACGTAAGCCCCTGCTGGCGAGGGCTTGCAAACAGGCCTCGCAACTAACCAATCCTAATGTCAAACAGTGTATCCATGGCCTCACCCCAGTATCCCTTAATACATCCATAGAGATAGAGCTAAGGCCCCCCGGCAGAGTCGAAAACTACAAAGTCCGAGACCACCTCCCCTGATACCCTACGACGTAATAGTTTTGCTAAGGTAATGGCGATACGACGATGTCAGTGGACATGACTTAAGTAGAACCATGGCACAATATACACCCCGTGAAAATGGCATGGCTATACCGGTTGATACCATCCCCTACCCGCATCAAGTACACTAACCATACACATACATTCACATGCCTATTCTTAGCATCATCATCATCATCATGTTATAAATAAATAGAATTAAATATGCATGAACTGTAATAGCAGGAATATTGAATGACATATTGAATGTACATACAACCATAAACGCATAGAATCAGTCATGGCATTGGACTCAAGAAATAAAAATAGTTTATTATTAGCCATTTAGTTTAAGTCTTGTTCCCTCACCTTCGCTTGATTGTTGATCCTCTTTCAAGCTTTAAAACCACTTTTATATCAATATAAAACCTAATAAGTCGATATATTTTGGTTAGAAGTCATTCCGGCATCATTAGTTTTGTTTTTGAGCACGGGTCGCATGGTGGGTGGCAGGTAGGGTAGCAGTCTATGTCACACCCCAATTTTGGTCTAACCAGAATGGTGTGATGAACCGCTAAGAAACCAACGGTTCAACCAGGATCTCGAATAGGCTATCCTCGTTTTATCCAAACTTTCACACAACCATAATCAAAATCAGAGTAATACACCATAGCGGAAAATCTATAATATAATGAATTGAGCAACTAAGATGATATCATTAATTTAATAGCAAATTATTCTGTTTTCAACTGAGACATAAATATTTAAATATCAAATACAAGTCTTATAAATCCAATAAAGGAATCTATAAAAATATCTAATCAAATACACACGAGTTACACTCGCAAGAGGAGTCGTGTGTATCATCTTCAGCTCCAGCGTCCATTGCTGCTATATTCCCGTACGCAGACGCGTTCATATAATCTTCAACTGTGTAACCTGCATCATCAACTAAAAATATTCGACGTCGAGGGGTGACCACACAACACGGCTCAGTGAGTAGCCAAAACAATGCAACATTACATATGCATGCACATCAATTTATATCTTTGGTCTGGTTTGAAGTTTGCAATATGCAATAGAAAGGTTGAGGTAGCCAAAGGTCGCGTTTATTGACTCCGCCTCTATATACGAGTGTCTGACGTTACCCGAAGATCACGTTTATCGTCAACTCACATACACCCAACCATGAACAATATATAACAAAGGTTACGTTTATTGCTATATAGTGCCATACCAACATCTAAGCCCCTGTTGGCGAGGGCTGCAAACTGGGCTCGCAACTAACCAATCCTAATGCCAAACAGTGTATCCAAGGCCTCACCCCCAAGCATCCCTTAGAATGTCCATAGAGATAGAGCTAAGGCCCCCGGTAGAGTCGAGACTACAAGGACCGAGACCACCTCCCCTGATACTATACGACATAATAGTTCTGCTAAAGTAATAGCGATACGACGATGCCAATGCACAAGACTTGAGTTACAGATAGAGCTAAAGTGCTGAGAGCCGCCAAAGGTTAACGTTTATTGACATTTTCATCACACCTCCCCTGATACTCGCTCGCATTAAGTACATCAACCACACACATACAAGCACATGCCTATTCTTCCTATCATCATCATCATCATCATGTTATAGACAATAAAATAAATATGCATGAACAAATAATAGAAATATTGGATGGCATGCTGTATGCACATTACAAACATATTCGCATAGAATGAAGCATAGTATAGGACTCAAGAAATAAAAAATAGTTTATTATTAACCAATTTAGTTTGGAGTTAAGGTTCCTCACCTTAGCTTGCTAATAGATATTTTTCCAAGCTTTAGAATCACCTCTACAGTATTATTATAACACTAGCAAACCTAACAAAGTCGATAGAATTTAATTAGAATTAATTCTGAATATAAAAACCATGCTGTTAACTGAGGGTCGATCAGAGGGTCAATGCTCAGAATGCATAGGGTCGATGGGTCTATCGACCCTGCCCTCTGTCTGAACTTCCCGAATGCTGAGGGTCGATGGTTAGGGTGCATAGGGTCGATGGCTCTATCGACCCTATGTGCGACCCTCTGTGCAATCAGGTCCAATTTCCAGTTTTTAATTCATTCTTCATGTTTGGGGTCCTATGGCTTGATTCCACGTTCCATTAAACATTCGTTCCATGGTCTGAAACCATGATTCATCCTCCTAGATGGCTTTCATGCATTATCCTAGGTTTTTCCATGACAACCTAACCATGGATGAATGGTTTGGGTTTCTCCGAAATCCTACACTCAACCATATCTAACCTAAGGTCTGTAGAAACTCATGGAATTAGTATCCATACCTGAGAAGATTACTTTTCTCTGGAAATTCCTCTCCTTTTTGCTAAGTCTTCTTCCTTGCTTCTTTTCTTCCTCTTTTCCTTCTTCTCTCTTTCTCTCAATTCAATTAGGGTTGTGAAAGGAGTGAAAGTGGCTTAGGGACGTCCTCTAAATAGAGTGGGAATGTCCTATAATAGTCCCATTGAGATTTGGAAAGAATCCCAATCGAAAATTAGGAAGTTTCCTAATTTCAGTTTCGGCAGTAAGTGAGGGTCGATTAGAGGGTCGATGATCCTGTCGACCCTGTGGTCTGACACTGTCCGACCCTCTATCCATTTTTCAGGGTCTGAGTTTCTAATTTGAGAGGGTCAACCCTGTTTAGCTGGGTATGCGACCCTTGCTCTATTTTAAGTGTTTTTGGGTCGATTTGATACCTGGGATCTCGCTTTCCTTCACGCCCTTGGTCCATTGACTCGACCATGATGGGTAAACCTGGTTCAAGGTGGTAAGACCGGGTTAGATTGACACGGGTCTTACAACTCCTCCCAACTTATAAAAATTTCGTCCTCGAAATTGGACGTACCTTCTGAATCAAATAAGTGAGGGTATTGCCTCCGCATAACATTTTCATCTTCCCATGTAACTTCTTCCATGTCTCTACTTTTCCATGTGACCTTAACATAGTAGATATCTCTGTTGCGTAGACGTTGAACCCTTCGACTAGTGATTTCCATTGGTGTTACTTCAAATGTCAAATCATCAGTCAATTCTGGCAACTCCACTGTCAAAACATGCGTTGGGTCTTTGACATACTTCTTCAATAAGGAAATGTGAAATACGTCATGCACGTTTGACATAGATGGTGGTAGTGCTAACTGATAAGCTACTCTTCCACGCTTAGCCAGAATTTCATATGGGCTGACATATCTTGGACTTAGTTTCCCTTTTTGTCCGAACCTTTTCAATCCTCGCATAGGCGATACCTTCAAAAATACTTTATCACCTACGGCGAACTCTAGATCTCTTCGTCGAGTATCTGCGTATTTCTTCTGACGGTTCTGAGCTGTTCTTACTCTTTCCTTGATAATGTCGACCACTCGACAAGCTTCTTCAATGAAATCCGGTCCAACAATACTACGTTCTCCAACTTCATTCCAAAACAAAGGAGTTCGACACTTTCTTCCATACAGTGCTTCATAAGGTGACATCTGTATAGTAGCCTGATAGCTATTATTATAAGCGAACTCGATCAATGGTAATTTTTCATCCCATGATCCCTTGAAATCAATTACACATGCTCGTAGCATATCTTCCAGAATCTGAATTGTACGCTCTGACTGTCCATCTGTCTGTGGATGGAATGTCGTACTGAACTTTAATGTTGTACCCATAGCCTTGTAGTCCTTCGCAAAACTTGGAAGTAAATTGGGGATCTCTATCAGACACAATGCTTTCTGGTACACCGTTTAAGCGAACAATATTATCCACATACAGCTTCGCTAACCATTCCAGTGTATACTAAGGTCGTATAGGTATGAAACGATCTGTTTTTGTCAGACGGTCTACAATCATCCAAACTGCATCAACTACTCGAGGAGTCAATGGTAGTCCTGTGACGAAGTCCATAGTGATGCAGTCCCATTTCCATGCTGGTTCCGGTAACGGCTGTAACAGTCATGCGGGTCTTTGTCGTTCAGCCTTTACTTTCTGACAATTTAGGCATTGAGACACGAACTTAGCTACATCTGCTTTCATTCCCCTCCACCAATATAGTTTCTTTAGATCATGATACATTTTTGTACTTCCAGGATGTATCGAATAGATGGTGGTATGAGCTTCTTTCATTAGTCGGTGTCTAATGTCCACACTTTCTGTTTCGGGTACACATATTCTTCCTTTGTATTTCAATACTTTTTCTTCATCCCAGGTGAACTCAGGGTTAGTCCTACCTTTCTCAATATCCTCTTGTACCATTCTCAGATAAGGATCTGCTTGGATAGCTGTCTTCACTTCATCCATTATATCCGGTATAATCTTCAATGCTGCGAACATATTCGAAAACCGATGAATAAACCCTTGGTTAGCTGATTCATCCGTTGTATCTATCACATACTGCTCGTTACCGTGAATGAATACCATTCCGATAGTGCGCCGCAGTCATGCTAACTTCTCCTTGAGATTTTATCATTGCTTTTCTGCTCAATGCATCTGCTACTACATTCGCTTTTCTTGGATGATACTGGATATCACAATCATAGTCTT
The DNA here is from genome assembly GCA_028583415.1 of Protea cynaroides. NCBI lineage: Eukaryota > Viridiplantae > Streptophyta > Magnoliopsida > Proteales > Proteaceae > Protea > Protea cynaroides. Next base: position 4,534,849 of record CM053269.1, read on the forward strand.
TCAATAGTTCCAGCCATCTTCTTTGTCTCATATTCAACTCCTTCTGATTAAATAAATAAGTAAGACTTTTATGGTCTGACTTAATCTGGAATTTCTCTCTGTATAGGTAGTGTCTCCATATCTTGACAGCATGTACTACTGCCGCTAACTCCAAATCATGAGTGGGGTAATTTTTCTCATGTACCTTCAACTATCTTGACGCATAAGCAATTACCTGTTCTCCTTGCATAAGCACACATCCTAGTCCCAATCCCGATGCATCAGTGTATAAAGTAAATGTCTGTCCTGGAACGAGAATGGTCAAAATCGAGGCGGATATCAATCTAGCCTTCAATGTCTGGAAGCTCTTCTCACATTTATCCGTCCATACAAACTTTTCACCTTTCTTGGTCAAACTGGTGAGAGGTACGACAATCCAAGAATAGTCTTCTACGAATCTCCGATAATAACCAGCTAGACCCAGAAAACTTCTAATTTCTGAAATGCTCTTTGGTGCTTCCCACTTCACAATAGCCTCGATTTTACTGGGGTCCACTTTGATTCCTTCAGCGGATACTACATGGCCTAGAAAGGCGACTTCACTTAGCCAAAACTCACACTTTAAAAATTTGACGTATAACTTCTCTTTCCTTAAACGTTGTAGGGCTGCGTTTAGGTTCTTGATATGGGTTTCCTTGTCCTTGGAGTATACCAATATGTCATCAATAAATACTATAACCGACGTATCCAACATATCATGGAAAACTCGGTTCATAAGTTCCATGAACGTTACCGGTGCATTAGTTAATCCGAAAGACATCACCAAAAATTCATAGTGTCCGTATCTACTCCTGAAAGCTGTCTTTGGAATGTCACCTTCTTTAATCTTCAGCTGATGATAGCCTGATCGAAGATTGATCTTTGAAAATACTTTTGCTCCCTGTAACTGATCGAACAAGTCATCGATCCTAAGTAGTGGGTATCGATTCTTGATGGTCAGTTTATTCAACTCTCAATAGTCGATACATAATCGAACGCTACCATCCTTCTTCTTTACGAACAACACTGGTGCTCCCCATGGAGATATACTGGGTCTAATATAACCCTTATCCAGCAGTTCTTGTAATTGCACTTTTAATTCCTTCAGTTCAGTAGGAGCCATCCTATAAGGTGCTTTTGATACGGGTGCGGCTCCGGGTAGAAGGTCTATTACAAACTCTGTGGCTCGGTCAGGTGGTAATCCGGGTAGTTCCTCCGGAAATACATCGGAAAAATCTTGCACGACATCAATATCTTCCATTCGGAGCACGCCCTTGGTTAGGTCGACCACTGATACTAGATATCCGACCGCCCCTTTCTCAAGGCACTTCTTAGCCTTAAATGCTGAGAGTATGAGCTTTCGTCTCCTGCGAAGTTTGGATCCCGAGAAACTAAATTCTGCTCCTTCTTTATCTTTAAATATTAGCTTCTTTTCGGCGCATAACAGATTTGCAGAATGCCGAGCTAACCAGTCCATTCCCAAGATGACGTCAAAGCCTGCCATCTCAAGTTGTATCAAGGTTGCATCCAAAGTCTGCTCTCCAATGAGAACTGGACATGGTCCATAACCTTTCTCTAATTCCACTTCTAATCCCATCGGTGACCATACAAGTAATTTGTAGTCTAATGTTTTGATGGGCAAATTGGTCTTCTTTCCAAACGACATAGATATAAATGAATGAGTAGCTCCTGAATCAAAGAGCACTCTAGCGGGTATGCCATTTATAGGTACGATACCTGTGATTCGTTTTTACTTAGTCTACATGCTCAATCAATGTAATTAAAATCTTAAAAGTTTTGGTCATACCTGTGACCACATCGGGTGATGTGGCAGCATCTTCTGATGCAACAGCATATACCCGTCCTTGATGTAACTGCTTCTTGGGTTTTGGGCACTCTCTTGCCATATGCCCTGGTTGGTTGCAGTTAAAGCACTTCGGGACTTCAAAATTTGACTTTGGCTGTGGTTGAGCTGCTGAAGTAGGCTTCGATGGAGTAGCCAAATTCTGAGGACGAAAAGTTCTATACGTCCTATTATTGCCTCTGTTGTAGGTGTTTTCGGCTGGTCTCTTGATTCCTCGGTTCTGGGAGAAAAAGCTCTCCTTCTGGCTCGATTCAATTACTCGAGCGATCTGGACAGATTCATTGTAAATCTTATTCTCTAAGCCCAGAACATTTTCTCTTATGTTTCCTCTTAGTCCCGCAACGAACCTACGGGTTTTTGTATCTTCTTGCATACTCGCCGGTGCGAAGAAAAATAGTTCTTCGTAGCGCTGTTGATATGCGTCTATGGTCATCTGTCCCTGGTACAAACTCAGGAGCTCTTTCTCCATTGAGTCTCTGAAGCTTCGTGGGAAATATTTCTCGAAGAACGCTTCTTTATATATAGCCCATGTCAGTAGGGAATGTCTGGTCAATAAGTATGTTTTTGTGGATTTCCACCAATGGTGTGCGTCGCCTTTGAGCATGAAGGTGGCACATAATACTTTCTCTTCTTCTGAAATAGTCATCGTAAGGAAATTTCTCTCCATCTCGTCTATCCAGTGTGCTGGCCACAACGGATCAGACGGTTTACCATTGAATTCCTTAGGTTTCATCTTCAGAAATCTCTCTACTAGTCAGGAGTGATCCAGTTGGTTTTGGGGGTTTTCCCCAAACACATAGTGTGGATACTGGTAGTTCCCTTGGGCTGCTTCTGGGACTTGCACTAGAATTGGTGCAGCCGATTGTTGAGGTGTCTGTTGAGCTGGGTGATTTCCCAGTGGTGCTGCACTAGCTTGCCCAGTGTGCGTGGTTGCAGCCTGAGTGGCTTGAAACATATCTCCCATTAAACCTGCATTTGAGCTTCTCTCTGCGTGTTGCATTTGCTGTAGTTGTTGTGCCAGATTCATCACCACTGTTGTTAGCTCTGGTGGTGGTGGTGGCAAATTTGTAGGGTTTACCGGTTCGGGATTACCCTATGCATAATTGTTCTTTTGACTAGTCTCATCCGCCGGTGGTGGTGGTGGGACTGTGTTTCGAGTCTGTCGGGTAACTCTACGTCCAGATATAATTCTTTTTGATGATTGGTGGTGCCTGAAAATTTTCAAAATAGGTGAGAAATCATGTATATGTCATGTAGGCACGTTAACCAATAATCAATTCAAATCTGAGCTCATTCTATAAAAAAAATACTGTCTTTTCTGTACAGGGTCGATGGTGAGGGTCGATGGTATGTCAGACCCTTAATGTCCGACCCTGTAGTTTCTGTCAGATTCCCAAGAGCAGAGGGTCGATTTGAGGGTCGATCAGAGGGTCGATGGCCCTGGTCGAGTTGTCCGACCCTCTGACCAAAAATCAGATTTTTAAAGTCTGATTTTGGGTCATTTTCTATTATTTCCCTCCCGTTTCGACTCGTCTCTTCTCTCCGAGTTGCTACAGTGCTACTTCACTGTTGTGGATCATTCTTAGTCCGAGTTTCGACATCCACATCACCTCTACAGGTATATTTTCCCAACTTTACCTGTTTTTAGGTTTTTATTTCTAGGTTTTTGCTCATTTTACTTGTATTTTTCAATTTAAACTTTTTCCAATCGTAAAAATTAGATTTTTAGTGGGGCTTTTGTTGTTGGTGTCTTGAGGAACGAAAGCCCTCAAAAATTTTTGAGTTTCATCGGTTGGTTATCGAGAAACTTAAATTTTTCTCTTTTTGACCTAATTTGTCAAAAAAATTTCGATTTCTTGCAATTCCTTCAAATTGGACCTTGTCAGTTAGAATTTCCTTCTGTTTAACTATTGTGTGATGTGTTGGAACTTACGTAAGTCCTCCTGCCCACTTGTATGGGTGAAAAGTGAGGCTTTTGACCAACTTATGTCGTTATAATGTTCGATTTTTAAATTTTTATCCTATTAACTCCTTGTTTTCCTTTTTCTTTCTTATCTGCAGATACAATGGTTCGTACCAAAGTACCTAGAGTTCGTGATCCGCTTCGCTTCCGCTCCAATGAAGCCGAGGCACAGTATGCCTATTACTCAGGAAAAAAGGTGGAAGGGGGTCGTATGGTGAACTTGGTTGAGCTAGCCTTGTTCAACGTAGAGAGAGCTTTTGGTGATATGGGGTGGCTCCCTATCATCACATACGATGCGTGCACACGTCCAGAGTTAGTGCGCTAGTTTTATTGCAACCTTCAGATTGTAGGAAACCACAACGATGTGGAGCTTGGTCAGGAGTTACGCATCACTAGCTACGTCAAGGGGATGCAGATTTCTTTTAATTATCGGCAGCTGGTCGACCTGTTGGGCACTCCATATGATGGTCCTATGGTGTACTGTGCACCTGGTGAGCACGATTTTATCGAGACGTGGTTGCGGGCCGAGATTGATAGTCACTTACTATAGCCGGATCGCTGGCAGATGAGGGCGTGCTACTTGCGTCCGGCTGCACGGGTGTTCTGTAGGATCATTCAGCATAACCTGATCCGGCAGAGTGGGCATTATGAGAGGGTGTCTCAGCTGACCCCGTTTTTGATCTACAGTATATGCACTCATCAGCCCGTCTGTCTTCCTTACATCATCATGCGGACGATGATCAGTGCTACATTGTCCGGTCATAGGGGAAATCTACCCTATGGATGTATGATTACCACTTTGCTGATACATCTGGGGGTGGACTTGGTTGATGAGACGATTCAGGAGAAGACCTTCTCGTCGCCTCTAGATTGGGAGGCTATATGCAAGATGGGACTTCGAGATGCTCAGGTTAGCGATGATGAGAGGAACGCGATGGTGCGCCCTCACACTCGGGTTGAGGTGGCTGATGCTGAGGCTGCTGCTAGGGCTCGGGGGAATCCGATCGACGATGATGATCGTATGTATATGGATGTCGACACGGTACCCCCGCCATCACCCACACAGGCGGATGGAGTTGGTACTTCTACTGCGGCGGCTCCTGCACCGGAGACCAGTCCTTCTCATGAGGCTGGTCCTTCGCATCCACCTCCTGATATGATGGAGATATTGCGTGAGCTCAGGGATGCTCAGCGCAGATCTAATTTGAGGATGGATGAGCTATTGGCTGCTCAGCATGCATCAGGCGCTCGGATGGGAGAGCTCCTAGAGGTGCAGCGTGCGACTGATCAGAGGATAGCCGGTGTCACAGCTAGTCTACTGACGACCCAGACTCAGATAGCCTGGTTGACTAGAGTCTACGCTGAGGACTATTACAGAGACCGTGAGGCACCGCCTCCTCCTTCGCCTCCAGCTTCCTGATTGTATTTTTCTTTCTTGTACTACAGAGTAACTGTCTGGGTTGTGGACTGTACTCTGCTTTCATTATGTATATACATTCTATTTCTCTCTCTCATTGTATGTAACTTGTTTCCCCTTTAATAGATATAATATTCTCTTTTAAATTTGGTCTCAATCATCACTTGTGCTTACAGTGTGTTTATATTAAAACTTTTAATTTATTCTATCTCAGTTCATATTTGTCTCGAATGTATGTTAGTTTAGCGGGTAAGGCCTAAGAAGCTCTGATACCAAGTTGTCACACCCCAATTTTGGTCTAACCAGAATGGTGTGATGAACGGCTAAGAAACCAACGGTTCAACCAGGATCTCGAATAGGCTATCCCCGTTTTATCTAAACTTTCACACATCCATAATCATAATTAGAGTAATACACCATAGCGGAAAATCTATAATATAATGAACTGAGCAACTAAGATCATATCATTAATTTAATAGCAAATTATTCTGTTTTCAACTGAGACATAAATATTTAAATATCAAATACAAGTCTTATAAATCCAATAAATGAATCTATAAAAATATATAATCAAATACACACGAGTTACACTCGCAAGAGGAGTCGTGTGTATCATCTTCAACTCCAGCGACCATTGCTGCTATATTCCCGTACGCAGACGCGTTCATATAATCTTCAACTGTGTAACCTGCATCATCAACTAAAAATATTCGTCGTCGAGGGGTGAGCACACAACACGGCTCAGTGAGTAATCAAAACAATGCAACATTACATATGCATGCACATCAATTTATATCTTTGGTCTGGTTTGAAGTTTGCAATATGCAATAGAAAGGTTGAGGTAGCCAAAGGTCACGTTTATTGACTCCGCCTCTATACACGAGTGTGTGACGTTACCCGAAGATCACGTTTATCGTCAACTCACATGCACCCAACCATGAACAATATATAACAAAGGTTACGTTTATTGCTATATAGTGCCATACCAACACGTAAGCCCCTGTTGGCGAGGGCTGCAAACTGGGCTCGCAACTAACCAATCCTAATGCCAAACAGTGTATCCAAGGCCTCACCCCAGCATCCCTTAGAATGTCCATAGAGATAGAGCTAAGGCCCCCCGGTAGAGTCAGAGACTACAAGGACCGAGACCACCTCCCCTGATACTCTACGACATAATAGTTCTGCTAAAGTAATGGCGATACGACGATGCCAATGCACAAGACTTGAGTTAGAGATAGAGCTAAAGTGTTGAGACCCGCCAAAGGTTAACGTTTATTGACGTTCTCATCACACCACCCCTGATACTCGCTCGCATCAAGTACATCAACCACACACATACAAGCACATGCCTATTCCTATCATCATCATCATCATCATGTTATAGACAATAAAATAAATATGCATGAACAAATAATAGAAATATTGGATGGCATGCTGTATGCACATTACAAACATATTCGCATAGAATGAAGCATCGTATAGGACTCAAGAAATAAAAAACAGTTTATTATTAACCAATTTAGTTTGGAGTTAAGGTTCCTCACCTTAGCTTGCTAATAGATATTTTTCCAAGCTTTAGAATCACCTCTACAGTATTATTATAACACTAGAAAACCTAACAAAGTCGATAGAATTTAATTAGAATTAATTCTGAATATAAAAACCATGCTGTTAACTAAGGGTCGATCAGAGGGTCGATGCTCAGAATGCATAGGGTCGATGGGTCTATCGACCCTGTCCTCTGTCTGAACTTCCCGAATGCTGAGGGTCGATGGTCAGGGTGCATAGGGTCAATGGGTCTATCGACCCTGTGTGCGACCCTCTGTGCAATCAGGTCCAATTTTTAGTTTTTAATTCATTCTTCATGTTTGGGGTCCTATGGCTTGCTTCCACATTGCATTAAACATTCGTTCCATGGTCTGAAACCATGATTCATCCTCCTAGATGGCTTTCATGCATTATCCTAGGTTTTCCTATGACAACCTAACCATGGATGGATGGTTTGGGTTTCTCCAAAATCCTACACTCAACCATATCTAACCTAAGGTCTGTAGAAACTCATGGAATTAGTATCCATACTTGAGAAGATTAATTATCTTTGGAAATTCCTCTCCTTTTTGCTAAGTCTTCTTCCTTGCCTCTTTTCTCCCTCTTTCCTTCTTCTCTCTTTCCCTCAATTCAATTAGGGTTGTGAAAGGAGTGAAAGTGGCTTAGGGACGTCCTTTAAATAGAGTGGGAATGTCCTATAATAGTCCCATTGAGATTTGGAAAGAATCACAATCGAAAATTAGGAAGTTTCCTAATTTTAGTTTCGGCAGTAAGTGAGGGTCAGTTAGAGGGTCGATGATCCCGTCGACCCTGTGGTCTGACTATCCGACCCTCTATCCATTTTTCAGGGTCTGAGTTTCTAATTTGAGAGGGTCGACCCTGTTTAGCTGGGTATGCGACCCTTGCTCTATTTTAAGTGTTTTTGGGTCGATTTGATACCTGGGATCTCGCTCTCCTTCACACCCTTGGTCCATTGACTTGACCATGATGGGTAAACCTGGTTCAAGGTGGTAAGACCGGGTTAGTTTGACATGGGTCTTACAGTTTACATCGACGCCCAGGGTAGGGTCGATGCCAGGGTCAGATGTTCCATCAACCTTGGGTGCGACCACCCCTATTTTGGACTTCCTGAATACTGGGGTCGATTATGTGGTCTGGTAGGGTCGGTTCCCAATTGACCCCACGTGCGTCCCCCCGTGGGTTGAGTTGAGACATTCATTCTACAGTCCATTCTTTGACGTTTGAGTCCTATGGCTTACTTCCACAATCAATTCTAGGCTTGTTCTATGGCTTAGAACACTAGGTTCTTCCTTACCTTGTCTACCATGATTTCTCCATGGATTTCATCGAAATCCTCCCATGAGTGTATGATTTGGGTTTCTCCTAGACCATACTCTCTTCATGAACTATTCTATGGTCTTAGATTATCAAATGGAAAGCTTGCCCATACCTTAGGTTTGCTGAGATTCAGAGATTTCTCTGAATTCTTCAATTCGGTCCTCTTCTCCAACTTTCCTTCTCTTATTCTTCTCTTCTCTTTCTCTCACTCTCAATTAGGGTTTCAAAAGGAGTGAAAGTGGCTTCAGGACATCCTATTTATAGAGTAGAATCTCAAAAAATATGTTCCATTGAGATTAGGACAGAATCCCATTGAAATTTGGAAAGTTTCCTATTTGCGGTTTCTGTCGGCAAATAGGGGGTCGATGAGGGGGTCGGAGATCTCATCGACCCTCAGTTCCTAAGTTGTCTGACCTCCAGTGAAAAATCAGGGATCTGACTTCTATGTGAGGGGGGGTCGACCCTGCCTACCTAGGTATGCGACCGTACCCTCCAATTCATTGTTTTTGGGTCAGTTTAGTACCTGGTTTCGCCATTTCCTTCACGCACTTGGTCCATTTGGCTCGTCCATGACGGGTAGATCTGGTACCAGGTGGTAAGACCGGTTAGTTTGATACGGGTCTTACAGGTGTATTGAGGAATTCTGGGGTAAGAGCTTGGAGACAAACCTTTGATGACATCTAGGATTAATCAGACACAAACCTAGTTTGCAAGCCCTTTCTAGTAGGGGCATACGTACTGGTATGGGTAGGGTATCAAGGGGGGTTCTGGTAGTGTATGATCCAGGAATTCTAGCTCTATCTCTATTTCATAGTGGGTGATGTGGGGTGACAGTGGTGTGTGATCCATTGGGCACGATCACACTCTCGTGCATTTAGGTGTGTGGATCGCCTATCCTTACCATAGCACATTACAAACTTATAGCAGACCAAACATATGAATTGAATGCATGAATATATTTATGCATTGTTTTATTTACTCATTGAGCCGTATTGTGTGCTCACCCCTCGACATCGTATATTTTTAATTGATGATGTAGGTATTACAGTGGAGGAATATATGAACACGTCGTTGTTTGGACACGTAGCGGAGATGAACATGCAGATTGTGGAGGATGAGCATGATTCCTCATGCGAGTATTTTCAGTATGTTTACTATTAGATTCAATTTCTTATTTTTAGATATGAAACTTGTAATAGATATTTGTTTATGTTTTGGGTTTTGTTGGAGAAAATTGTTTAGTATTTATTTATCACATTAGATACTCAGTTCATTATTAATACAGACCTCTGCTATTTATTTTATTATCTTTGATTGTGATGTGGAATGTGTTTGGTTTGGATTGTTGCACGGTCTTACGAGATCCTAGCATGAATCATTGGTTCATATGATGGTTCATTCACACTTTTCGTTTGTCCAGAATTGGGATGTTACACTTTTCCCCCTCTGTGCTATGTTAAGATGCCTAGGATTGAAATCTATAATCATAGTATTGGTCATAGGTAGATCGACTCCAATGCTGTGATTCCATCATAATTTCTTTCATTCGATATCTCAAATAAACCTATAACAGATTATAGATGTCAAGGTTTGATGGGATAGTTAAAACCAATAAATAAGGGCCACAGAATGACCCTAGGATATATTCCATGACTGAGCCGAAGAATCAACTCAATAGGATTTTAGACTAAAAGACAAACCTAGAATATGTTTAAGACCCGTGTCAAACTAACCCGGTCTTACCACCTTGAACCAGGTTTACCCATCATGGTCGAGTCAAATGGACCAAGGGCATGAAGGAGATCGAGATCCTAGGTATGAAATCGACCCAAAAACACTTAATTCTAGGGGAGGGTCACACACCCGGTGAAGGAGGGATGGACCTCCCAAAACAGAAAGTCAGACCCTCAGTTTTTGGGGGAGGGTCGGACAGCTTCAGACCCTAGGGTCGACGGGATCATCGACCCTCCCATCGACCCTCGGTTTTTGACGAAACTGAAATTAGGAAATTTCCTAATTTTCGGTTGGGATTCTTTCCAAATCTCAATGGGACTATTATAGGACATTCCTAGTCTATTTAAAGGACGTTCCTAAGCCACATTCACTCCTTTCACAACCCTAATTGAATTGAGAGAAAGAGAAGAAGGAAAAGAGGAAGAAAGGAGGCTAGGAAGAAGGCTTAGCAAAAAGGAGAAGAAATTGCAGAGAAAAGTAATCTTCTTAGGTATGGATACTAATTCCATGAGTTTCTACAGACCTTAGGTTAGATATGGTTGAGTGTAGGATTTCGGAGAAACTCAAACCATCCATCCATGGTTAGGTTTTCATGGAAAACCATAGGAGGATGCACGAAAACTATTTAGATGGTTTATACATGGTTCTAGACCATGGAATGAGTGTTGGGTGAATGTAGGAAGCAAGTCATAGGACCCCAAACACGAAGAATGGATTAAAAAGTGGAAATTGGACCAGAGTGCACCGAGGGTCGCACCGAGGTTCGATAGACCATCCGACCCTAGGTGTTTCGACCATCGACCCTCGGCATTCGGGAAGTTCGGGGAATGGAGGGAGGGTCGATAGACCCATCGACCCTAGCATCGACCCTAGCATCGACCCTCAGTTGATAGAATGGTTTTTAAATTCTGAATTAATTCTAATTAAATTCTATCGACTTTGTTAGGTTTGCTAGCAGTATAATAACATTATAAAGGTGATTCTAAAGCTTGGAAAAGTATCTATTAGCAAGCTAAGGTGAGGAACCTTAACCCCAAACTAAATTGGTTAATAATAAACTGTTTTCTATTTCTTGAGTCCTTTGCCATGTTTGATTCTATGCGAATATGTTTGTAATGTGCATACAACATGCCATCCAATATTTCTATTACTTGTTCATGCATATTTATTTTATTGTTTATAACATGATGATGATGATGATGATAGGAATAGGCATGTGATTGTATGTGTGTGGTTGATGTGCTTGATGCAAGCGAGTATCGGGGAGGTGTGATGAGAACGTCAATAAACGTTAACCTTTGGCGGGTCTCAGCACTTTAGCTCTATCTCTAACTCAAGTCTTGTGCATTGGCATCGTCGTATCGCCATTACCTTAGCGGAACTATTATGTCGTAGGGTATCAGGGGAGGTGGTCTCGGTCCTTGTAGTCTCTGACTCTACCGGGGGGCCTTAGCTCTATCTCTATGGACATTCTGAGGGGATCTTTGGGGTGAGGCCTTGGATACACTGTTTGGCATTAGGATTGGTTAGCAGCGAGCCCAGTTTGCAAGCCCTCGCTAACAGAGGGGCTTACGTGTTGGTATAGCATTATATAGCAATAAACGTTAACCTTTGTTGTATAATGTTATGGTAGGGTGGATGGGGACGACGATAAACGTTAACCTTCGGGCGGACTTCCACACCCTGTGTATAGAGGCGGTGTCAATAAACGTTAACCTTTGACCACCCAACCTTTCTATTGCACATTGCAAACTATAAACCAAGACCAAAGATATAAATTGATTTTTTTTGCATGCATATGTAATGTTGCATTGTTTTGGCTACTCATTGAGCCATGTTGTGTGCTCACCCCTCGACGTCGAATATTTTAGTTGATGATGCAGGTTATACAGTTGAAGATTATATGAATGCGTCGGCGTACGGAAACGTTGCAGCTATGGACGTTGGAGCTGAAGATGATACACACGATCTCTCTTGCGAGTGCAACTCGTGTGTATTTGATTAGATATTTTTCGTAGGTTTCTTTATTGGATTTATAAGACATGTATTTGGTATTTAAATATTTATGTCTCAGTTAAACACAGAATAATTTGCTATTATTTATGGATATCATTTTAGTTCTCGAGTTCATATTATTTATAAATTTTCCGCTATTGTGTATTACTCTGATTATGATTGTGGATGCGTGTTAAGTTTGGATAATGCGGGGATAGCCTATTTGAGATCCTGGTTGAGCCGTTGTTTATTTAGCGGTTCATCACACCATTCTAAACAGTGTGGAATTGTTGTGTGACAACTTGGTATCCGAGCTTCTCAGGCCTTGCCCGCCGAACTAGCATACATTCAACACAATTGTGAACTGAGATAGGATAAATTAAAAGCTTTAATACAAACACACTGTAAGCACAAGTGATGATTGAAACCGAATTAAAAAGAGAATAATGCATCTATTAAAGGGAAAACCGGTTACATACAATGAGTAAGAGAACTACAACGTATATACATCGCTAAAGCGAGTACGAGTCCACAACCCGGGGACGGTTACTCCGTAGTACAAGAAAGGTAAAGTACAATCGGGAGCGGAGGCGAAGGAGGAGGCGGTGCCTCACGATCTCTGTCGTAGTCCTCGGCATAGACCCTAGTCAACCGGGCCACCGGGTGGGTCGTCCGGAGACTAGCGGTGAGTCCGGCTATCCCTCGATCGGTGCCGCACGCTGCACCTCTAGGAGCTCTCCCATCCCACGCGTCTGATGCGTGCTGAGCAGCCAACAGCTCATCCATCCTCAGATCAGATCTGCGCTGAGCATCCCTGATCTCCTGCAGCATCTCCATCATGGCTGAAGGTGGAAGTGAAGGATCAGCCGAGTGAAAAGGACCAGCCTCGGGTGCAGAAGCCGCCGCAGCGAAGTACCAACTCCATCCGTTGTGTGGGTGATGGTGGGGGTATCGCGTCGACATCCATATACATACGATCATCATCGTCGGCCGGATCTCCCGAGCCCTAGCGGCAGCCGCAGCATCGGTCACCTCGACCCGAGTGTGAGGGCGCACCATCGCGTTCCTCTCCTCATCGCTAACCTCCGCATCTCGCAGCCCCATCTTGCAGATAGCCTCCCAGTCTAGAGGCGACGAGAAGGTCTTCTCCTGGATCTTCTCATCAACCAGATCCACCCCCAAACGGGTCAGTAGCACTTGTAATCATGCGTCCATAGGGTAGATTACCCCTATGACCGGACAATGTGGCACCGATCATCGTCCGCATGATGATGTAAGGAAGGCGGACCGGTGTCGAGTGCATATGTTGTAGATCAAGAACCGGGTCAGGCCGAGACACCCTCTCATAGTGCCCACTCTGCGGAATCAGATTATCTTTGGATAATCTTGCGGAAGACTCGTGGAGATGGACGCAAGTAGCAAGCTCTCATCGCCATCTATCGGGACGGAGCAACCGATTGTCGATCTCGCTCTCATCTCCATCTCAACAAACGTGGCTCTCCCGGCGCACAGTACACCATAGGACCATCGAAGGGAATGCCCAACAGATCGGCCAGTTGCCGATAGTCAAAAGAAATGTGCACCCCCTTGACGTAGCTAGTGATGCGCAACTCCGACCACGCTCGACATCATTGTAATCCCCCACCACCCGGAGATTGCAATAGGCCGGCGCACCAAGTCCGGACATGTGCACGCGTCGTATGTGATGACAGGGAGCCACCCCATGTCGCCAAATGCTCTCTCTACGTTGAACAAGGCTAGATCAGCCCGGGTTCACCATACGACCCCCTTCCACTTTCTTGCCGTATAGTAGGCATGCGTGCCTCGGCTTCATTTGAACGGAAAGCGGAGAGGATCACGCAATCTTGGCACTTTGGTACGGGCCATAGTACTGCGAAGAAATAAGAAAGAGGAAATAAACCGGGAGTTAGTAGGATAAAATCCGAAATTGGGTTTAATAACGACGTAAGTTAACAATAAAGTCCCATTTCTCACCATCCAAGTGGACGTAAGGACTTACGTAGGTTAAAACATATCCTACAATCTACATGCGGTAGAAAAATTTTAACGGATAAGGTCCAATTTGGAGAAATGCAAGAAAAACCAAAAATATCGACAAATTAGGGCAAAAAGAGAAAAATTTAAGTTTCTCGATGACCAACCGATGAAACTCAAAATTTTTTTGAGGGCTTTCGTTCCTCAAGACCCCAATAACAAAACCCCCAATAAAAATAGAATTTTTACAGTTGGACAAAGTTTAATTCGGAAAATACGAGTTAAATGAGCAAAAAACCTCGAAATAAAAACCTAAAAACAGGAAAGTTGGGAAATTTTACCTGTAGAGGTGATGTGGATGTCGAAACTCGGACTAAGAACGATCCACAATGGTGAAGTAGCACTGTAGTAACTCGGAGAGTAGAGACGAGTCGAAACGGAGGGGCAATAGTGAGAAATGACCCGAGAATCGGATCTTAAAAATCTGATTTTTAGTCCGAGGGTCGGACAATTCGGACCGACACCATCGACCCTCGGATCGACCCTCCAATCGACCCTCGACTCTCGGGAATCGACGAAATTCAAGGGTCGGACCGAGGGTCGGACACCCATCGACCCTCGCATCGACCCTCAGCTCTCGGGAAGAACAGGTCATTCCCAGGGTCGGATACCAAGGGTCGGACACACCAGCGACCCTCACCATCGACCCTACATAGAAAAGACAGTATTTATTTCAGAATGAATTGGAGATTTTGAATTTTTTATCGGGTAGCGTGCCTACATGAAGTATAAATGATTTCTCATTGATTTTGAGATTTTCAAGCACCACCCATCTCGGAAAGTAAATATGTTCGGACGTAGAGTTACCCGACGGACCCGAAATACGGTCCCACCACCACCACCCGGCGGAGGAGACTAGTCAAGAGAATAACCATGTACGGGGTAATCCGGAACCGGCAGGCCCTACAAATTTGCCACCACCACCACCACGGAGCAGACACCTCAACAACCGGCTGCACCAGTTCCTGTGCAAGCCCAGATGCAGCCAAAGGAACTATCAGTATCCACCCCCTATGTTTGGGCCATATCAAAATCAACTGGATCACTCCCAGCTAGTGGAGAGATTTTTGAAAATAAAACCAAGAGAATTCAACGGAAAGCCGTCGATCCTTTGTGGCCAGCACACTGGATAGACGAGATGGAAAGGAACTTCCTTATGATGACTATTGCGAGGAAGAGAAAGTGCTATGCGCCACCTTCATGCTCAAAGGCGACGCACACCATTGGTGGAAATCTACAAAGGCGTACTTATTGACCAAGCACGCCCTACCGACATGGGCTATATATAAAGAAGCATTCTTCGAGAAGTATTTCCCAAGAAGCTTCGGAGATTCAATGGAGAAGGAATTTTGAGTCCGTACCGGGGGCAGATGTTCGTAGGCTCGTATCAACGGCGCTACGAAGAGCTGTTTTTCTTCGCACCGGCTAGCATGCGGGAAGAAGATACCAAAACCCGTAGGTTTGTCGCGGGGCCGAGAGGAAGTATCGGGGAACATGTTGCGGGATTAGAAAAGACCATATATAATGAAGCTGTTCAAATCGCTCGATTGATTGAATCGAGCCGGAAAGAGAGTTATTTCACTCAAAACAAAGGCATAAAAAGGCCAGTTGGGAATTCTTATAACGGAGGCAACAATGGGACGTATAAACCTTTCCGTCCTCAAAATTTTGCAACTGCACCAAAGTCTCTTGCAGCGGCTCAACCACGGCCAAAGCCAAATTCTGAAGCCCCGAAGTGCTATAAGCGCAACCAACCGGGGCATATGGCAAGAGAATGCCCAAAACCCAAGAAGCAACTACATCAAGGACGGGTATATGCTTTGTTACATCGAGAGGATGCTGCCGCGTCGCCCGATGTGGTCACGGGTATGACCCGAAACTTGTAAGGCTATAATTAGAATTGATTGAGCATGTAGACTAAGTAAAAACGAATCAAAGGTATCGTACCTATCAATGGCATACCCGCGCAGTACTCTTTGATTCGGGAGCTACCCATTCATTTATATACGTGTCGTTTGGAAAGAAGACCAATCTGCCCATCAAAACATTAGACTACAAATTACTTGTACGGTCACCGATGGGATTAGAAGTGGAATTAGAGAAAGGTTATGGACCATGTCCGGTTCTCATTGGAGAGCGGACCTTGGATGCAACCTTAATACAACTTGAGATGGCGGACTTTGGCGTCATCTTGGGAATGGACTGGTTAGCTCGGCACTCTGCAAATTTGTTATGCGCCGAGAAGAAGCTAACGTTTAAAGACAAAGAAGGAGCAGAATTCAGTTTCTCGGGAACCAAACTTCCCGGGAGGCGCAAGCTCATACTCTCGGCATTAAAGGCTAAGAAGTGCCTTGAGAAAGGAGCGGTCGGATATCTAGTATCAGTGGTCGACCTAACCAAGGACGTGCCACAAATGGAAGATATTGATGTAGTGCGAGATTTTCCTGATGTATTTTCGGAGGAACTACCCGGATTACCACCCGACCGAGCCACGGAGTTTGTAATAGACCTTATACCTGGAGCCGCACCAGTATCAAAAGCACCTTATAGAATGGCTCCTACGGAACTGAAGGAATTAAAAAGTGCAACTACAAGAACTGCTGGATAAGGGTTATATTAGACCCGGTATATCTCCATGGGGAGCACCGGTGTTGTTCGTAAAGCAGAAAGATGGTAGCGTTCGGTTATGTATCGACTATAGAGAGTTGAATAAGATGACAATCAAGAATCGATATCCACTACCCAGGATCGATGACTTGTTCGATCACAAGGAGCGAAGGTATTTTCAAAGATCGATCTTGATCGAGGCTATCATCAATTGAAGATTAAAGAAGGTGACATTCGAAGACAGCTTTCCGGACAAGATACGGACATTATGAATTCTTAGTGATGTCCTTTGGACTAACTAATGCACCGGCAGCGTTCATGGAACTTATGAACCGAGTTTTCCACGATATGTTGGACACGTCGGTGATAGTATTTATTGATGACATATTGGTATACTCCAAGGACAAGGAAACCCATGTCAAGAACCTAAACGCAGCCCTACAGCGTTTAAGGAAAGAGAAGTTATACGCCAAATTTTCTAAGTGTGAGTTTTGGCTAAGCGAAGTCGCATTTTTAGGCCATGTAGTATCCGCGGAAGGAATCAAAGTGGACCCCGGTAAGATCGAAGCTATTATGAAGTGGGAAGCACCAAGAGCGTCTCGAAATTAGAAGTTTTTAGGTCTAGCTGGATATTATCGGAGATTCGTAGAAGACTATTCTCGGATTGCCGTACCTCTCACCGGTTTGACCAAGAAAGGAGAAAAGTTTGTATGGACGGATAAGTGTGAAAAGAGCTTTCAAACACCGAAGACCGGATTGATATCCGCTCCAATTTTAACCATTCCCGTTCGGGACGGACATTTACTTTATACACCGATGCATCGGGATTGGGACTAGGATGTGTGCTTATGCAAGGAGAACAAGTAGTTGCGTATGCATCGAGACGGTTGAAGGTACATGAGAAAAATTACCCAACCCATGATTTGGAATTAGCGCGAGTAGTACATGCTTGTCAAGATATGGAGACACTACCTATACGGAGAGAAATTTCGGATTAAGTCGGACCATAAAAGTCTTACTTATCTATTTAATCAGAAGGAGTTAAATATGAGACAGAGAAGATGGCTGGAACTATTGAAAGACTATGATTGTGATATCCAGTATCATCCGGGAAAAGCGAATGTGGTAGCGGATGCATTGAGCAGGAAAGCAATGATAAAATCTCAAGGAGAAACCAGCACGGCAGCAATGTATACCAATGGAATGGTGTTTAATCACGGCAACGAGCAGTATGTGATAGATACACCGGATGGATCAACCAACCAAGGGTTCATTCATCGGTTTTCAAATATGTTCGCGGCATTGAAGATTATACCGGATATAGTGGATGAAGTGAAGACAGCTATCAAAGCGGATCCTTATCGAGAACGGTACAAGAAGATATTGAGAAAGGTAGGACTAACCACGAGTTCACCTTGGATGACGAGAAGGTACTGAAATACAAAGGAAGAATATGTGTACCCGAAACAGAAAGTGTAGACATTAGACACCGACTCATGAAAGAAGCCCATACCACCATCTACTCGGTACATCCTGGAAGTACAAAAATGTATCATGATCTAAAGAAACTGTATTGGTGGGGGGGAATGAAGGCAGATGTAGCCAAGTTCGTGTCTCAATGCCTAAATTGTCGGAAGGTAAAGGCGGAACGACAAAGACCCGCGGGACTGTTACAACCATTACCGAAACCAGCATGGAAATGGGACTGCATCACTATGGACTTCGTCATTGGACTACCATTGACTCCTCGAGTAGTTGACGCAGTTTGGGTGATTGTAGACCGTCTGACTAAGACAGCTCGCTTCATACCGATACGACCCCAATATACACTCGAAAGGTTAGCAAAGCTGTATGTGGATAACATTGTTCGGTTACACGGTGTTCCAGAAAACATTGTGTCCGATAGAGATCCACGATTTACTTCCAAATTTTGGGAAGGACTGCAAAAGGCTATGGGTACAACATTGAAGTTCGATCTTGCATTCCACCCACGGGGCGACGGACAGTCGGAGCGTACAATCCAGATTTTAGAAGATATGCTACGAGAATGTGTGATTGATTTCAAGGGATCATGGGACGAAAAGTTACCACTGATCGAGTTCGCTTACAATACAGCTATCAGGCTACTATACAGATGTCACCTTATGAAGCAATGTATGGTAGGAAGTGTCGAACTCCCTTGTTTTGGAATGAAGTTGGAGAACGTAGTATTGTTGGACCGGAATTTGTTGAAGAGACTTGTCGAGTGGTCGACATAATCAAGGGAAGAGTAAGAGTAGCTCAGAACCGTCAGAAGCAATACGCAGATACTTGACGAAGAGATCTAGAGTTCGCCGTAGGTGATAATGTATTTCTGAAAGTATCGCCTATGCGAGGATTGAAGAGGTTCGGACAGAAAGGAAAACTAAGTCCAAGATATGTCGGACCATATGAGATTCTGGCTAAGCGTGGAAAAGTAGCTTATCAGTTAGCACTACCACCATCTATGTCAAGTGTGCATGACGTATTTCACATATCCTTATTGAAGAAGTATGTCAAAGACCCAACACATATGTTGACAGTAGATTTGCCGGAACTGACTGATGATTTGACATTTGAAATAATACCCATGGAAATCACTAGTCGAAAGGTTCAACGTCTACGACCCAGAGATATCTATTATGTTAAGGTCACATGGAAAAGTAGAGACATGGAAGAGATTACATGGGAAGAAGAAAATGCTATGAGAAAGCAATACCCTCACTTGTTTGATTCAGAAGGTATGTACAATTTCGAGGACAAAATTTTTATAAGTTGGGGGGAGTTGTAAGACCCGTGTCAAACTAACCCGGTCTTACCACCTTGAACCAGGTTTACCCATCATGGTCGAGTCAAATGGACCAAGGGCATGAAGGAGATCGAGATCCCAGGTATGAAATCGACCCAAAAACACTTAATTCTAGGGGAGGGTCGCACACCCAGTGAAGCAGGGTCGGACCTCCCAAAACAGAAAGTCAGACCCTCAGTTTTTGGGGGAGGGTCGGACAGCTTAAGACCCTAGGGTCGACGGGATCATCGACCCTCCCATCGACCCTCGGTTTCTGACGAAACTGAAATTAGAAAATTTCCTAATTTTCGGTTGGGATTCTTTCCAAATCTCAATGGGACTATTATAGGACATTCCTAGTCTATTTAAAGGACGTTCCTAAGCAACATTCACTCCTTTCACAACCCTAATTGAATTGAGAGAAAGAGAAGAAGGAAAAGAGGAAGAAAGGAGGCTAGGAAGAAGGCTTAGCAAAAAGGAGAAGAAATTGCAGAGAAAAGTAATCTTCTCAGGTATGGATACTAATTCCATGAGTTTCTACAGACCTTAGGTTAGATATGGTTGAGTGTAGGATTTCGGAGAAACTCAAACCATCCATCCATGGTTAGGTTTTCATGGAAAACCATAGGAGGATGCACGAAAACTATTTAGATGGTTTATACATGGTTCTAGACCATGGAATGAGTGTTGGGTGAATGTAGGAAGCAAGTCATAGGACCCCAAACACGAAGAATGGATTAAAAAGTGGAAATTGGACCAGAGTGCACCGAGGGTCGCACCGAGGGTCGATAGACCATCCGACCCTAGGTGTTTCTGACCATCGACCCTCAGCATTCGGGAAGTTCAGAATGGAGGGAGGGTCGATAGAGCCATCGACCCTAGCATCGACCCTAGCATCGACCCTCAGTTGACAGAATGGTTTTTAAATTCAGAATTAATTCTAATTAAATTCTATCGACTTTGTTAGGTTTGCTAGCAGTATAATAACATTATAAAGGTGATTCTAAAGCTTGGAAAAGTATCTATTAGCAAGCTAAGGTGAGGAACCTTAACCCCAAACTAAATTGGTTAATAATAAACTGTTTTCTATTTCTTGAGTCCTATGCCATGTTTGATTCTATGCGAATATGTTTGTAATGTGCATACAGCATGCCATCCAATATTTCTATTACTTGTTCATGCATATTTACTTTATTGTTTATAACATGATGATGATGATGATGATAGGAATAGGCATGTGATTGTATGTGTGTGGTTGATGTGCTTGATGCGAGCGAGTATCAGGGGAGGTGTGATGAGAACGTCAATAAACGTTAACCTTTGGCGGGTCTCAGCACTTTAGCTCTATCTCTAACTCAAGACTTGTGCATTGGCATCGTCGTATCGCCATTACCTTAGCGGAACTATTATGTCGTAGGGTATCAGGGGAGGTGGTCTCGGTCCTTGTAGTCTTTGACTCTACCGGGGGGCCTTAGCTCTATCTCTATGGACATTCTGAGGGATGCTGGGGTGAGGCCTTGGATACACTGTTTGGCATTAGGATTGGTTAGCAGCGAGCCCAGTTTGCAAGCCCTCGCTAACAGGGGCTTACGTGTTGGTATAGCATTATATAGCAATAAACGTTAACCTTTGTTGTATAATGTTATGGTAGGGTGGATGGGGACGACGATAAAAGTTAACCTTCGGGCGGACTTCCACACCCTGTGTATAGAGGCGGTGTGAATAAACGTTAACCTTTGACCACCCAACCTTTCTATTGCACATTGCAAACTATAAACCAAGACCAAAGATATAAATTAATTTTTTTTGCATGCATATGTAATGTTGCATTGTTTTGGCTACTCACTGAGCCGTGTTGTGTGCTCACCCCTCGACGTCGAATATTTTAGTTGATGATGCAGGTTATACAGTTGAAGATTATATGAATGCGTCGGCGTACGGAAACGTTGCAGCTATGGACGTTGGAGCTGAAGATGATACACACGATCTCTCTTGCAAGTGCAACTCGTGTGTATTTGATTAGATATTTTTCATAGGTTTCTTTATTGGATTTATAAGACATGTATTTGGTATTTAAATATTTATGTCTCAGTTAAACACAGAATAATTTGCTATTATTTATGGATATCATTTTAGTTCTCAGTTCATATTATTTATAAATTTTCCGCTATTGTGTATTACTCTTATTATGATTGTGGATGCGTGTTAAGTTTGGATAATGCGGGGATAGCCTATTTGAGATCCTGGTTGAGCCGTTGTTTATTTTGCGGTTCATCACACCATTCTGAACAGTGTGGAATTGGGGTGTGACAATATGACTCAAGGGTTGTCCGGTCCTTTGACTAGTGGACTATATAGGAGACCGGCAAAGCGACCAATTACTCTCAAAAAGTATGATAGGGATTGTCCAGATGACTCATTGGTTGGCCAATGCAAGACCGGTGACTTGATCGGACAATGTCGAGAAGGCTTAAATTAATGACTAGACAATAAAACAAAGTACAAAATTTGATGGAATGAAACTCTAATCTATGTTCATTAATTGTTTAGGCCTTTCACTAGTTCACGATAATTTCCAAAGCCCGAAAGAGGAACAAACATCGTTCACAGGTGACAGAACAAGACCTAAACTAATTGGTTATTAACAAGCTTTCCTTTACTTTATATTAATTTGACTGATGCCATGCTTTGTATGATTGTTTATGCATCTCACATGTCATCCAATAACTGTTGTTCAATTCAAGTATATTTTATTATTATTTTACTATGATGATGACGATAGGGATAGGCATGTGTTTGTGTATGGTTGGTGTGTTGGATAGGGAGAGATTGTAGCATCGAACCGTTTATCACACTGACATAATCGTATCTCCCTTACTTTAGCAAAATTGGTACGTCCTAGGGTATCAGGGGGTGATCACGATGTGTAGCTATAGCTCTGCCAACAGAACCTAGTTCTATCTCTATGCATATTAAGGGATGCTGGGGTCAGACTCTGGATATAACTCTGATATCATCTAGGATTGGTTAGACACGACCTAGTTTGCAAGCCCTCACCAATAGGGGCATACGTACTGGTATCGGATAGAGTATTAAAGGGAGTGCAGGCGGTGTGTGACTTGTTAGACTCTAGTTCTATTTCTATTCTATAGTGGGTGATGTAGGGCTACAGCGGTGTATGATCCATTGGGCATGCTCAGACTTTCCTGTATGGAGGTGTGGTGGCCACCTATCCTTGCTACAGCACATTACAAACTTATACTAGACCAAAGATATGAATTGACATCATGCATATGTTTGTTGCATTATTTCGTTTACTCATTGAGCTAAGTTATGAGCTCAACCCACGATATCGTATTTCTTTTAGCTGATAATGCAGGTACAACTGTCGAAGACTATGTCAATGTGTTGTAGTATGGACATGTGGCTTCTATGTATATGCAAGCAATGGAAGAAAACAAGCATGATCCATCATGCGAGTGTTTCCATTGTGTCTATGCTAAGTATTCTATTTCGTATTTTGGACTACGGATATGTAATAGATATTTATTTAAGTTATGGTTACTTGAGATAATTGGTTAATTATTTATTTATCTTGTTAGACACTCAGTTCATTAATACAGACTTTTTCTTACTTATTATTATCTCTGATTGTGTAGAATGCTTATGGTATAATTGTTGGCATGGTCCTATGTGATCCTGGCTTGAATCGTTGGTTCATATGATGGTTCATTACACTTCTGGTTGGTCCAGAATTAGGGTGATAGAACCGATACTCAGGGAACACCATAGTGTCATTACAAGGGATATTTTTCGAGAAGCTTTTCTGACCAACTATGCTTCCCGAGTGTGTAAGCTAGTGGTAGCCCCTTTTGTTGGTCTATGAAGAAGGGAAACTGAAAGAACTCTCAGAGGAGTTCCACCCATAAAGCGATCCCAAGTTCTTGTATGCCAGGACTATCCCCCATACTTCCCTAGATGCACCCCTTGCCGCAGGATAGGCCATATTCAGTGCCAGTGCCTCTGCCCGGTGAGTTAAGAACCTTGATTAGAAGGAAGCCAGCTGTCTGTGGCTGAGAATGAGGTTAAAACCCCTGCAGTACCAGTAGGTATTTCTTTTAGCTCGAGTACCATATTTTAACTCTTTACTCATGCATGTAGAATCTGAAATTATGCATCAATAGTTAATTTCCTACATACTACTGGATATAGAAAATTTTTAAATTAGGACTTGTGGACTTGGATGAAAAATAGCATTATATACTTCTGAGGAATCAATTGAAATGTTAAGAACTTAACCAAGACTCTTGAGGTCATAATATGAAAGTTAAGAACACTTGGAACATCAACTTGGAAGCTATATTGATTAGCACCACATAGAGAAGAATTTAACAAGAAGTATTAATTCAGGTGAAGTTATTGAAAATAAGTAACTTGTATGATAAGGATATGGACGGATCAATTAATAAATTCCAGGATGTTGCAACCTTGCACTGGTATTGAAAAATAACAGGTTGTGATGAATGATGACGTAAATCAATCATATCTGTGGTGACAAATAAAGGAAAATAAAAGAAATTTCCCATTTCCTAGTAAGAATTTATGTTATTGAGGATTAACATTCAGTCCATAGTGAAAGTTACCATTACGACCCTTAAAAATAGTAGATATCGTGGAGACATAGTAACTCTTGAGTGATTTGAAATGGTTGATCAGTTACCTTTGTTAAGGAAATTGAATACGATGTTGGCCTACCCCTAAGGATGGCACTCGTATTAAGTATTACTTTGGGATAGAACCTTTAATTGGAAAAGAATCCATTAATGGCTTAGGGCATGAATTTGGAGAAGATACCTTTTACTCAAGATCGGTGATACATGGAACTACCATATACTTGAGGATAAGAAATTGTTAATGTCAGTCCCCAATTCTGGACTAACCAGTAGTGTGATGAACCGTCATGAGAACCGATGGTTTAAACCAGGATCTCGTATAGGCTATGCCAACCATTTAAACCAAAACACATTTCACAATAATAATCAGAGTAAATAAATAAATAGCGAAAGTCATATTAATAATGAACTGAGAGTCTACAGTGATAATTAAATATTTAACAAATTATCTTCAAGTAACCAAAACATAATTAATACTGATTACAAGTATCACAATACGAAAGTTAACTACTAAGCGTAAACAT
Source organism: Protea cynaroides (assembly GCA_028583415.1). Taxonomy (NCBI): domain Eukaryota; kingdom Viridiplantae; phylum Streptophyta; class Magnoliopsida; order Proteales; family Proteaceae; genus Protea; species Protea cynaroides. Next base: position 4,559,391 of record CM053269.1, read on the forward strand.
AGTTGAAACACTAGCTTAACGAGCCATATTTGTCCTCCACAACTTACACATCCATAGCCACTGCTTGTCCACACGTTGGCGTATTCATATAATCTTCAATTGTAACACCTGCAACATCAGAAACTAAAAAGAATTACACGCGTGAGGGCTAGCTCCCCAACTTGAGCTCAGTGAGTGAACAAAACAATGCAGCAAACATATGCATGCATTCAATTCATATCTTTGGTCTGGTTTATAAGTTTGCAATGTGCTATAGAAAGGTTTAGTGACCCCCGCACCTCTATATACGAGTGTGTGAATCTGCCCAATGGATCAAACACCATTATCGTCCCACATGAACCCACCATGGAATAGAGATAGAGTTAAAGTGTTCGGATCAAACACCGCCAATACTACCCCTGATGCCCTATCCATACCAATACATAAGCCTCGCCTAGTGAGGGCTTGTAAATTAGGCTCGCAGCTAACCAATAATAATGCCATACAGTGTATCCAAGGCCTTAACCCAGCATACCTCAATACGTCCATATAGATAGAGCTAAGGCCCCCCGACAGAGTCAAAGACTACACGGTCTGAGACCACCTCCCCTGATGCCTTACGACATAATAGTTTGGCTAAGATAATGGCGATATGATGATGTTAGCGGGCAAGACTTGAGTAGAGATAGAGCTAGAGTCTGCTGACGAGGTCAATGACTACCATGCCACGTCCTCCCCCTGATGCTCCACTGACATTCAACACACCAACCACATACATACATTCACATGCCTATTGCTAGCATCATCATCATCATCTTGATATAAATAAATAGAATTAAATATGCATGAACACAAATAGCAGAAATATTGGATGACATGTGAGATGCACATTACAAGCATACAAGCATAGAATCAATCATGAAATTGGACTCAATAAAAATAAATAGTTTGTTATTAACAAATTAGTTTAGGTCTTGTTCCCTCACCTTTGATCGATCTTTATTCCTCTCCTTGTTCCTCTCCTAAGCTTTAGAAGTCACTTTGAATCTATTAGGAACCTAAACAATTAATGTATGTAAGTTAGGCTTCAAGTTTACCTAGTTACCGTAGTAAAAAACCTTGTTTGTCTTAAAATATGCTTCCTGGTTTCCTACGGTCGATGCTATGGCCGATCCTACGGTTGCAATATATGCCACCGTAGGACATGCAGTCGATACCCTATGATCGCATGTAATGCAACCATACTTGCGACCATTTGTTTACGGAATTCTTCCCGAATGGCTGTGGTCAATACTTTTCTTATCTTATGGTGGACCATAGCTACGACCATGCGTAGTCAAGTTAATTTTTACTTCTCATATGGGTTTCTCCTCATGGATCATCAATGGGATTCATCTAAAATTATTCTATGGCCTTTGATCATAGTTTATCCTTATCAATTATCCCTAACCTATTCTCTCAGGATTTTTTTTAGAAATTCCATAACCAAAATTGTTACATTAGATTCAACACATCAATATGATGGAAAAGAACCTATCCTTTCTGATCTATCCTATAGAGTCAAGTCCATACCTTAAGCTTGTTGTAGAGAGATAGAACTTTTCTCTGTAAAACCTTCCTCTCTGCCTTCTTTTCCAAATCTCCTGCTCCTTCTCTTCCTCTCTCTCTTTCTCGGTTAGGTTTAGAGTTTCAATATGGGCTCTAAAAGAGTGAGAGAGGCTAAGGAACGTCCCTTATATAGAGGAAAAACCTCCATATAAAGTGTCACTTTAATTAGGAAGGAGTCCTCCTCAAATTAGGAATGTTTCCTAAACACGGAGTCTGATCTGGGGTCTCACGATCGATGGCTGCGGTCGTAGAACCCGTCGACCGTAGGGTCAAAATCATCGATCATGGGGTCCTGGATTTGTGATGTTCATTCTTACCATATGGTCGACCATACCAACCTTGCTATGCAACCATATGTATATAGTTTTGGGTGTTGAGTCGATTTTTATACTTGGTTTGTGATCTTTCTTTACACGCTCGGTCCACTTAGTCCAGGAATGATGGGAAGGCCTGACACGACACGGTTAAACCAAGTTAGTGGAGTGCGGGTCTAACAACTCCCCCTCTCTTATATAAATTTTGCCCTCAAAATTTGCACATACCTTCCGAGTCAAATAAGTGAGGATATTGCTTCCGCATACCATTCTCTTCTTCCCATGTAATTTCTTCCATATTTTGGCTTCTCCAAGTAACCTTAACATAATAAATGTCGTAGTTGTAAAGACGTTGTATCTTCCGGCTAGTGATCTAAAAGGGTACTACTTTGAACTTCAAATCTTCAGTCAAATCCGGTGGATCCATTGTTAACACGTGTGTTGGATCTTTGACTTACTTCTTCAATTGTGAGACATGGAATACATCATGTACACTAGACATTGATGGTGGTAGTGCTAACTGATGTACTACCCTTCCACGTCCATCTAAAACATCATAAGGTCCAATAAATCTAGGACACAACTTTTCCTTCTGTGCAAAACTTTTCAAACCACGCATAAGAGATATTTTTAGAAATATCTTATCACCTATTGGGAATTTGAGATCTCTGCGTATTATCTGTATTTTGCTTCTGATATTTCTGAGATGTTCGGACTCTTTCCTTGATAATGTCGACCGCACGACAAGTCTCATCAACATACTCTAGTCCAACAATACTCTGTTCTCCAACATCGTTCCAAAATAAAAGAGTTCGACATTTCCTACCATACAATGCTTCATAGGGTGACATATGTAATGTAGCTTGATAGCTGTTATTATAAATGAACTCGATTAATGGTAATTTCTCATCCCATGATCCTTTGAAATCAATGACACAAGCTTAAAGCATGTCTTCTAAAATCTGAATAGTACGTTCTAACTGTCCGTCTGTCTGAGGATGAAATGTAGTACAAAACTTCAATGTTGTACCCATACCTTCTGTAATCCTTCCCAAAACTTTGAGGTAAAGCGTGGGCCTCTGTCGGACACAATGCTTTCAGGTACACCATGTAATCTAACATTATTATCTACATAAAGTGTAGCTAACCTCTCTAGGGTATACTGAGGTCGTATAGCTCTGAAAAGAACTGTCTTGGTCAAACGATCCACAATCACCTAGACTGTGTCAACTCGGGGAGTCAATTGTAACCTGGTGATATAGTTCAGTGTAATGCAGTTTCACTTTTAGACTGGCTTTGATAGTGGTTGTAGCATGCCATGTTGGGCTTTGTCTTTCAGCCTTTACTTGCTAACAATTTAGACACTGGAACACACACTAAGCTACATCTGTTATCATTCCTCTTTACCAGTACAATCTCTTCAGGTCATGATACATATTGGTACTCCATTATGTCCTGACTATAGAGTACAATGGGCTCTTATCATTATCCTCTTCATGATATCAGAGTCTTTACCTCTAGATATTGAAAATCTACCTCTGTATCAGAGTACCGTCTCCGCATCCAAAGTAAGTCAGGGTTAGGTTTTTCTTTCTCTAAATCTTCTTGCACCGTTTTTATATACAGATCTAACAAAATTGCTACTTTTACTTCATCCATCAATTCAGAGATGAACTTTAATGCTAGAAGCATAACCGAGGAACTATTGCTCCATAAGTTCATCCATAAGTTCTCTCTCAATTGGATCATCACGAGTTTCTATTTTATGTTACACTTCTTTCAAATCTGAATATGTTGTTATGGAATACAAGGCAGCTATTGTACTAGGTCCTCCTTTTGGCTTCATTATTCCTTGTTGCTCAAATCCTCAGCTACCAGATTAGCCTTGTACAGGTGACATTGAATATCATAGTCTTAGTCCTTCAGGAGTTCCAACCATCTCCTTAGCCTCATGTTCAACTCTTTTTGGGTGAAGAGCTAAGTAAAACTCTCGTAATCAAATTTAATCTAAAATCCTTATCCATATATATAATGTCTTCCGGTCTCGATTGCATGAATCACTATCACTAACTCTAAGTCATGAGTCGGGTAACTCTCCTCATGCTCCTTCAGTTGTCTTAAAGCATATGCAATTGTGGTTCACCTTGCATTAACTCGCATCCGAAACCCAATCCGAAAGCATCGGTGTATAAGGTAAAAGGTTTCCCTGGTGCCAGAACGATCAAGATGGGAGCTGATATTAACCTCTCTTTTAGAGTCTTAGAATATTCTTCACACTTGTCAGTCCAAATAAACTCCTCTCCCTTCCTGGTTAGCTTGGTAAGAGGTATTGTGATCCTAGAGTAGTCTTCTATAAATCTTCTATAATAACCTGCTAAACCCAAGTAACTTCTGATCTCTACATTGTTCTTTAGGTGTTTCTTACCATATGATTACTTTTATCTTATTAGGGTCCACCTTTATTACTTTTGATGATAATATGTGACCCAAGAAGATCACTTAGTTTAACCAAATCTTACACTTCTTGGACATATCATAAAGCTTCTCCCTCTCAACTATTGTGAGGCTGCTCTAAAATTCGTTATAGGACTTTCTTCATCTTTGGAATAAACCAATATATATTCTACAAAAACTATGATTGACGTGTCCTATACATCATGGAATACCCAGTTCATAAGTCATATAAGATGTAAGGGCATTGGCTAATACAATAACATAACCAAGGACTCATAATTCTAATTCCCAATTTTAAAAACTATCTTCAAAATATCGCTGTCCAAATTCTTCAGCTAATGATATCTAGACCGAAGATCAATCTTAAAAAATACCTTTGCTCCTTGTAACTGTTTAAACATGCCACTGATTTGAGGTAGTGGATATCGGTTCTTGATCGTGAGCTTGTTCAATTCTCGAAAGTCTATACACAGACAAACACTACCATCCTTCTTCTTTACGGGCCACGCTAGTGCTTCCCAGGTGGTATACTGGAATAGATTATTCCTTAGTCTAATAACTTTTGTAGTTTACTCTTCAATTCCTTCAATTCTATAAGAGCTATTCTATAGGGTGCCTTAGACATAGGTGTCATCCCTGGTAACAAGTTAATAACAAACTCGATTGTATGATCAGGTGACAACCCAAGAAAGTCTCATGGAATCATATCAGGGAATTTATGCATCACAACAATATCTTCCTTCTATGGTGCTTCTTTAGTAACGTCCACCACAAATACCATATATCAAACTCTTTTCTTTTTAAGGCATCACTTCGCCTTTAGTGTAGAGAGGATAAACTTTCTCTTCCTAAGCAATATGCTTCTAATATAACCAAATTATGTGCCACCTTAACTCTTGAATCACAACTTTTTCTATGCACATAATAGCTTTATAGAGTGTTGAGACAACCAGTTTGTCCCCAAGATGACGTCAAAGTCTATCATCTCAAGTCGAACTGGGTTGCATCCAAATTTTGTCCATCCATAATATTCAGACATTGTTTATCACACTCATCAATCACAACATCTAGTCCAAAAGGGCTTGAACTATCAAAATTTGATTTAAAGGTCTTAATGAACACATCTAATCCCCTTTTATCTCTTAGTTTTTCAAAGACTATCGTTAATAATCTCATATTCCAAAAAACTCATTAGCTTTCATCTCTTTTATCACTACTGTTCTACCCTGATCTCTCTTTCATATATCCCGACAATCATCTTTTGATTGGTTACGCTCTACATGTCCAACATGCTTACTTATAAGCATTAGGGTATATGCTTATAATTTTGTTAATTCTGTGAAACTCTCTTAGTCTTTACTTAATCATCTCGTTTGACATTTGGCATAACTCAGTATTAGTTGTACTAAATCAAGTACTATCAATGCCACCATTGTCGTTTTCATCGTTGTGTCCACTCTTAGATATGCTTTTAGACATCTTCTTCCTTGTCAACTTCATACTAATATGGGAATTTTTAATTATACTCTAGTGCTATCTTCTATTTACTAGCTGCTCTTGATAGTTCTCACTTTTTGCTCATGCACTCTTTTAGAGACCATGACTCCTACCCATCCATTCAGTAATCTCAAAAAAAGATTATCCATTATTTCATCTGAGATCTCTTGGCTATAGCATCTAATCTGAATTAAATCGTCTTTCTTCTAATAATTCCCTTATCACTAAACATCCTTATCAGCAAAGGACAGGGAATGTACAAATCAGAATATTTATCCAAAAGCAATTCATTTCCTTCTTTCAATTCAGTATGATGGCGAACACTTATTTTATCTAGTGAACTTAGGTTTAAAGGATCAGGAGTAAATCTATGGTAATCCAATTGGCATCCAAAGGTCATTAGGTTGCACTATGGTCATAACACATGGATATAGAGGTTCTACAACTCTTAACCTCATGGTTTATAGGTTCTATCGAGTATATGATGCCATTGGTCGAGGCACTACAAGAGTAAATCTAGAGAAAATTTTGGTACATCAATAAATCAGGTATAAATCCGAAAGATGTATCTTCAAAATGATTAAACCCTTAACTGACCATTCAGTTCACATCTGTATTCTTGTTGTCGACTTATAATCAGGGCTAATTCTAAGGAAACAATATCTATAACTCCAATTAATAGGTTGAATTGAGAAGGTATCCTGTCAAGGCACGAGAATTTAAAATCAGGTATGTGCATCCTCTATAATCATAAGAGTAAGTCAATGATGCATCCCATCCTAAATAAACCTCTCTAGTTATATGGCCACAATTTATTTGATCCATTGTCGAAAATGTTTGAGGTTTCATCTTCAGAAAACATTCCTCAATCCTTGTCGGATTATTCTGCCATGGGATAGTTTTCTCATACCTTGGTGGCTGATAAGGATAATCACCTTGATACACTGCATGTTGTGCACCAAGCTTCTTCATTGGGGTGTACATTATTGGGACCTACGGTATAGTAAGCACTATGTTACAGCTAACATGTGTTGGGGGTACAGTGTTACTACCAATCGATACCGTACTTGCTTTGATCCAGAGGTATTGGTGTAGCATTGGCAACTTGGATAGTATTTCCATGACAACATGCATAGTCGGTCTCATCTATTGTTGCTCTTACATTTTGTCAGGCCAAATTTATTATAACTGTAGCCAAGGCAATTGGTAGTCTTGGTAGATTGGCTGGAGTGACCTGGTTGTTTACCTCCTTTGATTTGCTCCAATTTAATTATCATTATTTAGCATCTACTCAGATGAGTTTTTACTACCCGTTCTCGACCCAGATAGTGGGGGGTCAGATATCATCCTCATTTAATGCTCAATGATGAAGGATCAGTGTGTGGTAAATCTCACTCTGAGTCTCAACATCACCCAGCAATATAGCTTTATCTTCTTTTATAGTTACTCTCATTTTTGGTATATGACCATTGTTTTCTTATCTCTATTGGATCTGGCCCGAGATCTTTCCCTTGACCCTTGCAAGGATTTAAGCATTACTAGCCACTCTCCTTCTTCCTCTGTTATACTTCAAGTTTTACATCTTGTGGGTATCAACTCAGTATTCCAATATTTGTACTTTACAGATGCTCCGTTCTTACTACTATACTATTGTCACACCCCAATTCCGACTGAACCAGAAGTGTAAGTGAATCATCACTGAACCAACGGTTCATACTAGGATCTCAATAAGTCCGTGTCCACTCATACAAACCATTGTAAATAACCACAATCAGAATATAATTAAATACAGCGGAAGTCTTAAATTATATGAACTGAGTTCTTTATTAATAATTTAAATAAAATATCTAATTATTCAAAACACTACAACGTAAATAATTATCCTTAGATCAATTATAAATCCAATTGAAAATAAATAAAATAAACAAATCCAATATCCTAGAGGTACACATAGAAAGGGCACTCGCATGCATCGTCATGCTCGTCCTCCCCTGCTTGCACTTCCAGGGCAGTAGCTCTTCCATATACTGGAGCATCCACGTAGTCCTCGACAGTGTAACCTACATCAACATCTAAAAAAATGTACATTTACAGGGGTGTGCTCACAACTTAGCTCAATAAGAAAATCAAAAAATGCAACACACATCATGCATGAGTAATATTCACATTATGGTTTGGTTTTAAATTTGCAATGTGCTATAGAAAAGGATTGGCAGCCACCGCACCTCTATAGATGAGTATGTGAATCCGCCCAATGGATCAAACACCACTGTCATCCCACATGCTCCCACCATGGAATAGAGATAGAGCTAAATTGTCCGGATCAAACACCGCCAATACTTCCCCTGATGCCCGATCCAAACCAATACGTAAGCCCCTATTGGCGAGGGCTTGCAAACTGGGCTCGCAACTAACCAATCCTTTATGTCATCACAGTAGGCCCTATCCCAGCATAGCTCCCTATGGCATAGATATAGAGATAGAGCTAGAGTCTAGTGGCCAGGCCAGAGATCACAGTGCTACTTCCTCCCCCTGATAGCCTATCTGCACCAAGCATGCTAAGACAGAAGTGATACAAAAAGGTGCTAGTGTGAGGAATGATCCCAGAACCTAGGCCCTTTCCACTCCACACACCAACAAAAATAATCACATACCTAACAGTCACATCCTAGCATAGCGAGTATGCATAAACAATATAATAACTGAAAGTAAAGATGACATGCGAGTATGCACAAACACCATTCCACAAAATCATAATTACTAACAACGTTTTATTGTTATTTGGTTATTAGGGTTTAGGTCTGATTCCCTTATCTGACGCTTGATTGCTAACTTGCTCTGCGTCACAGAATCCAATCTCACTATCACAAGGTCCTATACGATGTTAGGATTGAATTATAATAATTTTCTTAGGGTTTACGCTGGTTGAAAAACCAACTGGGTCAAAAATACTCCTCATAGTGCAAACCAGTTGCAGTACCGATCGCATATGGTGCGGCCGGTATGGTCGACCAGTATGCCTCTAGAAGACCATCAATTCGGTGTTTGCCTTCAATCGGTCAACCCCTATTGGTTCTAGTGTTTCTCCTATATATTATAGGGCTGAGCAATGAGTTAGAGTTGTTTCATGTTCCATTCAAGTGTTAGTTTCGATGATCATTAGCCTAGAATGCGAATCTATGGTTCATCGACTGTATTAGGGTTTGATAGAAAATTTAAGGCTTTTAGATCAATACCTCACCTTGCATGGTATTGAATAATTCATGATTAATCCTCTATAACACTTAACTTAGAGGAAGGTTCAAGCACTCACCGTTGGTTCGCAAGTATGGTGTTCTTCGTCCAACGGCAAACGGCGGCTCCTCTCCCTCATTCCTTAGCTCTTTCTCCTTCTTCGATCTCTTTCTCCTCTCTAGGGTTTGTGAGGATCAATGAAAGAGTTCTAAGGAGGTTTAGGGGTCCTTAAATAGACTAGGATGGAGTTTAGGAAGTTTCCTTACATTAGGAAAATCCTTAGGCTCGAGATTTGAAAAGTGGGACACGTAGAGATCCATTTTCCGAATTAAGTAGTCTGCTCGCGCAGACATACCGATCGACCGATGTGAAAAAATATCATACATTAGGTCCATTTTCATACCTGGTTGTCATCCGTTCATCCCGTTTGGTCCAATAATGATTGGAAGACCTGTTACGACATGAATTAAAGGTCTAGATTGGGTTCATGGAGTGCGGGTCTTACAACTATACTCTTTGTATATTCAGGCAATTGTCTAACTTATAGACCATACCCTATCTTATTTGTTTATCAAAATACATTTAGATTTTCCTTTTCTTTTGTCTATATATACATATGGTTCCACCTCTCATATGTACATTATTGTCTTATTTAAGTCCTGTCTCTACCAACACAAGTGCTTATGGTGTGTTTGTATTAAATGTTTAAATTTATCATAACTCAGTTTATGGACTCTAGTAGAAGTATTCATGTTTGATGGGCAAGGCCTGAGAGCTCTGATACCAAGTTATCACACCCTAATTTTGGACAATCCTGTGGTGTGATGAGCCGTCATGAGAGCCAACAGTTCAAACTAGGATCTCGTATAGGCTATGCCAACCATGTTAAACCAAAACACATTCCACAATAATAATCAGAGTAAATAAATAAATAGCACGAAAGTCATATTAATAATGAACTGAGACTCTACAGTGATAATTAAATATTTAACAAGTTATCTTAAAGTAATCAAAACATAATTAATACTTATTACAAGTATCACAATACAAAAGTTAACTACTAAGCATAAACATAGTTGAAACACTAGCCTAATGAGCCAAATTTGTCCTCCACAACTTGTACATCCATAGCCGCTGCAAGTCCACATGTTGGCGTATTCATATAATCATCAACTGTAACACCTACAACATTAGAAACTAAAATGAATTATACGCGCGAGGGTCAGCTCTCCAACTTGAGCTCAGTGAATGAAAAAATAATGCAACAAGCATATGCATGCATTGAATTCATATCTTTGGTCTGGTTTATAAGTTTACAATGTGTTATAAGAGTTTTAGTGGCCCCCGCACCTCTATACACGAGTGTGTGAATCTACACAATGGATCAAACACCATTTTCGTCCAACATACACCCACCATGGAATAGGGATAGAGCTAAAGTTTTTGGATTAAACACCACCAATACTTCCCTTGATGCCCTACCCATACCAACACATAAGCCCCTCTTAGAGAGGGCTTGCAAACTGGGCTCACAAGTAACCAATCCTAATGCCATACATTGTATCCAAGGCCTCACCCCAGCATCCCTCAATACGTCCATAGAGATAGAGCTAAGGCCCCCCGGTAGAGTCAAAGACTACACGGTCCGAGAGCACCTCCCTTGTTGCCCTATGACGTAATAGTTCTGCTAAGGTAATGGAAATACGATGATGTTAGTGGGCAAGACATGAGTAGAGATAGAGCTAGACTCTGGTAACGAGGTCAAAGATCACCATGCCACGTCCTCCCCCTGATGCTCCACTGGCATCCAACACACTAACCACATACATACATTCACATGCCTATTCCTAGCATCATCATCATCATCATCATGTTATAAATAAACGAAATTAAATATGCATGAACAGTAATAGTAGGAATATTAGATGACATGTGAGATGCACATTACAAGCATACAAGCATAGAATCAATCATGGCATTGGACTCAATAAAAATAAACAGTTTGTTATTAACCAATTAGTTTAGGTCTTGTTCCCTCACTTTTGATCGATGTTTATTCCAATCCTTATTCCTCACCCAAGCTTTGGATGTTACTTTGAATCTATTAGGAAACTAAACAAGTAATATATATAAGCTAGGGTTCAAGTTTACCAAGTTGTAGTAGTCAAAAACCTTGTTTGGTCTTAAAATATGCTTGTTATTTTCCTACGATCGATGCTATGGTCGATCCTATGGTGGCAATATATGCCACTGTAGGATATACGGTCGATACCTGTGGTCGCATGTAATGAGAACATACCTGTGACCATATGTTTCCTGAATTCTTCCTGAATGGCTGTGGTCAATACATTTCTCGTCTTATGGTCGACCATAGCTACGACCATACGTAATCAAGTTAATTTTTACTTCTTATATGAGTTTTTCCTCATGGATCATCAATGGGATTCATCCTGAAATTATTCTATGGCCTTTGATCACAGTTTATCCATATCAATTATCCCTAACCTATTCTCCCATGGTTTTGCTTAGAAATTCCACACCCGAAATCATTATATTAGATTCAACCCATCAATTTAATGGAAAGGAACCTATCCTATCTGATCTATCCTACAGAGTCAAGTCCATACCTTAAGCTTGTTATAGAGAGATAAAAATATTCTCTCCAAAACCTTCCTCTCAGCCTTCTTCTCCAAATCTCCTTCTCCTTCTCTTCCTCTCTCTCTTTCTCTCTTAGGTTTAGAGTTTCAATATGGGTTTTAAAAGAGTGAGAGAGGCTAAAGAACATCCCTTATATAGAGAAAAAACCTCCATATAAAGTCCCCCTGTAATTAGGAAAGAGTCCTCCTCAAATTAGGAAAGTTTTCTAAACATGGAGTTTGAGCTGAGGTCTCACGGTCTATGGCTACAGTCATAGAAATCGTCGACTGTAGGGTTGAAATCATCGATCGTGGGGTCCTGGATTTGTGATCTTCATTCTTACCATATGGTCGACCATACCTACCCAAGTATGCGACCATATGTATACAATTTTGGGTGTTGAGTATACCTGGTTTGTGATCTATCTTCACACACTCGGTCCACTTGGTCCAGGAATGATGGGAAGACCTGGCATGACGTGGTTAAACCAAGTTAGTGGAGTACGGGTCTTACAGTTAATGTGAGTAAGAAGTGAGAAGTTGATATGAGAGATCTGTATCGAAAGCTCTAACCTAAGTGAGCTATTGATGAAATTGATCGTGACTAATTATACTTCAATTGTATTAAGAGTCAATGAATCTCTACACCTCAAGGAACGAATATGAGTATCGGGAGATGACGAAATATATATTGTATATTAAAGGATGCTTATACCGTATTCTACTCATCATAACTGAAGGAGATAGAATTGGGTATTGACATGAATCAAGATCTATGAACACTAAGGTAAATGATCTAAATAATAATGTTAATGATCTAAAGAGTATATATGAATGATTCAAGGAAGTATACATGATTAGATAGAAGGTGACTACTGTATATGACTCATAAGTAAGTAGGAGCTGACATGAAAGAAGGTGAAGGATTTTATTAGACTGTTCAGTTGTTACAAAAGTGACTTCCTATCTATGTAGTGGAGAAGTTAAACAAGGATGAAATGTAGAATGTTGGAATTTGGAAGTGCTGAACTGGTATAGCTACATTATCAGGCAGCTATACCGTTAACTATTTTAACAACCTAATCGTGTTCCACATGTGGTGTAACAAGATACATCAAAGACCCTATGTACCAACCCCTAACTGCCCCAACCTAGGCAGGTTTGTCCAGTACGATGGAACTATCAACTATTGTAGACAAATTTCCCAATCATAGGCCAATTTGTTTTATAGAGTGGAACCTTCAACTACTGCATAACAAGAAGGCAAGGGACTCATGTTTCAGTACCTCTTAGAATATGAGTCCAGTTAAAGGACAATAGGGTCAAAGGATTTTAATTGGAAAGAAGGTAGATGAATGATATGCACAAGTTTTACCCCAACAATCAAGGGCATGATTAAGCTTAAATTTTGAGGACAAAATTTTTTTTTTAAAGGGGGTGGAGTTATAAGACCCATGCCCAAAATCCATTATGAATTGATCAAATTGAGCATGTGTCGGGTCTTCCCTTGTAGAAACACATCATAACAACATTAATGAAGACTAGAACATAATCATAAGGTGACATAGAACCACTATTTGGAACCTTTCACGCCAATAAAGGACACAAAAGTATACTAAGAAAAGTTTAGGACCTAGCTCATGTGATCACCGAGTGCTTGGCAAGCTCGCACCCAATGGCCCGACCCCAATGAAGGTCCGGCTGGAGACATGGGTGGTGTGGTAGTACACCAGCTGCACGATGTCTAGCCACACCTCCAGGCGTAAATCCAAACGGTGATCGATTGATGGTAGGACCCACTGGTTGGAATTAAACTTCTACCTTGCATGGAAATGATTGACTCTATTCAAGTTAAGTTGACTGTGTATGGATTATTCATAGTAAATAGAGAAGAAAATCCTCTCTATTACCATGAATGAGTCAAGGAAATATTTTTCCAAGAAAATCTACCACTCTCTACTCTCCCATTCACATAATCAAACCAAAAGATTGAGAGGGGGGTTCTGACGGACGAACTAGGAGAGAAGAGAGAAATGAGAGAAAGAAGAAGAAGGGAAGAGAGGAGTTCCTCTCATTATCGCTCAATAGAGAAGGGAAACACAAAGGGAGAGAGATAAAAAAGAGGAAAGGAGCGTACCTCTGGAACATCGAGTCGATTGCTAGAGGACTAGAAGGCAGAAGAGATCCCAGCAGGTAACCATCTTCTCATATGTGAATAGGCTGCAAATAACTTTTGAGACGAATCCTATGATGAAAAATACATCAAAAGGAGTATCTACTATCTAGCCATTTAGTTTCCCATATACTGATGGTGTTCTTTCATAATCAGACCAAAGGAGAGAATGACCATCACCAGTAATGGTGAAGCCATTATATTTATGAACTACTATCCACGATATAAACCATGAACAATAGTATATACGATGCAAAAGTTTGGTTTATAATAAACCTATGGAACTATATAGAAATGAAAATAAATTGTTAGAGACCTTAGAGTGGCTTAAGATGACTAAAACAGACCATGACTAAGATTCAATAGTGGATCCAATGAATGGAAATCAGATCTGGGATCCAAAAACTAGATCTATTATTTTGGTTATTTAAGAAATTGAAACGGTATCCAAACCATGTTGTAGACACGGACCCAAGTGCTCAAACTCCATATTCCTAATGAGAAAAATATAAGGAATTTCATCAAAAAAAGTTGGTGGCTATTAGGCCACATTTAGTCATGCGGTCGATGGGAGGTGCTGCATGACAGACATGTCCAGATGTGTAATCAATGCCACCAGCCACACATTATTCCAAAGTCGGGTTCTGGTCAAACTTGGCCAGTGACTTTTTATAATTTATGTTGAATTATTTAACGCCATAGAACCTAGTTTTGACCTTTCCTTGAAGTGAAACCCTTTACGCTTCATGAACACTAGAGGTATAGTTTGGTTTACACTCTATAACCACCAACCATGTACTATCTCTGTGATTTGAGACCTTAAACCCAACCTACAAGATCTAGGCAACCCTTCTGGGGTGCTGGTACTGTCAAACGACCAAGAAAAATGTGCGATCGATGGCACATGCCGTACACCTAGTGGTAAAATCGTGCAATTGATGCCACGTACAACATGGGATTCTGAGCTCTATTGTTGACCATCTTGCGTCTGTGATTTTCTAAGATTTTTAAAAATCTCATCCCTGAGGTCATATTTATGGCTATGTATTCTCTCTATTTCATTTAGTGACCTGATATCTTATATAGTTTCTTACTATCACTCTATGAATTTCTGGAAAACCTTTTGGACAGTAAGTATAGAACCTTATAAACTAATAACTTGAAACCTGCATGGTGTTAGAACACCCTTGACTCCATTAGAAAAAGTCCTTCTTAGTATTAAGGCTAATAGAATGTGAATTCTACCTAATGAGTGTGCTCTCTTGTGGGAACCAGCCCACTCATTACTTGTCTCATATGGACAGTAGATCTGTTTAGGTTAGAAGTATCCTAATACTATGAATAGTGAATGAGGTTAATAACAAAAGAATCATACTGCTATGCTATGATAATTAGACAATCTAGGTTACGCTTGAGTTATCAGACAAGCATATGACATTGTAAAAACCAGAATATTATTGCTTATGATATTGATAGAGCTATGAGGATTCTGGTAGGCAGCTACCTAATTGGATTTACTATAGGTTACTTTCTATCATTGGTAAGGAAACTAAACCTCTTGGATGCGTATGTTTCATTTATTTATCATGTTGTGTGATGTTGTGAGATTGATAACATGCTTTTGCATGATAACATGCCATCCAATATACTGTTTTGTATGATCATGCATATGCATCCTTATGTTTGGGATCGACCGTATTGTGTAAGGATTAGAGAGTGAGTGGAATGGGATACTTGCTAACTTTACACAAAGGCTACTGATCCATGTTTGATTCATGATGTCTGGTTAAGGCAGAATGGAGGAAGGTGGGTGGAATGTGACGCTTGCACCACTTCTTTCTGGCACTGCTTTGCATTAACTATATATAACTTAGCTAGTCACGATGTCTTATGTAGGGGTTTGGACGGGGTTGGAAGCTTGGAGACGTTTTGGTCCAGTAATATGGCTAATTAGATGGATATGACTAGTTGAACCTTAATCACTAGTATAACTATATCCCTAGTCATTAGGGGGTTATGTAATGGCATGGTTTCAACAAAGGGTGGTATGAACATAGCTGTAATGGTCCCCATACCTGATGAAGTATGGATGGGTGGGAGAGTCGACTAGTGGGTTTATCACCTCCTTAAGCAATTGGTGTAATACAGGCTTTGGATGACTTGCGGTCATGTTCAGACCAAAACGATGTACCCATACTTGGGGGTGATGCTTTACGCCGAGTGAGGCAACATCATCTGATGGGGATGACCGGTATAGCCTAGAAACTCTATGTGTGGGTTATTCTAAGCTGGCACTTACAGTTATCATACCTGATCGTAGGTAATACTTGCATGCATTTGTTTGTTACACATTTAGTTTTCTTGCTAAGCTCAGTGGTTGAGCTTATCTTGTGTGCACAAACTATTTTTTTAGATGTTGCAGATTCTTTATTCAATGCTTCAGGTAGCCATTCATCCGGTGTAGAGGATGGAGATAGTAAACCTGAGGAGGACGTCTCTGATCCATTGTGCAATGCGTAAAGTTACTTCTTGGCCCAGGAAGTGCTTTTTTCATTATTGCTTTGGTTTTGCATTTTACTATTTGGGTTTACATTTTGTATAAGCCTTGAATAGTTGTTATTACTATAATTTGGGATTATTTCTAGATAATTAAACAATTATTTTAAATAATTTGGATTTGAGATAATGTTGAAGGTTTTATTTAGATTTTTAATAATTATGGAAATCTTGAGTTACTTGGAATAATTGGTACTAAACCTTTTATCTGTCAAAAGAATAATTTGGTAATCAGCTATAAGTCTTCTGCTACATAATGACTCTTAATTTTATGATAAATTTTAATTGGAAAGTTTAAATTTTAGAGATGTTTATGTTACTCTGATTAATTTTGTAAGATATGCTTGGTGTTTATTTGTAGAATACCGTGATGTGCAATATTGGAAGGGGAATTCTTATGCCCTAATAGGATGGAGAGATCCCATTATATTCCATAGTACCGATACATTAGGAACGGAGTGTGACAATATAGATGTAAAGCTTGTCAGGAACATCAGGTATTCAAGCGTGGATAACCCCAATTTCATAGTTCCAGGTGAGCAATAGAACCCCTGACTAATTTTGGAGTGTTTATAATATATGATTGTTGTGCCATATGCTTATTGTGATAACATGTCATCCAATAACCGCTTTGTGTAATCATTTACATTTATTGTAAGACCCGCACACCACGAACCCGGTCTAACCTTATATTTTGTGTCGGGACCCGTCTACATATCATGGTCGAGCCAAGTGGACCAAGTGTGTGAAGAAAAACCAAGACCCAATATGAAAATTCACTCAAAAACAGTCAAAATGAGGGTAGGGTCGCAGGTTTTAACAGGCAGGTCCGACCCTCCCATCGATCCTCACCATCGACCCTCAACCACAGGTCGATGAGGGTCTATGAGTTGTCCGACCCTCCCATCGACCCTCCCATCGACCCTCGGTATTCGGGAAAAACAGCACGAACCGAAAATTAGAAAACCTTCCTAATTTCGATTGGAACCTTTCCTAAACTCAATGGGACATATTTTGGGAGGTTTTATTCTATAAATAGGACGTCCCTAAGCCTCTTCCAATCCTTTTACAACCCTAATTGGATTGAGAGAAAGAGAAGAGAAGGAAGAGAAGAAGAGAAGGAAAACTTGAAGAAAAGGAAAAGGAAGAAGAGTAAATTCAGAGGAACTCTGAATCTCAGCAAACCTAAGGTATGAATACATTCCCCATGATTTATTTAAGACCTTAGAATGGTTTATGAAGAGGGTATGACTTAGAAGGAACCCAAATCACCCATCCATTGTTAGGTTTCAATGGAAACCATGGAGGAGATCATTGAAACCATGTAGGTGATTAAAGAATAGTTCTAAACCATAAAACATGTATGGAATAGAGTATAGAAGGAAGCCATAGGACCCAAACATGAAAGAATGGATGAAATTTGATATTTTCGACTCAAACCATGGAGGGTCGCACCTAGGGTCGATGGAAGATCCGACCCTAGCATCGACCCTACAGTTAACAGTAAGTTAGAAAAATTGGAATAAAATCTAATTAAATTCTATCGACTTTGTTAGGTTTTCTAGCAATATAATATTGATATAAAAGTGATTCTTAAGGCTTCGAAAGAAGATCTATAAACAAGCAAAGGTGAGGGAACAAGACCTAAACTAATTGGTTAATAATAAATTATTTTTATTTCTTGAGTCCGATCCCATGAATGATTTTATGCGTGTATGACTGTTATGTGCATTCAACATGTCATCCAATATTTCTATTATTACTGTTCATGCATATTTAAATTTATTGATTATAACATGATGATGTTGATGATGGTAGGAATAGGCATGTGAATGTTTGTGTTTGGCTGGTGTACATGGTGCGGGTAGCGATGGTATCAACCGGTACTTTGATGTCGTTCTCATCAGGGTATATTGTGCCATGGTCTATTCAAGTCATGTCCACTAAGAAAGTGTTAATGTGCTTGATGCGAGTGGAGCATCAGGGGGAGGACGTGACATTGTGGTTCAGCCTGGTCACCAGACCCTAGCTCTATCTCTATGGATGTATTGAGGGATGATGGGGTGAGGCCTTGGATACATTGTTTGACATTAGGGTTGGTTAGTTGCGAGCCCAGTTTGCAAGCCCTCGCCAACAGGGGCTTACGTGTTGGTATGGGCAACCGGTACAGCCATGCCGTTTTCATGGGGTGTATATTGTCCATGGTGGGTGCATGGGGCGACAGTGCCGTTTTCATTGGGCGTTTCCACCCACTCGTGTATAGAGGTATGGCGGCCACCTATCCTTTCTATAGCACATTGCAAACTTATATACTAGACCAAAGATATGAATTGAATGCATTCATATGTATTTTTGCATTGTTTTGTTTTCTCACTGAGCTCAAGTTAGAGAGCTGACCCTCGCGCGTAATTCTTTTTTAGTTTCTGATGCTGCAGGTACTATGATTGTAGATTATGTCGGCACGCCAACATATGAACATGTGGCAGTTATGATGAGCAAGCTGTGGAGGACGAACATGGTTCGTTAAGCGAGCATTTCAATGGTGGATACGTTTAGTGTTTAGTTTTCGTATTTGGTTATGTATTAAATTATGTTTTGGTTACATGGAAATAAACGGAATATTAATTATTTATCATGATTAGACCTCAGTTCATTATCTGTAAGACTTTCGCTATTTATTTTATTACCTATGATTAATGTGGAATGTGTTTTGGTTTATCATATGTGGGATAGCCTATTGTGAGATCCTGGTTGAACCGTTGGTTTATTGACGGTTTATCACATCATTCTGGTTAGTCCAAAATTGGGGTGTGACAACTTGGTATCAGAGCTCTCGTAGGCCATACCCATTAAACCTGAAAACTTGCACTGGAGTCCATAAACTGAGTTAGGATAAATTAAAAAAACTTTAATACAAACAAACCATAAGCACCTGTGTTGGTTGAGATAGAAATTAAACAAGAAGATAATGTAGATATAAAAGGTGGAACCATATATATACACTCAAACAGAAAGGGAAGACCAAAATTTATCCGGATAAACAAATAATATAGGGTATTATCTATAAGTGCGGTAGTTATCCATGTATACAAGGATATAGTACAGTGGCAAGAAGGAAGCATCTGTACAACAGAAAATTAGAATACCGAGTTGGTACTCACAAGATGTGAAACTCGATGTAAGACATAGGAAGAAGGAAAATGGTTAGTAATGCCAAAACCCCTGTTGAGATAAAGGAAAAGATCTCAGGCTAAATCCAAACAGAGATAAGAAGAAAATGGCCATGTAAGTAGATATGTTTATATAGGATGCGGTGCATTATTGACTTACTCTTTTGATTATAGAGGATGCACATACTTGATTTTAATTCTCGTACCTTGACATGATACCTTCTTGATTTAACCTGTCAATTGGAGTTATAGATATTGTTTCTTTAGTCTTAGTCCTGATTATACCAATCTAAACCACTCTCATGATCAACAACATGAACAGAGATATGAACTGAATGAACAGTTAAATGTTTAATCATGTTGAGCATACATCTACTGATTTATACTTGATTTACCGATGTACGAAATCTTTCTCCAGATTTACTCCTTTAGTGCCTTGACCAATGGCATTATATATTCGATAGAAATTGTAACCATGAGGTTAAGAATTGTAAAACCTCTATTGCATGTATTTGGACCACCGTGCAACTTAACGATCTTTTGATGCCGGTTAGATTACTACAGATTTACTCCTGATTCTTTAAACCTAGGTTCACCAGATAAAGCAAGTGTTTGTCATTATGCTAAATCGACGAAAGGAAGTGAATCACTTTTGGATGAACATTTTGATTCATACACTCCCTGACCTTTGATGATAAAAATATTTAGTGTTAATGGAATTATTGGAAGAAAGATGATTAAATTCAGATTAAATGTCATAGCCAATGAACCTCAGATGAAGTAATAGAGGATTTGTTTTGAGATTGCTAAATGGATGGACATGAATCATTTTTATAAAAGAGTGCATGAGAAAATGTGGGAACTATTAAGAGTCGCAAGTAAAGAAATAGATAGCACTCAAGTAGAGTTAAGGATGGCTATATCGGTACGAATTTTGACAAGGTAGAAGATTCCTAAAGGTAAATTTAAGAGTGGATACATGGATAAAGTCATGGCATAAGTAGTACTCGATTTAATACAATGATAATTGAGTTATGCCCAACGTTGAATGATTGATTAAGAAAAGACCAAAAGAGTTTAGATGAATTAATGAATTTATAAGCATATACCCTAATGCTTATAGATAGACTTGGGATATGAGGTAACAATCACAAGATATTTTTTGAGGTATATGAAAGAGAGATCAGGATAGAACAGAAGTGATAAAGGAAATATAAGCTAATGAACTTTTAAAGATATGAGATTGTTAGCAATAGTCTTTGAAAATCATAAGAGATGAAGGAACTAGACAAGCTCTTAAGACCTTATACCAGATTTTGCTAGTTCAAGCCCTTTGGACTAGATGTTGTATGGGATGAGTGTTACGAACAATGTCCAAATCTTATGGATGAACAGAATTTGGATGCAACCTGAGTCGACTTGAGATGGTAGACTTTGACGTCATCTTGGAAATAGATTGGTTGTCTCAACACTCTACAAGTGATTATGTGCATAGAAGAGGTTATCATTCAAGAATAAAAACGGCATATGATTTAGTATCATTGGGAGTATGTTGCCTAGGAAGTGAAAGCTGATCCGCTCTATGCTAAAGGCGAAGAGATGCTTTGAAGAGAAATGAGTTGGATATATGGTATCTGTGGTATACATTAGCAAAGAAGCACCACAGATGATAGATATTAATGTGATGCATAAATTCCCTGATGTGTTTCCAGGAGACTTACCGGGTTATCACCTGATCGTGCGATCGAGTTCGTCATCGACTTGTTACCAAGGACGATACTCATGTCATAGGCACATGTAGAGTAGCTTCTACAGAGTTAAAGGGATTGAGATGCAACTACAACAGTTATTAGACAAGGGTTCTGATTGGCTAAGTATTGCATCATGGGAAGTACCAATGCAATTCATGAAGAAGAAGGATGGTAGTGTTGTTTGCGTATAGACTATCGGGAACTAAACAAGCTCACAGTCAAGAATCGATATCTACTACCTTAGATCGATGACTTGTTTAAACAGTTGCAAGGAGCAAAGGTATTTTCTTCAGTCAAGATATCATCAGTTGAAGAATTTTGGACAGAAATATCTCGAAGATAGCTTTTAGAATCGGGATTGGACATTATGAGTTCTCGATTATGACGTTTGGATTAACCAATGCCCTTACATCTTTTATGGAGCTGATGAACTGGGTGTTTCATGACATGTTGGACACGTCGGTCATAGTTTTCATAGATGATATTTGGTTTATTCCAAGAATGAAGCAACTCATACAACGGATCTTAGAACAGCTTCACAACAGCTAAGAAGTGAAAAGCTTCATGTCAAGTCCAAGAAACATGAGCCATGATAAAACAAAATGATTTTCATAGATCACGTAGCATCATATAAAGGGATTAAAGTGGACCCTATTGAGATAGAAGCAATTGTATGGAATATTGCGAAGATAAGAAGTTTCTTGGTTTTAGCTGATTATTACAGATGATGCATGGAGGACCACCCTAAGATCGCAAAACCTCTTACCAGGCTAACCAGGAAGAGAGAGGAATTTATTTGAATCTACAAGTGTGAAGAATGTTTCCAGATTCTAAGGTAAGGTTGATATCAACTCCCATCTTGATCATTTCGGTACCAAGGGAACCTTTTACCCTATCCCTCGGAGCTTTTGGATTAGATCAAGGATGCGGGTTGATTCAAGGTAAATAAGCGATTGCATACGTTTCAAGAAAACTAAAGGAGCATGAGAAGCGTTACCCTACTCATGACTTGGAGTTACCGGTGATGAATTATGCAATCAAGACTTGGAGACATTATCTAAACGGAGAATAATTTTAGGTTAAGAGTCCTATTTATCTCTTCATCAGAAAGAGTTGAACATGAGGATAGAAAAATGGTTTGAGCATTGAAGGATTAAGACCGTGATATTCAAGGTCACTGAGCAAGGCTAATGTAGTAGCTAAGCCTTAAGCAAAAAGGGATTATGAGGTCTGAAGAAGGACCGAGTATAAATGTTGCCTTATGTTCTGCAGCAACAGATTCAGATTTGGAAAAGAGTAACATATAATAAAAGCTAGTGATGATCCAATCGAGCGAGAACTTATGGATGAATTATGAAACAATAGTTCGGTTGTGTTTATGGCATTAAAAATCATGTCTGAATTGGTGGATGAAATAAAAGTAGCAATTTTGTTAAATCTGTATATAAGAATAATGTCAGTAGATTTAGAGAAAGAAAAACCTAACCCTGACTTACTTTGGATGCGGAGATGGTACTTAGATACAGAGGCAGATTCTGAATACATGAAGATAAAGACTTGGATACTATGAAGACGATAATGATAAGAGTCCATTGTACTCAATATTCAGTACATACTAGAGTACCAATATTTATCATGACATGAAGAGACTATTATGGTAGAAAGGGAATGGAAGTGGTTGTGGATAGATGCAAGTTTCAGTAATTAAATTATCAGCGAGTAAAGGCTGAAAGACAAAGACCAACATGGCTTACTACAATAAAAACTATCGGAGCCAGTCTGAAAGTGGAAGTGCATTACAATGAATTATGTCACTGATTTGCCACTGACTCCTAGATCGGTTGACGCAGTATGGGTGATTGTTGATCGCCTTATGAAGATAGCTCATTCCATTGCTATACGACCTCGGTATGCTTTGGAGCGGCTAACTAAGCTATATATGGATAGTATTGTCATATTGAATGGTATGCATGAGAGCTTAGTGTCGGCCAGAAGCTCATGCTTTATCTTGAAGTTTTGAAAGGATCTATAGGAAACAATGGTAACAAAAGTTGAAGTTTAGTATCGCATTTTACCTTAAACCGACGGACAATCGGGGCGGACTATACAAATCCTAAGAGATATGCCCCGAGTTTATGAAATTGATTTCAAGGAACTTGAGTTGAGAAGTTACCGTGAATTGAAGTTGCTATTAAGTTACCATGTAAATGTTACCTATCAAGCATGGTACGGTAGAAATGTCAAATTCCATTATTTTGGAATGAAGTTAGTGAATGAAGAGTTTTAAGACCTAAGTCAATGGCAGAAAACTATCGAGTGGCAGACAAGATCAAAGAAAAAGGGCTAGGATAGCTCAAGATTGTCAGGAGAGACACCAAGACCTTGAGTTCGCCGTAAGCGACAAAGTGCTTTTGGAGATATCACTTATGCATGGTTTAAAACAAATCAATGAGAAGGGAAAGTTGTATTCTATATATGCGTCGAATCTTATAAACTCTGGAGAGACGTAGAAAAGTTGCATATCAATTAGCGTTACCGCTATCCATGTCTAGTATGCATGATGTATTTCGTGTGTCTCGATTGAAGAAGTACATTGGAGATCCATATCAAAGGTATTGACCACAGAATCACTAGATTAGATAAAATGTTTAACTATTGAAGTGGTACCAACCTAGTTCACTAGTGAAAGGTATAACACCTAAAAAACTTGGTATCAATTATATGAAGATAATCTGATGAAGACAAGACGTGGAGAAGACAGCACGGAAAAAAAGAAGATGCAATGCGAAAATAGAATTCCCACCTACTGACTCCGAAGTAAATTCAAATTTTGAGGACAAAATTTATTTTAAGGATGGGGGAGTTGTAAGATCCGTACATTCAAATTTCGAGGACGAAATTTCTTTTAATGGTGGTGGAGTTGTAAGACCCGCACGCCACGAACCCGGCCTAACCTTATATTTTGTGTCAGGACTCGTCTACATATCATGGTCGAGCCAAGTGGACCAAGTGTGTGAAGAAAAACCAAGACCCAATATGAAAATTCACTCAAAAATAGTCAAAATGAGGGTAGGGTCGCAGGTTTTAACAGGCTGGTCCGACCCTCCCATCGACCTTCACCATCGACCCTCAACCACGGGTCGATGAGGGTCTATGAGTTGTCCGACCCTCCCATCAACCCTCAGTATTCGGGAAAAACAGCACGAACCGAAAATTAGGAAACCTTCCTAATTTTGATTGGAACCTTTCCTAAACTCAATGGGACGTTTTGGGAGGTTTTACTCTATAAATAGGACATCCCTAAGCCTCTTTCAATCCTATTACAACCCTAATTGGATTGAGAGAAAGAGAAGAGAAGGAAGAGAAGAAGAGAAGGAAAACTTGAAGAAAAGGCTAAGGAAGAAGAGGAAATTCAGAGGAACTCTGAATCTCAGCAAACCTAAGGTATGAATACGTTCCCCATGATTTATTTAAGACCTTAGAATGGTTTATGAAATGGGTATGACTTAGAAGAAACCCAAATCACCCATCCATGGTTAGGTTTCAATGGAAACCATGGAGGAGATCATTGAAACCATGTAGGTTATTAAAGAATAGTTCTAAACCATAGAACATGTATGGAATAGAGTATAGAAGGAAGCCATAGGACCCAAACATGAAAGAATGGATGAAATTTGATATTTTCGACTCAAACCATGGAGGGTCGCACCTAGGGTTGATGGAAGGTCCGACCCTACCATCGACCATACAGTTAACAGTAAGTTAGAAAAATTGGAATAAAATCTAATTAAATTCTATCGACTTTGTTAGGTTTTCAAGCAATATAATTTTGATATAAAAGTGATTCTTAATGCTTGGAAATAAGATCTACAAACAAGGAAAGGTGAGGGAACAAGACCTAAACTAATTGGTTAATAATAAATTGTTTTTATTTCTTGAGTCCGATGCCATGAATGATTTTATGCGTGTATGATTGTTATGTGCATTCAACATGTCATCCAATATTTCTATTATTACTGTTCATGCATATTTAAATTTATTGATTATAACATGATGATGTTGATGATGGTAGGAATAGGCATGTGAATGTTTGTGTTTGGCTAGTGTACATGGTGCGTGTAGGGATGGTATCAACAGGTACTTCGATGCCGTTCTCATCGAGGTATATTGTGCCATGGTCTATTCAAGTCATGTCCACTAAGCAAGTGTTAATGTGCTTGATGCGAGTGGAGCATCAGGGGGTGGACGTGACATTGTGGTTCAACCTGGTCACCAGACTCTAGCTCTATCTCTACTCAAGTCTTGTCCACTAACATCGTCGTATCGTCATTACCTTAGCGGAACTAATATGTCGTAGGGCATCAGGGGGGGACGTGGCATTGTGCTTCAGCCTGGTCACCAGACCCTAGCTCTATCTCTATGGATGTATTGAGGGATGCTGGGGTGAGGCCTTGGATACATTGTTTGAGATTAAGGTTGGTTAGTTGTGAGCCCAGTTTGCAAGCCCTCGCCAACAGGGGCTTACGTGTTGGTATGGGCAACCGGTACAGCCATGCCATTTTCATGGGGTGTATACTGTCCATGGTGGGTGCATGTGGGGCAACAATGCTATTTTCATTGGGCGTTTCCATACACTCGTGTATAGAGGTGCGGCAGCCACCTATCCTTTTTATAGCACATTGCAAACTTATATACCAGACCAAAGATATGAATTGAATGCATGCATATGTATTGTTGCATTGTTTTGTTTTCTCACTGAACTCAAGTTGGAGAGCTGACCCTCGCGCGTACAATTATTTTTTAGTTTCTGATGTTGCAGGTACTATGATTGATGATTATGTCGGCACGCCAACATATAAACATGTGACGGTTATGATGAGCAAGCTGTGAAGGACGAACATGGTTCGTTAAGCGAGCGTTTCAATGGTGGATACGTTTAGTGTTTAGTTTTCGTATTTGGATATTGTAATATATATTAAATTATGTTTTGGTTACATGGAAATAAATGGAATATTAATTATTTATCATGATTAGACCTCAGTTCATTATCTGTAAGACTTTCGCTATTTATTTTATTATCTCTGATTAATGTGGAATATGTTTTGGTTTATCATATGTGGGATAGCCTATTGTGAGATGCTGGTTGAACCGTTGGTTTTTTGACGATTCATCACATCATTCTAGTTAGTCCAGAATAGGGGTGTGACATTTATAATATATGATTGTTATGTGACTAAGATCTATTAGGCAATAGTGAAACTGTCGATGACTACTGGATCCTACCTGCTAGCTAATACTTGATGAGTATGTCACTCACCCCTAGTGGGAGAACAACATTTTGGGGAGGGGGCAAAACGGATGGTCTGGGATTCCTACTTGGATTGGTGAGAGGGATATTTCGGATGACATATAAGATTTGGTTAGTGGCCCCTATATGTAACCCTGGCCAGTAAGGAGTCAGGTACTGGTAG
Organism: Protea cynaroides; assembly: GCA_028583415.1. NCBI lineage: Eukaryota > Viridiplantae > Streptophyta > Magnoliopsida > Proteales > Proteaceae > Protea > Protea cynaroides. The sequence continues at coordinate 4,586,234 of CM053269.1, forward strand.
AGTGGAGTGATGAGGGGGGCAGTATTGTTTGGAGCGTTATGGGCCGAACTTATTGCCTGATCACCATTCTGATTGGAATGTTGCATGGCTTTACCAGGGCTATTGGAGTAGGTTGGTAACTGTCCAAACACTCCCTTGCATGGTGGTTATAGTCAGCTTCGGGGCAGTATGGCTAGGCCTCACGAAAGCATACTGGCATATATGATACCATACTAATCATGCATTTTGTTTGCTTGCCTATCTGTTTCTCATTAAGCTCATGTTAGAGAGATGACCCTTGCATATGCCATTCTTTTATATGATATTAAAATTACTACTATTGCTGATCGTCTGAATGCACTGGTGGTCTCTCACTTAGCCCAGTTAGGAGGAATGTCATATGAAGAAGAACTACATGACGCGGACTGCAAATGTGATGCCTGTGTCTTCGATGGATAGATATTCTCGATAGAGAGTTTCCGAAGTAATGAACAATTTATTAGTTTCCTTTTATTTCGATTTTACTATTAGCCCGTGGTTATAGGGCAATCATACTTCTATTTAATTACTGGTGAATGTTGGTGAATAGATCTTAAAAAGGACATGACATATTGGTATTATTATTGGTATCTATAAATAAAGAGCTCATGGTTACTTAGTTATCTTTCGCTATTTATTACTCTGGATTGTGTATGTTGTATATTGTTGGTATGTGGATGGTATGTGTGTGCACCGCTTATGAGGTCCTAGTGGGATCACATCCAAACTACGGTGTGGATCCAGTCATATCCCAAAAAATTTTCATATCGGTATTTTGGGGTGAAATAGATTTATATCAGAGCGATAAGCTCTGTTACACTATACCACCCAAGCCAATGCTATAGTATTATACAGTAACCTAAGCAATAGGCTAATAAAAGCCTAAAGATCATAACTAGAAAATGTGAAACAAAACTGGTGTGTTATGTGATAACTAACAAAAGAACATAATATGCTAGGGAAATGCTAGAGATTAAGCACCGCAACTAGTATAGGGAAACAAGACACCGTTTTATAGTGACAAAATACGAAAGTGACGATCATTTTGATTACTCAGGATTTGATGGTGTGGACTTATGAACTCATTGGTAGGTCTTCACCCGCGATGCAGCCACCATGTTCTTAATGTCATTTTTCGACATTATACCTACTCTTACCATGTCTATTTGCATTGTCTTGAGTTGAGACAAGAGTAATGATTGGGCATGCCCTACTCACCTAAATTTGTTCTTCACAAAGTGCGCATATTGCCTCTAGCAATCTCGAATGCCTCGTAGCTTGGCCAGTAGGTTGTTCATATCAATGGGTGGCTGAGATGAAACTATTTGCGCTTTACCTTCATCCTCAGTACTCATTCAAGCATCATTCTCTACTTTATTCTCAAATTCTTCATCTGTTAACATTCCGAGGTGAGGACGTGCCTCTAACTCATCATCAAATAACACTACATTATCAAGATGCATTTTAGAGATGGCATACCAACCAAAAGGAGATGCTATTGTCTCTTTATATGCATCAAAATCTAGAATATCAATTCCTAGAAGTAAAAAGAGGTGAGTGAGTAGCTTGACGTAAGGAATATTTGAAGGTCTAGAACTCTTTGAAGCCACAATCATGGTCCGCATAAGGATGTAGGGTGAACAAACTGGAACCCTGGTTACAAGCCGATAAACCAAGAACTGGCCAAATAAAGATAGCGTATTGTGACCACCCTGGGGTAGGATGTTGTGCTACACAATTTTACCATATTGTCGGGGTAAGAGGTGATAGTTGATGGTTTTATGATGCTTACCTGGTAGGAGAATTTGACTTGCAATCTCTAACTTCATAACTTCAGCCAAGGAGTCCCTATCCTTAAGACCCTAGTATTTTATGTCTCCACCCAAACATATACCCAACATTTTAGCCAGTTGTTTAATGTCAAAATAGATATCTCTTCCTAACACCCGGCTGGATATCCAATGTTCTGAAACATCATCATCATCATTCATACCATCAATCACAGGTAAGTTGCAATAAAAAAGTCGTACCAAGTCAGGCCTTGTCGTGATGTCAATTTCTAACATGGGAGACCATCCCAATGCATCGAAAGTGGCTCTGATGTCAAACCATTCCAACTCATCGAATAGCTCACATCGACCTAATTTGACTAGTTTTTTTTTTCAAACTTTGAAAATGTTTACTGAGCTTCTAAGGAAACAAATCGAATCTCATCAAACGTCGTGGTCAGCTTACGGTAGTTTTCCTTAGACAAGAAGGCCTTCATTATCAGTAAATAACCATAGTATAGCTTAGAGCAGACATTGTTCTAAGAACATACTTAACAACGTTAAATAGAAAGTGATAAAAACCTTGGGTTTTAATGTATTTGAATAATTTTTGAGTTGCTTGTGTGAATAGAGTGACAAAAAGCTCCAAGAAGGAGAACTCAAAGCAGACCTTACATCGTTTTTCCAACCCTAGAAATTGAATTTCAGAGGAGAGAAATCATACCTTGGATCCATGCTAATGTAAGTTGGTAAAGAAATTGTTGATGGAAGGAGCACCCGGAGGCTAAAACAAGGTTTCTGGAGGCGAAAATGAAACTCCTTGTTGCTTAAAGAAAAAGTTGCAAGGAAAAACAAGAAGAAGAATCATGTTTTAATTTATAGTTGGATAAAAATTTCCCAACCGGTTGCAAAACCCGAGTGAAGTAAAGTCCGGAGTAACGATCGACGCAACATCCAACTGAAAGATTGACATTCTGGAAGAATTCGGACAGATGGTATGATGCTGGTCTATAACGACCGACCCATGAACCGATAGGTTCTAGAAACTCAGTAAAGCCCTTGGACACAATATCGGTTGGAACTAGTTGAATCCGGACATAGCGACCAGACAAATTATAAATAACATATATGATTCTTCTGGAATATGTTTGTGCCCTTTTTGTGCATGTTCCATTTCCATCACTTCTATTGTTGTTGTAAGACATGTTACTAACCATATTGATGCCCATTTCAGGGAGTCGAATAGGTTGAAATGGATCCACATAGACGTATAACCCACGTAATATTGATGATGATAACCCTCTACATGGAGATGGATTTGGTAGCACGCCTAATCTAAATGAAACTCAACCACCCACCACTCATGTGGAAGGATCCTCTCTACTAGAAAGTGTTCCACTACAACCCGAAGTCACCCCTAACAACCACCCTGTTATCATAAGGAAGGTGGGCCGCACAATGAACCAAGAGCAACAAAGGGCAGTTGAGGCTGGTCAGTAGAAGTTTCTAGATGATCTAAGAACCCTTCGGACCACAGTACTCACAACACAAGCAACTGGAGAGCAAGGAAACTAGAAGAATAACACACCACCACCTGAAGGAAATATGGTGAACTATATAGGATCATCTATAGGATTGAATAGAGCAGTTAATGACCCTAACCGGAATCAAGTGGCAAATCAGCATCCACTACCAATTCCTCCAGTGCCGCAGTATGATCAGCTCAAACCATTGAGAGGTTATGAAGATGAAACCTCTAAAGTTTACTGGAGTAGGGACTAACCCATTGCAACCTGCCATATTGATCAAGTCCATAGAGAAGACACTCCAAATGATGATTTGTGTTAAAGACGAGAATATCCTATGTGCAACCTACATGCTGGAAGGAGAACCCAACACTTGGTGGGAGTCCACTATGCCACTCTTAACTATAAAGCACCCATAAATCACCTGGGAAATATTCAAGGAGGCTTTCTTTGATAGATATTTTTCCAGACGTTTGAAGGACAAAATGGAGGTAGAGTACCTCAATGTTTCATAGGGATAACAAAACGGTGGACGAGTATCGTCACAAGTTTGAGGAACTTTTCTACTTTGCCCCATGGAGAATGAAGGAGGAATCTACTAAAGCTCAAAGGTTTACCAAGGGATTGAGGGGTAACATACAAGCCCAGTTTGCAAGCCCTCGCCAGCAGGGGCTTACGTGTTGGTATGGCACTATATAGCAATAAACGTTAACCTTTGTTATATAATGTTCATGATTTGGGTGGATGGGGACGACAATAAACGTTAACCTTTGGGCGGACTTCCACACCCTGTGTATAGAGGCTGGGTCAATAAACGTTAACCTTTGACCACCCAACCTTTCTATTGCGCATTGCAAACTTTAAACCAGACCAAAGATATGAATTGATTGCATGCATATGTAATGTTGCATTGTTTTGTTTCCTCAGTGAGCCATGATGTGTGCGCACCCCTCGAAGTCGAATATTTTTAGTTGATGATGCAGGTTTCACAGTTGAAGATTATATGAATGCTCCAGCGAACGGGAACGTAGCAGCAATGGAGGTTGAAGCTGAAGTGGATACACATGACTCCTCTTGCGAGTGCAACTCATGTGTATTCGATTAGATATTTTTTTCTAGTTTTTCTTATTTGGATTTATTAAAGACATTTATTTGATATCTATTTATGTCTCAATTGATACAGAATAATTTTCTATTTAAATATTAATATCACAGTAGATTCTCAGTTCATTTTATTATAAGATTTCCGTTATTGTGTATTTACTCTGATTATGATTATGAATATATGGAGTTTAGATAACACGGATATAGCCTACTCGAGATCCTGGTTGAACCGATGGTTTATTAGCGGTTCATCACATCATTCTGAATTGTATGGAATTAGGGTGTGACAGTATGTGTGTGGTTGGTGTTCTTAATGCGAGTGAGTATCAGGAGGGTGTCATAGGCTGGGCCTCAGCACTCTATCTCTATCTCTAACTTATGTCTTGTCCATTGACATCATCGTATCGCCATTACCTTAGCAGAACTATTAGGTCTTAGTGTATGAGGGGAGGTGGTCTCAGACCGTGTAGTCTCTGACTCTACCAGGGGGCCTTAGCCCTATCTCTATGGACGTATTGAGGGATGCTAGGGTGAGGCCTTGGATACACTGATTGGCATTAGGATTGGTTAGTTGCGAGCCCAGTTTGCGAGCCCTCACCAGAAGGGGCTTACGTGTTGGTATGGGTAGAGTATCAGGGGAAGTGTCATAGGCCGGGCCTCAGCACTTTAGCTCTATCTCTATTCCATGGTAGGGTGGATGGGGATGAAAATAAACATTACCTTTGGGCGGACTTCCACACCCTGTGCATAGAGGCGTGGCAGCTACCAAACCTTTATATAGCGCATTACAAACTTATTTACCAGACCAAAGATATGAATTGAACCCATGGATATGTTTGTTGCATTGTTTTGTTTGCTTACTGAGCCATGATGTGTGCTCACCCATTCGACGTCGAATATTTTTGTTGATGATGTAGGTACCACTGTCGAAGATTATATGAGTGCTCTAGTGTACGGGCGTGTTGCTGCAATGGAAGCCGAAGACTTAGAGGATACGCATGACCCCTCATGCGAGTGCAACTCATGCGTATTCGATTAGATTTTCATTTAAATTTATTAAGGGAATGTAATTGATATTTTATTTACTTATCCCTCAGTTGATACAACATAAATTGACACTTTATCTTTGATTATCACAATTAGATTTCTCAGTTCATTTATTATAAGACTTCCGCTATTGCATATTTACTCTATTTATGGTTGTGGATGTGTATGGTTTTATTTTTAATGGACATAGCCTATTAGAGAACCTAGTTGAACCGTTGCTTTGTTAACGGTTCATCACACCGTTCTGAATGGTGCAGAATTGGGGTGTGACAACTTGGTACCAGAGCATCTCAGGCCTTATCTATGAAACCATTATATTTCCATAAAAATCCATGAACTGAGATAGGATAAAAATTTGAAAGATGTAATAATAACACACCATAAGCATCTGTGTTCTTTGAGACAAAATTGAAAGAGAATAATACATCTATTAAATGAGAAACAAAGTTATATACATCCAAAGAAGAACAAATATATATATATATATATATATGACTAAAGCAGAGTACAGTCCACAATCCGGACAGTTACTCTGAAGTACAAAAGAGAGATACAAGAAATACATCAAGAAGCTGGAGGTGATGGGGGAGGCGGTGCCTCACGGTCTCTATCATAGTCCTCAGCGTAGACTCTAGTCAACCAAGCTATCTAAGTCTGGGTCATCTGGAGACTAGCTGTGAGGGCAGCCATACGCTGGTCGGTCACGCGCTGAGCATCCATAAGCTCTCCCACCCACTGATCAGACAAGTGCTGAGCCTCTCGTATCTCATGCAATATCCTCATCATGTCATCCAAAGGAGCATACGAAGGACCAGATGCATGTGAAGGACCAACTGAAGAAAATGGACCAGCTCCTGTAGCATGAGTAGGTGATGGAGGAGGTATGGCATCCACATCCATGTATAGCTGATCGTCATCATCCCCATGATCCCCTGCTCCAGCTGCTGCTACTGCTACCTCACTGTCAGCCATCTCCACTCGAGTGCGGGGGCGCACCATTGAGTTCTTCTCCTCATCACTAACCTGGGCATCCCACAAGCCCATCTTGTAGATGGCCTCCCAATCCAGAGGCGATGAGAAGGATTTCTCCTGAATCATCTCATCCAATAAATCAACCCTCCGGCGGGTAAGCAATGTAGTGATCATGCGTCCATAAGGAAGGTTGCCAGTATGACTGGGCAACGTGGCATTGATCATCGTCTGCATGATAATATAGGGGAGGTAGACAGGCTGCCTAGTGCATATGCAGTACAGCTGATACTGGGTCAACTGGGAGACCCTCTCGAAATGTCCACTCTACGGTATCAGGTTGTGCTGAATGATCTTGCAGTATACCCATGGATCTGAACGCAGATAACTCGCTTTCATGTACCAGCGATCCTCTCCGATGAGCTGACGATCTATCTCAGCCCTCATCTGTAAAGAAAAGAAATGGGGCTCTCCAGGAGCACAGAACACCAAGGGGCCATCATAGGAAATGCCCAACAAGTCAGCCAGCTGCCGATAGTCGAATGAGATCTCAATCCACTTAACGTAGCTGGTGATCCGAAGCTCTCTGCCCCTCTCTGTATCATTGTAATCTCCCACCACCTGGAGATTACAGTAGAAATGTCTCACTAATTCCGGCTGAGTGCAGGGGTCATAGGAGATGACAGGGAGCCAGCCCATATCACAAAAAGCCCTCTCTACGTCGAACAATGCCAGACTAGCCAAGTTTATCCGGCGACCTCCCTCTACTTTTTTACGAGCGTAGCGGGCATACTGAGTCTCGGTTTCATTGGAATGGAAGCGAAGACGGTCGCGAACACTAGGTACCTTGGTACGGGCCATAGTATCTGCAAATAAGAAAGAAAAACAAATCATGACTTAGTAGAAAGGAAAAATCCAAAATTTCGACAAAATAACAACGTAAATTGGTCAAAAGCCTCACTTTTCACCCATACACGTGGGCAGGACTTATATGGATCCTAAACTATCCTGTGAGACTCATACATATGGAAATTTCAACTAATGAGATCGAATTGGAAGAAATTTCAAGAAATTAAAAATCTCGACAAAATTAGGGTAAAAAGGGTAAATTTCGAGTTTCTCGATAACCAACCGATGAAACTTAAATATTTTTGAGGGCTTTCGTTCCTCGAGTCACCAACAACAAAAGCCCCCAATAAAAATCAAATTTTTATGGTTGGAAAAAGTTTAATTTGAAAAATACGAGATATACGAGCAAAAACCTAGGTAAAGAAACCTAAAAACATGAAAACAGAGAAGATATACCTGTAGCGGAGGTGTAGACGACGAAACAAGGAGTACAAACCACCAACGGATCGGAGTTATCACTATAGCAACTCAGAGGGACGAGATGAGTTGAAGCGGAGAAGAAAGAATGGGAAATGGACTTTGAATCAGAACTTAAAAATCTGATTTTTAGTCCCGGGGTTAGAAAATTCGATTAAAACTATCGACCCACCCATCGACCCCCGCATCGACCCTTGGCTCTCGATGATCTGACAGAGAACCAGGGGTCGCACCCTGGGTCAGACATCCTCCGACCCCCCCCCCCCCCATCAACCTTTGGCTCTCAAGAAGAATGGGTGATTTCTCAGGGTCGCATACTGAGGGTCGGACACCCATCGACCCTGTAGTGAAAATATAGTATTTTCAACAGAATGATCCGAAAAATTTGAAATTTGCATTTGTTAGTGGTTTTAAAATATGAGAATGAAGTATTTAATGATTGTCTCTCGTATTCAATGATTTTCAGGCAATCCCACTATCAGATTAGCTAATGGCTGGATGTAGAGTAACCAGACAGAGCAGTAACCCTATTCCACCACCACCACCAATGGGGGAAGATAATCAGACACACCCGGAAACACAGGGGAACACGAATACGGTGCCGTACATCATAAATGGGTAAACAAATCCTATAAATCTGTCAGCTCAACCTACAGACTTGGCCACAGTCATAATGAACTTGGCCCAACAACTGCAGCAAATGCAACAGGCACAAGCTACTATACAAGCTGCCATAGGCATAACTCTTCCAGCTGCACAGACACCTCCAATGCCAATAGGACAGGCAAGCACAGCACCAGGGGAAAGTAACACAGTAACCCACGCACCTCAGACTCCTATCATGCAGGCTCAAGTACAAAATCCTGAGATAGCTCAAGGTGGATATCAACCCCAACCACCTATGTATGGGGCGTATGTCCCACAACAATTAGACCACTCCAGATTGGTATAGCGTTTATTGAAACTGAAGCCCAAAGAATTTAATAGCAAGCCAGCAGATCCTTTATGGCCGGCACACTAGGTTGACAAAATGGAAAGAAATTTTATGATGATGACATTAAATGAAGAAGAAAAAGTGTTGTGTGCCACCTTTATGCTGAAAGGAGATGCACATCATTGGTGGAGGTCTACCAGGACATATTTACTAATGAAGCACGCCCAACTGACCTGGGATATTTATAAGGAGGCGTTCTTCGAGAAGTACTTTCCTAGAAGCTTTAGAGATTCTATGGAAAGAGAGTTCCTGAGTTTATATCAGGGGCAGATGACCGTGGATGCATATCAACAGCGTTATGAAGTGTTGTTCTTCTTTGCCCCCACCAGTATGCAAGAGGAAAACACAAAGACCCGAAGGTTCGTCATGGGACATAGGGGAAGCATCCGTGAGCACGTTCTGGGACATGAAAAGAAAATCTATAATGAAGCGGCACAAATTGCTCGAGTTATAGAATCGAGCCAGAAGGAGAGTTATATCATGCAAAACAAAGGTATAAAAAGGCCAGCTAGAAATTCTTATAATGGAGGGAATAACAAGACATTCAAACCATTCCGTGCTCAAGGCTATACCGCTGCAACCAAGACTACTCCCGTAGCTCAACAGCAACAAAAGCCAACTACTGATGTCACACCCCAATTTTGCACTGTTCAGAATGGTGGGATGAACCGCTAGCAAACCAACGGTTCAACCAGGATCTCGAATAAGCTATCCCCGTTTTATCTAAACTTCCACACATCCATAATCACAATCAGAGTAAATACACAATAACGAAAATTTCATAATAAAATGAACTAAGAATCCACAGTGATATAAATATAAAATAGTAAATTATTCTGTATCAACTGAGACATAAATAAATATCAAATACAAGTCTTTATTAAATTTAAATAAAGAAACCTAAGAAAATATCTAATCGAATACACACGAGTTGCACTCGCAAGAAGAGTCGTGTGTATCCTCTTCAGCTCCAGCTTCCATTGCTGCCACATTCCCGTATGCGGATGCATTCACATAATCTTCAACGGCATAACCTGCATCATCAACTAAAACTATTCGACGTTGAGGGGTGAGCACACATCCCGGCTTAGTGAGTAGCCAAAATGATGCAACAATACATATGCATGCAATCAATTTATATCTTTGGTCCGGTTTAAAGATTGCAGTATGCAATAGAAAGGTTGAGGTAGTCAGAGGTCGCATTTATTGACCCCGCCTCTATACACGAGTGTGTGACGTCACCCGAAGAACACGTTTATCGTCGACTAACATGCACCCAACCATGAACATTATATAACAAAGGTTAACGTTTGTTGCTATATATTGCCATACCAACACGTAAGCCCCTGTTGGCGAGGGCTGTAAACTAGGCTCGCAACTAACCAATCCTAATGCCAAATAGTGTATCCAAGGCCCCACCCCAGCATCCCTCAGAATGTCCATAGAGATAGAGCTAAGGCCCCCCGGTAGAGTCAGAGACTACAAGGACCGAGACCACCTCCCCTGATACTCTATGACATAATAGTTCTGCTAAAGTAATGGCGATACGGCGATGCTAATGCACAAGACTTGAGTTAGAGATAGAGCTAAAGTGCTGAGACCCGCCAAAGGTTAACGTTTATTGACGTCCTCATCACACCTCCCCTGATACTCGCTCGCATCAAGTACATCAACCACACACATACAAGCACATGCCTATTCCTATCATCATCATCATCATCATCATGTTATAAACAATAAAGTGAATATGCATGAAAAGTAATAGAAATATTGGATGACATGTTGTATGCACATTACAAACATATTCGCATAGAATCAAGCATGGCATAGGACTCAAGAAAATAGAAAACAGTTTTGTTATAAAATAATTAGTTTGGAGTTTTGGTTCCTCACCTTAGATTGCTATAAAATACTTTTCCTAGCTTTAAAATCACCTTAACAATGTTATTATATCGCTAGAAGACCTAACAAAGTCGATAGAATTTTATTAGAATTAATTCTAGATTTAAAAACCATTCTGTTAACTGAGGGTCGGAGGTAGGGTCGGAGTCCTGATCGACCCTCGGTGTGACCCTCGGTGCACTTTGGTCCAATTCCCTCTTTTAATCCATTCTTCGTGCTTGGGATCCTATGGCTTGCTCCTACATTCCATTCTACATTCATTCCATGGTCTGAAATCATGTATAACCCACCTAGATAGATTTCATGCATTCTCCTATGGTTTTCCATGAAAACCTAACCATAGATTGATGGTTTGGGTTTCTCCAAGATCACACTCTCAACAATAACTAACCTAAAGTCTGTAGAAACTCATGGAATTAGTATCCATACCTGAGAAGAATAATATTTCTCTGCAACTCTTCTCTTTTGGATTAATTTTCTTCCTTGTTTCTCTTCTTCTTCTTTTCCTTCTCTTCTCTTTCTCTCAATTCAATTAGGGTTGTGAAAGGAGGGAAAGAGGCTTAGGGACTTCCTTTAAATAGACTAGGAACATCCTAAAATAAGTCCCTTTAAGATTAGGAAAGGATCCAATCAAAAATTAAGAAATTTTCCTAATTTCTATTTCGGCAGAATCCGAGGGTCGATGATCCCGTCGACCCTAGGGCTCAAGATGTCTGACTCTCCCTTCAAATTTGAGGGTCTGACTTTCTGTTTTTGGGGGGTCTGAACCTCCTTGGCTGGGTATGCGACCCTCCCCTAAAATTAAGTGTTTTTGGGTCCATTTGATACCTGGGATCTCGATCTCCTTCACGCCCTTGGTCCATTTCACTCGATCATGATAGGTAAACCTGGTTCAAGGTGGTAAGACCGGGTTAGATTGACACAGGTCTTACAACTCCCCCCAACTTATAAAAATTTTGTCCTTGAAATTGTGCGTACCTTCTTAATCAAATAAGTGAGGGTGTTGCTTTCGCATAACATTTTCTTCTTCCCATGTGATTTCTTCCATGTCTCTACTTTTCCAGGTGACCTTAACATAGTAGATATCTCGATTGCGTAATCATTAAACCTTTCGGCTGGTGATTTCAGTTGGCATGACTACAAATGTCAAATCATCAGTCAATTCTAGCAAATCTACTGTTAAAACATGCGTTGGATCCTTGACATACTTCTTCAATAAGGAAATGTGAAATACATCATTCACACTTGACAAAGATGGTGGTAGTGCTAATTGATAAGCTACTTTTTCACGCTTAGCTAGAATTTCATATGGTCCGACATATCTTGGACTTAGTTTTGCTTTCTCTCCGAACCTCTTCAATCCTCGCATAGGCGATACCTTCAAAAATACTTTATCACCTACAGCGAACTCTAGATCTCTTCGTCGAGTATCGGCATATTGCTTCTGACAGTTCTGAGCTATTTTCACTCTTTCCTTGATGATGTCGACCGCTCGGCAAGTTTCTTCCATAAATTCCAGTCCAACTATAGTACGTTCTCCCACTTCATTCCAAAATAAGGGAGTTCGACACTTCCTACCATACAGTGCTTCATAAGGTGACATATGTATAGTAGCCTGATAGCTATTGTTATAAGCGAACTCAATCAATGGTAACTTTTTGTCCCATGATCCTTTGAAATCAATTACACATGCTCGTAACATATCTTCTAGAATCTGGATTGTACGCTCTGACTGTCCGTCTGTCTGTCAGTGAAATGCAGTACTGAACTTCAACGTTGTACCCATATCCTTTCCAAAACATGGAAGTAAATCGTGGATCTCTATCGGACACAATGCTTTCTGGAACACCATGTAATCGAACAATGTTATCCACATACAGCTTTGCTAACCTTTCCAGTGTATACTGAGGTCGTATCGGTATGAAGCGAGTTGTTTTAGTCAGACGGTCCACAATCACCCAAACTACGTCAACTACTCGAGGAGTCAATGGTAGCCCTGGGACGAAGTCCATAGTGATGCAGTCCCATTTCCATGCTGGTTCCGGTAATGGCTGCAACAGTCCTGCGGGTCTTTGTCATTCAGCCTTTACTTTCTGACAATTTAGGCAGTGAGACACGAACTTGGCTACATCTGCTTTCATTCCCCTCCACCAATATAGTTTCTTCAGATCATGATACATTTTTGTACTTCCAAGATGTATCGAATAGATGGTGGTATGGGCTTCTTTCATCAGTCGGTGTCTAATGTCCATACTTTCTATTTCAAGTACACATATTCTTCCTTTGTATTTCAGTACCTTCTCGTCATCCAAGGTGAACTCAGGGTTGGTCCTACCATTTTCAATATCTTCTTGTACTGTTCTCAGATAAGGATCTGCTTTGATAGCTGTCTTCACTTCATCCACTATATCCAGTATAATCTTTAATGCCGTGAACATATTCGAAAACCGATGAATAAACCATTGGTTGGCTGATTCATCCTTTGTATCTATCACATACTTCTCGTTGCCGTAATTGAATACCATTCCGCTAGTACACGTTGCTGCAGTTGTGCTAACCTCTCCTTGCGATTTTGTCATTGCTTTTCTGCTTAACGCATCCACTACTATGTTCAATTTTCCTGGATGATATTGGATATCACAATCATAGTCTTTCAATAGTTCCAGCCATCTTCTTTGTCTCATATTCAACTCCTTTTGATTAAATAAATAAGTAAGACTTTTATGGTCCGACTTAATCTGAAATTTCTCTCCGTATAGATAATGTCTCCATATCTTGACAGCATGTACTACTGTCGCTAGCTCCAGATCATGAGTGGGATAATTTTTCTCATATACCTTTAACTGTCTTGAAGCATAAGCAATTACTTGCTCTCCTTGCATAAGAACACATCCTAGTCCCAGTCCCGACGCATCAGTGTATAAAGTAAATGTCTGTCCTGGAACGGGAATAGTCAAAATCGTGGCGGATATCAATTTGGTCTTCAGTGTTTGGAAACACTTCTCACATTTGTCGGTCCACACAAACTTTTCACCTTTCTTAATCAAACTGGTGAGAGGTACGGCAATCCGAGAATAGTCTTCTATGAATCTCCGATAATAACCAGCTAGACCCAGAAAACTTTTAATTTCTGAAACGCTCTTTGGTGCTTCCTACTTCACAATAGCCTCGATCTTGCTAGGGTCCACTTTGATTCCTTCAGTGGATACTACATGGCCTAGGAATGCGACTTCACTTAGCCAAAACTCATACTTGGTAAATTTGGCATATAGCTTCTCTTTCCTTAAACGCTGTAGGGCTTCGTTTAGGTTCTTGATATGGGTTTCTTCGTCCTTGGAGTATACCAATATGTCATCAATAAATACTATAACCGACGTATCCAACATATCATGGAAAACTCGGTTCATAAGTTCCATGAACGTTGCCGGTGCATTAGTTAATCCGAAAGACATAACCAAAAATTCATAATGTCCATATCTGGTCCTGAATGCTGACTTCAGAATATCACCTTCTTTAATCTTCAGCTGATGATAGCCTGATCGAAGGTCGATCTTAGAAAATACTCTTGCTCCTCGTAACTGATCGAACAAGTCATCGATCCGAGGTAGTGGATATCGATTTTTGATTGTCAGTTTAGTCAACTCCCGATAGTCGATGCATAATTGAACGCTACCATCCTTCTTCGTTACGAACAACACCGGTGCCCCCCATGGAGATATACTGGGTCGAATATAACCCTTGTCCAGTAGTTCTTGTAGTTGCACCTTCAGTTCCTTCAGTTCAGTAGGAGCCATTCTATAAGGTGCTTTTGACACTGTTGCGGCTCAAGGTATAAGGTCTATCACAAACTCTGTGGCTCGATCGGGTGGTAATCCGGGTAGTTCCTCCAGAAATGCGTCAGGGTAGTCTCGCACGACGTCAATGTCTTCCATTCGTGGTGCTTCCTTGGTTAGGTCGACCACTGACACTAGATACCCGACTGCTCCCTTCTCGAGGCACTTCTTAGCCTTTAGTGCTGAAAGTATGAGCTTGCGTCTCCAGGGAAGTTTAGTTCCCGAGAAACTAAATTCTGCTCCTTCTTTGTTCTTTAACGTTAGCTTCTTTTCGACGCATAACAAATTTACAGAATGCCGAGCTAGCCAGTCCATTCCCAAGATGACATCAAAGTCTGCCATCTCCAGTAGTATCAAGGTTGCATCTAAGGTCTTCTCTCCAATGAGAACAGGACAGGGTCCATAACCTTTCTCTAATTCCACTTCTAACCCCATCGGTGACCGTACAAGTAATTTGTAGTCTAATGTTTTGATGGGTAAGTTTATCTTCTTTCTGAATGACACAGATATAAATGAATGAGTAGCTCCTGAATCAAAGAGTACTCTGGCGGGTACGCCATTTATAGGTACGATACCTGTGATTTATTTTACTTAGTCTACTTGCTCATACAATGTAATTACAACTTAAAAAGTTTCAGTCATACCTGTGACCACATCGGGTGATGCGGCCACATCCTCGGACGTAACAGCATACACCCGTCCCTGATGGAATTGCTTCTTGGGCTTAGGGCACTCCCTTGCCATATGTCCCAACTGGTTGTAGTTAAAACACTTCGGGCTTTCAGAATTTGGCTTTTGCTGAGGTTGAGCTGCTGAATAGTCTGGGTTGCAGCAGTAAAATTATGAGGACGGAAAGGCTTATATGTCTTGTTATTGCCTCCGTTGTAAGAATTTCCGGCTGGCCTTTTGATGCCTCTGTTCTGAGTAAAATAACTCTCCTTCTGGCTCGATTCAATAACTCGAGCAATTTGGACAGCTTCATTATAAATATTCTTTTCTAAGCCCAGAACATGTTCTCTGATGATTCCTTTCAATCCCGTGACGAACCTACGGGTTTTGGTGTCTTCTTCTTGCATGCTAATTGGTGCAAAGAAAAACAGCTCTTCGTAGCGCTGTTGATATGCGTCCACATTCATCTGTCCCTGATATAAACTCAGGAACTCTTTTTCCATAGAATCTCTGAAGCTCCGTGGAAAAAATTTCTCAAAGAAGGCTTCTTTATATATAGCCAAAGTTAGTAGGGTGTGCTTAGTCAGTAGATATGCCTTTGTGGATTTCCACCAATGATGTGCGTCGCCCTTGAGCATGAAGGTGGCACATAGTACTTTCTCTTCCTCTGTGATAGTCATCATGAGGAAATTTCTCTCCATCTCGTCTATCCAATGTGCTGGCCACAACGGATCAGATGGTTTGCCATTGAATTCTTTGGGTTTCATCTTCAAGAATCTCTCCACTAGTCGAGAGTGGTCCAACTGGTTTTGGGGGTTTGCCCCAAACATATGGTGTGGATACTGGTAATCACCCTGAGCTGCTTCTGGAACCTGTACTGGAATCTATGCAGCAGGTTGAGGAGGTGTCTGATGAGCTGGGTGGATACCCACCGGTGCTGCACTGGCTTTGTCCTGTGTGCATGGGTGCAGCCTGAGTAGCTTGAAACATAATGCCCATGGCAACTTGCATCTAGGCCTATGCGTGTTGCATCTGCTACAGCTGTTGTGCCAGATTCATCACCACGGTTGCTAGCTCTGGTGGTGGAGGTGGCAAATTTGTAGGGTTTGCCGGTTCTGGATTACCCGGTGCATAATCGTTTCCCTGACTGGTCACCTCCACGGGTGGTGGTGGTGGAACTGCATTCCAGGTCTGTCGGGTTAATCTACGTCCAGACATAATTCCTTTCGGTGATTGGTGGTGCCTGAAAATTGTCAAAATAGGTGAGAAGTCATTCATATTTCATGTAGCCACGCTAACCGATAATCAATTCCAATTCTAGCTCATTTTATAAAAACAATACTGTCTTTTCTATGCAGGGTCGATGGTGAGGGTCGATGGTATGTCCGACCCTTGGTATCCGACCCTGGGAATGACCTGTTCTTCCCGAGAGCTGAGGGTCGATGCGAGGGTCGATGGGTATCTGACCCTCGGTTCCGACCCTTGGTTTTCTATCAGATTCCCAAGAGCCGAGGCTCGATGGGAGGGTCGATTCGAGGGTCGATTGTTCTGGTCGAATTGTCCGACCCTCAGACTAAAAATCAGATTTTGAAGATCCGATTTTGGGTCATTTCTTATTATTTCCCTCCCGTTTTGACTCGTCTCTCCTCTCTGAGTTGCTACAATGCTACTCTGTTGTTTTTGGTCGGTTTGACTCCGGGTTTCGATGTCCACGTCATCCATACAGGTATATCCCCTCATCTTTACCTGTTTTTAGGTTTTCTTTTCTAGGTTTTTGTCCATTTAACTCGTATTTTCCAAATTAAACTTTTTCCAACCGTAAAAATTCGATTTTTATTGGGGCTTTTGTTATTGGTGTCTCGAGGAATGAAAGCCCTCAAAAATTTCTGAGTTTCATCGGTTGGTTATCGAGAAACTTGAATTTTTCCCTTTTTGCCCTAATTTGTCGAAAGTTTCGATTTCTTTTGAATTTCTTCAAATTGGACATCGTCAGTTAAAATTTCCTACTGCATGTGGGTTGTAGGGTATGTTTAAACCTACGTAAGTTCTCATGCCCACTTGTATGGTGAAAAATGGGGCTTTATGGTCAACTTACGTCATTATTAAATCAAATTTTGGATTTTTTTTATCCTATTAACCCCTTGTCTCCCTTTCTCTTTCTTATCTGCAGATACCATGGCTCGTACCAAAATACCAAGAGTGCGTGATCCACTTCGCTTTTATTCTATGAAGCCCAGGCATAGTATGCCGACTATGCCCGTAAGAAAGTGAAAGTTGTTCGTATGGTGAACTTGGCTGAGCTAGCCTTGTTCAACGTAGATAGGGCATTTGGTGATATGGGGTGGCTCCCTGTCATCACCTACGACGCGTGAACATGTCCGGATTTGGTGCGCCAGTTCTATTGTAATCTCCAGGTGGTGGGGAATTACAATGACGTTGAGCATGGTCAGGAGTTGCGCATCATCAGTTACGTCAAGGGGGTGCACATTTCTTTTAATTATCGGCAACTGGCCGATCTGTTGGGCAAACCTTATGATGGCCCCATGGTGTACTGTGTGCCTGGAGAGCCACAGTTTGTTTCTATGGAGATGAGGGCAGAGATCGACAACCAGCTGTTACGCCATGATCGCTGGCAGATGAGAGCCTGTTACTTGCGTCCAGCTCCATGGGTCTTTTGCAAGATTATCCAGCATAATTTGATCGCACAGATTGGGCACTATGAGAGGGTTTCTCAGCTGACCCAATTTTTGATATACAGTATCTGCACCAGATAGCCGGTTTGCCTTCCTTTCATCATCATGCGGACCATGATTAGTGCTACATTGTCCGGTCATAGGGGTAATCTACCCTATGAACGCATGATTACAGTGCAACTGACCCATCTGGGGGTTGACCTGGTAGATGAGAAGATCTAGGAGAAGACCTTCTCGTCGCCTCTAGATTGGGAGGCTATCTGCAAGATGGGTATGCGGGATGCCCAGGTTAGTGATGACGAGACGAACGCGATGGTGCGCCCTCACACTCGTATCGAGATGGCTGATGCTGAGGCTGCTGCTGCCGCTGCTAGAGCACGTGTGGATCCTGTCGACGATGACGACCGTATGTATATGGATGTCGACTCGATTCCACCGCCTTCCCCTACACATGCGGCTGGAGATGGCACTTCTTCTGCGGTGGCTCCTGCACCTGAGGCTGGTCCTTCGCATGCGGCTGGCCCTTCACTCCCACCTTCTGACACAATGGAGATGCTGCAGGAGATCAGAGAGGCTCAGCATAGATCTGATCTGAGGATGGAGGAGTTGCTAGACGCTCAGCGTGTGAGAGTGGATGAACTGTTAGCCGCCCAGCGCATATCCGACACCGGATGGGAGAGCTTATAGAGGTACAGCGTGCCACCGATCGGAGGGTAGCCGATCTCACTGCTATTCTATAGACAACCGAGACTCAGATAGCCTGGTTGACTAGAGTCTATGCTGAGGACTATGACCGAGATCGTGAGGCCCCGCCTCCTCCTTCGCCTCCAGCTTCCTGAGTATACATTATTTTCCTTGTACTACAGAGTTACTGTCCGGGTTGTGGACTGTACTCTGCTTTAGTAATGTATATACATTTTGTTTCTCTCACTCATTGTATGTTAACTTGTTTCCCCTTTAATAGATGCATTATTCTCTTTTTAAAGTTGATCTCAAGCATCACTGGTGCTTATAATGTGTTAATATTACTGTTTTTATTTTTATCCTATCTTAGTTCACAATTGTCTTGAATGTATGTTAGTTCAGCGGGCAAGGCCTGAGACGCTCTAATACCAAGTTGTCACACACCAATTCGGCACTGTTCAGAACGGTGTGATGAACCACTAGCAAACCAATGGTTCAACCAAGATCTCGAATAGGCTATCCCTGTTTTATCTACACTTTCACACATCCATAATCACAATCAGAGTAAATACATAATAGCGGAAATTTCATAATAAAATGAACTAAGAATCTACAGTGATATAAATATAAAATAGCAAATTATTCTGTATCAACTGAGACATAAATAAATATCAAATACAAGTCTTTATTAAATTCAAATAAAGAAACCTAAGAAAATATCTAGTCGAATACACACGAGTTGCACTCGCAAGAGGAGTCGTGTGTATCCTCTTCAGCTCCAGCTTTCATTGCTACCACGTTCCCATACGCAGATGCATTCACATAATCTTCAACGGTATAACCTGCATCATCAAATAAAAATATTCGACGTCGAGGGGTGAGCACACATCACGGCTCAATGAGTAGCCAAAATGATGCAACAATACATATGCATGCAATCAATTTATATGTTTGGTCCGGTTTAAAGTTTACAGTATGCAACAGAAAGGTTTAGGTAGTCACGGGTCGCGTTAAATGACCCCGCCTCTATACACGAGTGTATGACGTCACCCAAAGATCACGTTTATCGTCGACTCACATGCACCCAACCATGAACATTATATAAAAAAGGTTAATGTTTATTGCTATATATTGCCATACCAACACGTAAGCCCCTGTTGGCGAGGGCTGCAAACTGGGCTCGCAACTAACCAATCCTAATGCCAAACAGTGTACCCAAGGCCTCACCCCAGCATCCCCCAGAATGTCCATAGAGATAGAGCTAAGGCCCCCTGGTAGAGTCAGAGACTACAAGGACCGAGACCACCTCCCCTGATACTCTACGACATAATAGTTCTGCTAAAGTAATGGCGATACGACGATGCTAATGCACAAAACTTGAGTTAGAGATAGAGCTAAAGTACTGAGACCCGCCAAAGGTTAACGTTTATTGACGTCCTCATCACACCTCCCCTGATACTCGCTTGCACCAAGTACATCAACCACACACATACAAACACATGCCTATTCCTATCATCATCACCATTATCATCATCATGTTATAAACAATAAAGTAAATATGCATGAACAAGTAATAGAAATGTAGGATGACATGTTGTATGCACATTACAAACATATTCGCATAGAATCAAGCATGGCATAGGACTCAAGAAAATAGAAAACAGTTTTGTTATTAACCAATTAGTTTGAAGTTTTGGTTCCACACCTTAGCTTGCTATAAAATACTTTTCCAAGCTTTAAAATCACCTTTACAATGTTATTATATTGCTAGAAGACCTAACAAAGTCGATAGAATTTAATTAGAATTAATTCCAGATATAAAAACCATTCTGTTAACTGAGGGTCGGAGGTAGGTTCGGAGTCCTGATCGACCCTCTGTGCGACCCTCCCTTAACTCTGAACTTCCCGAACACTGAGGGTCGATGGTCAGAATCACCTAGGGTCGGATGGTCATCGACCCTCGGTGCGACCTTCGGTGCACTTTGGTCCAGTTCCCTCTTTTAATCCATTCTTCGTGCTTGAGATCCTATGGCTAGCTCCTACATTCCATTCTACATTCATTCCATGGTCTGAAACCATGTATAACCCACCTAGATAGCTTTCATGCATTCTCCTATGGTTTTCCATGAAAACCTAACCATAGATTAATGGTTTGGATTTCTCCGATATCACACTCTCAACAATAACTAACCTAAGGTCTGTAGAAACTCATGGAATTAGTATCCATACAAGAGAAGAATAATCTTTCTCTGCAACTCTTCTCTTTTGGCTTAATTTTCTTTCTTGTTTCTCTTCTTCTTCTTTTCCTTCTCTTCTCTTTCTCTCAATTCAATTAGGGTTGTGAAAGGACGGAAAGAGGCTTAGGGACGTCCTTTAAATAGACTAGGAACATCCTAAAATAAGTCCCTTTAAGATTAGGAAAGAATCCAATCGAAAATTAGGAAATTTTCCTAATTTCTATTTCGGTAGAATCCGAGGGTCGATGATCCCGTCGACTCTAGGGCTCAAGATGTCCGACCCTCCCTTCAAATTTGAGGGTCTAACTTTCTGTTTTTGGGGGGTCCGACCCTCCTTGGGTGGGTATGCGACCCTCCCCTAAAATTAAGTGTTTTGGGGACGATTTGATACCTGGGATCTCGATCTCCTTCACCCCCTTGGTCCATTTGACTCGACCATGATAGGTAAACCTGGTTTAAGGTGGTAAGACCGGGTTAGACTGACACGGGTCTTACAACTGAAGGGATAAAATGTTTTAACTGCAACCAAGTGGGACATATGGCAACAGAATGTCCTAAGCCCAAGAAGCAGCTATATCAAGGACGAGTTTACGCGGTTACATCTGAGGATGCTGCCGCCTCGCCTGATGTGGTTACAGGGATGACTTAAAATTTTTTTTTGCTAGTTCTATTATATTGTATGAGCATGTAGACTAAACCAAAACAAATCACAGGTATCCTACCTATTAATGTCATTCCCGCCAGAGTACTCTTTGATTCAGGAGCTACTCATTCCTTTATATCTGTGACATTTGGAAAGAAGTTAAATCTAACCCTTAAATCCTTAGACTGCAAATTACTTGTACGATCACCTATGGGATTAAAATTGGAGTTAGAAAAAGGTTATGGACCATGTCCAGTTCTTATTGATGAAAAGACTTTGGATGCAACCTTGATCCATCTTGAGATGGCAGACTTTGACGTCATCTTGGGAATGGACTGGTTAGTTTGGCATTCTGCAAACCTATTGTGTGCTAAAAAGATGCTAACATTTAAAGACAAAGAATGAGCAGAGTTCAGTTTTTTGGGAACCAAACTTCCCCGTAAATGAAAGCTCATACTCTCTGCGCTAAAGGCTAAGAAGTGCCTTGAGAAAGGAGAAGTTGGGTATTTGGTATCTGTGGTTGACCTTACCAAGGAAGCACCACGAATGGAAGATATTAATGTCATGCGTGACTTTCCAGACATATTTTCTGAAGAATTACCAGGATTACCACCCAACCGATCTACAGAGTTTGTTATAGATCTTATACCTGGAGCCACATTAGTATCGAAAGCACCTTATAGAATGGCTCCTACTGAACTGAAGGAATTGAAAGTACAACTACAAGAACTGCTGGACAAGGGTTACATTCTCCCTAGTATATCACCATGGGGAGCGCGAGTATTATTTTATTAAGAAGATGGACGGTAGCGTTCGCTTGTGTATAGACTACCAAGAACTGAATAAACTGACAATCAAGAATCGGTATCCATTGCCTCGGATCGATGACCTGTTCAATCAGTTGCAGGGTGCCAAAGTGTTATCCAAGATCGATCTTCGTCAAGCTACCATCAGTTGAAGATTAAGGATGGTGATATTCCCAAGACAGCATTCAAGACCAGATATGGACATTATGAATTTTTGGTCATGTTTTTTGGATTGACAAATGCACCGGCAACCTTTATGGAACTTATGAATTAGGTTTTCCACAACATGTTGGATATGTCGGTTATTGTATTCATTGATGATATATTAGTCTACTCCAAAGACGATGAAACTCATGTTAAGAATCTAAACGCCGCTCTGCAGCGACTACGAAAAGAAAAGCTCGACGCCAAATTTACAAAGTGTGAGTTTTGGCTAAAGGAAGTCGCATTTCTAGGCCATGTAGTATCCGCTGAAGAAATTAAAGTGGATCCCAGCAAGATCGAGGCTATTGTAAAGTCGGAAGCACCGAAGAGAGTTGTAGAAATTAGAAGTTTTCTGGGTCTAG
This sequence comes from Protea cynaroides, assembly GCA_028583415.1. Taxonomy (NCBI): domain Eukaryota; kingdom Viridiplantae; phylum Streptophyta; class Magnoliopsida; order Proteales; family Proteaceae; genus Protea; species Protea cynaroides. Next base: position 4,609,020 of record CM053269.1, read on the forward strand.
CTGGATATTATCGGCGATTTATGGAAGACTATTCCCGAATTGCCGTACCTCTTACCAATTTGACTAAAAGGGCGAGAAGTTTGTTTGGATGGATAAATGCTAGAAGAGTTTCCAAACCTTGAAGGATAGATTGATATCAGCTCCAATCTTGACTATCCCGATTCTAGGACAACCATTTATCTTGTACACCGATGTGTCAGGACTGGGATTAGGATGTGTACACATGCAAGGAGAACAAGTAATTGCATATGCCTCAAGACAACTGAAGGCGCATGAGAAGAACTATCCTACACTTGATTTGGAACTAGCAGCAGTAGTACATGATGTCAAAATATGGAGACATTATCTATACGGGGAGAAGTTTCAGATTAAATCAGACCATAAAAGTTTTACTTATCTATTTAATCAGAAAGAGCTGAATATGAGACAAAGAAGATGGCTGGAACTATTGAAAGACTATGATTGTGATATCTGGTATCATCCAAGGAAAGGTAACGTAGTAGCCGATGCGTTGAGTAGAAAGGCAATGATAAAATCTCAGGGAGAGGTTAGCACAACTGCCGCAATGTGTACTAACATAAAGGTATTCAAGCACGGCAATGAGCAGTTTGTGATAGATGCACCAGATGGATCAGCCAACCAAGGGTTTATTCATCGATTTTCAAATATGTTCGCCGCATTGATGATTATACCGGATATAGTTGATGAAGTAAAGACAACTATCAAATCATACCCTTACCTAAGAACAGTACAAGAGGACATCGAAAAAGGTAGGACTAACCCTGAGTTCACCTTGGACGAAGGAAAAGTACTGAAGTACAAAGGAAGAATATATGTACCCGAAATATTAAGCTTGGACATTAGACAATGATTGATGAAAGAAGCCCATACCACCATCTATTGGATACATCTTGGAAGTACAAAAATGTATCATGATCTAAAAAATTATATTGGTGGAGAGGAATGAAAGCAGATATAGCTAAGTTCGTGTCTCAATGCCTAAATTGTCAGAAAGTAAAGGCTGAACGAAAAAAGACCGGTCGGACTGTTACAGCCGTTACCAGAACTAGCATGGAAATGGGACTGCATCACCATGGACTTCGTCACAGGATTACCATTGACTCCTCGAGTAGTTGACGCAGTTTGGGTGATTGTAGACCGCCTGACTAAAACAGCTCGCTTTATACCTATACGACCTCAGTATACACTGAAAAGGTTAGCTAAGCTGTATGTGGATAACATTGTGCGATTACATGGTGTACCTGAAATCATTGTGTCCGATAGAGATCCACGATTTATTTCAAAGTTTTGGGAAGGATTGTAAAAGGCTATGGGTACAACATTGAAGTTTAGTACTGCATTCCATCCACAGACAGATAGACAGTCAGAGCGTATAATTCAGATTCTATAAGATATGCTTCGATCATGTGTAAATGATTTTAAAGGATCATGGGATGAAAGTTTACCACTGATTGAGTTTGCTTATAATAATAGCTATCAGGCTACTTTACAGATGTCACCCTATGAAGCACTGTATGGCAGAAACTGTCAAACTCCTTTGTTTTGGAATGAAGTTGGGGAACGTAGTATTGTTGGATCAGAATTTGTTAAAGAGACTTGTCGAGTGGTCGACATTATCAAAGAAAGAGTGAGAACAGCTCAAAATCGTCAGAAGCAATATGCAGATACTCGACGTCGAGACCTTGAATTCGTCGTGGGTGATAAAGTATTCTTAAAAGTATCGCCTCTGCGAGGATTGAAATGGTTTGGACAGAAAGGGAAACTAAGTCCAAGATATGTCGGGCCATATGAGATTCTACCTAAGTGTGGGAAAGTGGCATACCAGTTAGCACTACCACCATCTATGTCAAGTGTGCATGACGTATTTCATATTTCCTTATTGAAGAAGTATGTTAAGGATCCAACGCATGTTCTGACAGTAGATTTATCGGATTTGACTGATGATTTGACATTTGAAGTAGCACCAACTGAAATCACTAGTCGGAAGGTTCAACGACTACGCAACCGTGATATCTATTATGTAAAGGTCACCTGGAGAAGTAGAGATATGGAAGAAATCACATGGGAAGAAGAAAATGCTATGCGAAGGCAATATCCTCATTTATTTCACTCAGAAGGTATGTACAATTTCGAGGATGAAATTTTTATAAGTAGGGCGGAGTCGTAAGACCCGTATCAAACTAACCCGGTTTTACAACCTTGAACCAGGTCTACCCATCATGGTCGAGCCAAATGGATCAAGTACGTGAGGGAGATTGCGATCCCAGGTATTAAACTGACCCAAAAACACTAAAAATATGGGGAGGGTCGCATACCCAGCTAGGCAGGGTCGGACCCCCCAAGATAGAAAATCAGACCCTGAGTTTTTATCCAGGGGTTGGACATTTTTGAACCAGGGGTCAACGGGATCTTCGACCCCCAGTCTGCCCACAGAAACCGTTATTTGGAAACTTTCCAAATTTCAATGGGATTCTTTCCTAATCTCAATGGGACTTATTTTTGGAGTTTCTACTCTATAAATAGGACGTCCCTAGGCCTCTTTCACCCCTTTTAGAACCCTAATTGGATTTAGAGAAAGAGAATAGAAGGAGAAGAGAAAGAGAAGAGAAGGAAAGTGGAGAAGAAGATCAAAGAGAAGGCTTCAGAGAGACAAGCCTTATTCTCAGGTATGGGTACTATCTCCATGTAATTCTACAGACCTTAGAATGGATAGTGAAGAGGGAATGATCTAGGAGAAACCCAAATCATCCATCCATGGTTAGGTTTCCATGGAAAACCATGGGGGAAATCATAAAAATGGTTAGGTTTTCATGGAAAACCATGGGGGAAATCATAAAAACTATATAGGTGAATGAACTACGGTTCTAGACCATAGAACATGTGTGGAATGGATTGTAGAAGCAAGCCATAGGACCCCAAACCCGAAGGAATGGACTGAAGGATGAAAATTTGACGAAACCCACAGGGGGTCGCACGGGGATCGATGGCCAATCGACCCTACCAGACCCTAACAATGGACCCCTACTGGTCGGGAAGTCCAGACTGTGGGTGGTCGCACCCAGGGTCAATGGAACCTCCGACCCTGGCATCGACCCCCAATTAACAGCATGCTTTTTAAAGTCTAAATTAATTCTAATTAAATTCTATCAACTTGATTAGGTCTTCTAGTGATATAATATCGATATATAGTTGATTCATAAAGCTTGAAAGAGGACCTACGATCAAGTAAAGGTGAGGGAACAAGACCTAAACTAATTGGTTAGTAATAATCTATTTTACTCTTGAGTCCAATGCCATGATTGATTTTATGGGTGTATGATTGTTATGTGCATTTAACATGTCATCCAATATTTCTATTATTACTGTTCATGCATATTTAATTATTGTTTATAACATGATGGTGATGATGATGATAGGAATAGGCATGTAGATGTATGTGTGTGGTTGGTGTGCTTGATGCGAGCGAGTATCAGGGGGAGGTGTCATAGGCGGGGCCTCAGCACTCTAGCTCTATCTCTAACTCAAGTCTTGCCCACTGACAACGTCATATCGCAATTACCTTAGCAGAACTATTACGTCGTAGGGTATGAGGGGAAGTGGTCTCGAACCATGTAGTCTCTGACTCTGCCGGGGGGCTTTAGCCCTATCTCTATGGATGTATTGAGGGATGCTGGGGTGAGGCCTTGGATATACTGATTGGCATTAAGATTGGTTAGTTGCGAACCCAGTTTGTGAGCCCTCGCCAGTAGGGGCTTACGTGTTGGTATGGGCAACGGGTACAACAATAAATGTGACCTTTGCATGTACATTGTCCATGGTGGGTGCATGTGGGTCGACAATAAACGTTACCTTTGGGCAGCTTCACAACTCGTGTATAGAGGTGCGTCGTCAATAAACATGACCTTTGGCCACCTATCCTTTCTATAGTACATTGCAAACTTATTTACCAGACTAAATATATGAATTGAATGCATGCATATGTTTGTTGCATTATTTTTCTAATTGAGCCATGATGTGTGCTCACCCTCTCGACGTCGAATATTTTTAGTTGATGATGTAGGTACTACAGTTGAGGATTATATGAATGCTCCGGTGTATGCACGTATTGCTACAATGGAAGCTGAAGACTTGGAGGATATGCATGACCCCTCATGCGAGTGCAACTCATGCGTATTCTATTAGAATTTTATTTGAATTTATAAAAGGATGTAATTGATATTTTATTTATTTATGTCTCAGTTGATACAACAATAACTTGATATTTTAATTATGATTATTACATTTAGAGTTCTCAGTTTATTTACTATAAGACTTTCGCTATTGTGTATTTATTCTGATTATGGTTGTAGACGTGCATGGTTTTATTTTTAATGGATACCGCCTATTAGAGATCCTGGTTGAACCTTTTGTTTATTAGCGGTTCATCACACCGCTCTGAATGGTGCAGAATTGGGGTGTGACACAACACACCAACCACACACATACATTCACAGGCCTATTCCTAGCATCATCATCATCATCATGTTATAAATAAACAGAATTAAATATGCATGAATAGTAATAGCAGGAATATTGGATGCATGTGAGATGCACATTACAAGCATACAAGCATAGAATCAATCATGGCATTGGACTCAATAAAAATAAAGCAGTTTGTTATTATCCAATTAGTTTTTCTCTTGTTCCCTCACCTGTTAGCAATACTCGATCTCCTTCTAAGCCTTGAAATTCTATTTGAATTGATTTAACAACCCTAACAGTTATATGAATTTAAGTTAGGGTTCATATGTGACATGTTACAGTAATAAAAAATCGAAACAAAGCACTGATAGTGGTCTGATTGGTCCTATGGTCTCATACTGTATTGATCTTACTGCCTACGGTCGATACCCCACGGTCGCATATGGTGTGACTGTAGCTACGACCATATGATTTCTGAAATCTTCCCGAATGCCAATGGTTGATCCTCTGGTCATGCTGGTCATGCTATAGTCGACCGTAGCTGCGACCTTCAGATTTCTGGTCACTGTCTACATGCAATTTGAGTTTTTCCTGGGTCAACTCTTCTTCTCTTCAATGGGGTATTATAAAGTTATCCTATTGCCATCATTAGTAGTTTCTTATCAACCCTAATCATCAAATTCAGTCCTCATGGTTCTCCTTGGGATTTTCTTAACAATATCACATAGATCATAATATGTTGATATTGCCTATCTTCCATTGAAGTCTTATTCCTTCGAGTTTATATCTCCAGAGAATCGTTTCATAACTTTGTCTATGATAGAGAGCCAATCTCTTCTCTGCAAATTCCTCTCATCAGCTTTTTCTTCTTCTCCTTCTCTTCCTTCTCTTCCTTTTCTTTCTTTAGGGTTTACTAATGTTCTAAAAGAGTTAAAAAGGGCTGAGGGACATCCTTTATATAGAGGAAAATTCTCCATATAGAGTCCTCTTTCAATTAGGAAAGCAATCCCTTAGTTTAGGAATGTTTCAAAAACTCAGAGTCTGATCAGTGGTTTTACAGTCAATCATACGGTCGCATAAATCGTCCATCGCAGGGTTGAAATCATCGACCGTGGGGTTTTAGATTTGTGATTTTTGTTCCCTTCCTTATGGTCGACCATACCTACCCAAGTATGCGACCTTAGGTATGTTTTTAGGGTTTTTAACTCTATTTTCATACATGGTTTGTGATCTATCTTCACACGCTCGGTCCACTTGGTCCAGGAATGATGGGAAGACCTAGCACGACACGGTTAGACCAAGTTAGTGGAGTGCGGGTCTTATAGTCTGAGCACCCACATAAGACATCGTGACATGGCTAAGTTACATATGGTCAATGCAAAGCGGCACCGGTAAGAAGTGGTGCAATCGTCCCACTCCACCCACCTTCTCCTTACTGACTTAACCAGACAACATGAATCAATCCTGGATCAATCATGTTCATGGGGTCCAGAGCATCCCATTCCACTTGTTCCCACCACTACATGGCATTATTGACCCTAAACGCTAGGATGTATTTGCATGATCATACAGAACAGTATGTTGGATGGCATGTTATCACACAAAAACAAGTTACCAATCTAACACCAACATACAACATAATAATTAGAGAAAACATATACATCCAAAGGTTTAGTTCCCTTATTGAAAGCTATAGTAACTATTGGAAATCTCTATCCAGTAGCTTCCTATCGAAGCGATCTTCGTATCTCTATAAAAACCATATACACATTATGCATTAATTATCAGTTAATAGGCATATTCTAATCTTGCATTTAAGCTTAGTATTCTTTTGTTCACAGTGTTATTAACTTGTATGATAATCCATGCCTATTGTCTACTTCCTGTTAACATAGCATAGCAATAAGCGTTAGTTATTAATTCCATTCATTACCATTCATAGTCTAAGGTACTTTTAACTTGTAATAAACATGCTTCCCATATGAGGTATGTAAGACCCGCATGCCACGAACCCGGTCTAACCTCACGTTCTCGTGTCGTGATCGGTCTTCCCATCATAACTGGCTCAAGTGAACCAATTGTAAGAAGAAACCAGAAGATAACATAAGCAACAAGTCAAATTTAGTTGGTGTGGTTGACTGGTACTAAAAACCAATAAATTTTAGACGTGTCGAGGCAGTTTTGAGGGATGTGGTCAATACGTGTAGTCGCACATGAGACCACACAACATGAGACCACACGCATGAGACCACACGACGTGTGGTCGCATATTTTGGACTTGTGGTCAACGGATTCTGCGACCACACGATGCTGAACCGACTCCATATTTAGGAAACTTTCCTAATTTGAGGGGGACTCTTTTCTAATTGAAGTGGGACTCTATATAGAGGTTTTTCCTCTATATAAAGTACATTCCTTAGCCTTTACTCTTTTAGAACCCAAATTGAAACACCAAACCTAAAAGAGAAAGAGGGAAAAGAAGAAAAGGAGAAGGAAATTTGGAGAAGAAACTTGGAGAAAGTTTTTTGAAGAGAAGAGTTCTATCTCTCTATAGCAAGCTTAAGGTATGGACTTGACTCTATAGGGTAGATCAGTTAGGATAGGTCCCTTCTCTCAACTTGATGTGTTAAATCTAAAATCTAATGTAACGATTTTAGTTATGGAACTTCTAAGAAAAACCATGAGAAAATAGGTTAAGGATAATGGTTAATGAAAAACTATAAAATAATGGCCATAGGATAACCATAGGATGAACCCAAATGATGAGCCAAGCAATCAACTCAAGAATAATTTGGTTTGAAGATGAAAACTGACCAAACATCATTTGGTCGTAGCCTGTGGTCGACCAAAGGGTGACTAGAGGATTGACCACAGCTATTCGGGAACTTTCCAGGAAAGGTGTGGTCATAGGGTATTGTATGACCTGCACGCCACGAACCCGGTCTAACCTTACATTCTTGTGTCGTGACCAGTCTACCTATCATGGTCGAGCCATGTGGTCCAAGTGCGTGAAGAAACAACAAGAATAGGTATGAACTTTAACTCAAAAACAATCAAATATGACTGTATGGTCGCATGCCTAAATTGGTGTGACCGACCCCACCTCAAAAGAGTCCAACCCATGACTTTTGGTCATGGGGTCGCACATTTTAAAAACGGTAGGATCACAGATTCTGCGACCCCACCTGCGACCCAACAGAAACAGCCATAAACCAAATTTAGGAAACCTTCCTAATCCAAAGGGGATTCTTTCCTAAACTCAATGGGGCTTATTATGGAGGGTTTTCCTCTATAAATAGGATTTCCCTTAGCCTCTTTCATTCCTTTAGAACTCCAATTGAAAGTGAGAGAAAGAGAAGAGAAGGAAGAGAAGGAGCATTGAAGAAGAAGACCAAGGAAGAGGAAAGTTCAGAGAAAACTCTGAATCTCAGCAAGCCTAAGGTATGAACCTATTTCCTATGCTAATTTGAGAGCCTAGAATAGTTCATGAAGAAGATAGGATTAGGAGATACCCAAATCATCGATCCATGGACAAATTCCAGGAGAATCCATGGAAAAAATCATTGTGGACAATGGCTAGTGTATAAAATTATAGTTTTGAGCTATAAAACAATCATAGGAAGGACCATGAAGAAAAGCCAAAGGATTCAAACATGAAGGGATGGACTTAAGAGTGAAAGGTCGACCATTAGACTTGTGGTCGTACGTAGAGTCGCAAGATGTCCGACCCTACGAGACCCACATGTCCGACCACATGTATAAGACCCGTGTCAATCTAACCCGGTCTTACCACCTTGAACCAGGTTTACCCATCATGGTCGAGTCAAATGGACCAAGGGCGTGAAGGAGATCGAGATCCCAGGTATCAGATCGACCCAAAAACACTTAAATTAGGGGAAGGGTCGCATACCCAGCTAAGCAGGGTCGGACTTCCCAAAATAGAAAGTCAGACCCTCGGTTTTGGAGGGAGGGTCGGACAGCTTAAGACCCTAGGGTCGACGGGATCATCGACCCTCCCATCGACCCTCGGTTTCTGCAGAATAGAAATTAGGAAATTTCAATATTTTTCGATTAGGATTCTTTCCGAATCCCAATGGGACTTATTTAGGATGTTCCTAGTCTATTTAAAGGATGACCCTAAGCCACTTTCACTCCTTTCACAACCCTAATTGAATTGAGAGAAAGGGAGGAGAAGGAAAAGAGGAAGACGAGAGGCAAGCAAGAGAACGTAGCAAAAACGAGAAGAGTTGCAGAGAAAGATTAATCTTCTCAGGTATGGATACTAATTCCATAAGTTTTTACAGACCTTAGGTTAGTTAATGTTGAGAGAGTGATCTCGGAGAAACCCAAAACCATCAAGCTATGGTTAGGTTTTCATGGAAACCATAGGAGAAGGCATAAAAACTATTTAGGTGGATTATACATGGTTTCAGACCGTGGGATGAATGTAGAATGGAATGTAGGAGTAAGCCATAGGATTCCAAACACGAAGAATGGACTAAAAAGTGGAAATTGGACCAGAGTACACCGAGGGTCGCACCCAAGGTCGATGACCATCCGACCCTAGGTGTTTCTGACTATCGACCCTCAGCATTTGGGAAGTCCAGAAAGAGGGGAGGGTCGATAGACCCATCGAACCTAGCAACGACCCTAGTATCGACCCTCAGTTAACAGAGTAGTTTTTAAATTCAGAATTTATTCTAATTAAATTTTAACGACTTTGTTAGGTCCACTAGCAATATATTAACATTATAACGGTGATTTTAGAGCTTGGAAAAATATCTTATAGCAAGCTAAGGTGAGGAACCTTAACCCCAAACTAAATTGGTTAATAATAAACTATTTTCTATTTCTTGAGTCCTATGATAGGTTTGATTCTATGCGAATATGTTTGTAATGTGCATACAGCATGCCATCCAATATTTCTATTACTTGTTCATGCATATTTAGTTTATTGTTTATAACATGATGATGATGATGATGATAGGAATAGGCATGTGCTTGTATTTGTGTGGTTGATGTGCTTGATGCGAGCGAGTATCAGGGGAGGTGTGATGAGAACGTCAATAAACGTTAACCTTTGGCGGGTCTCAACACTGTAGCTCTATCGCTAACTCAAGTCTTGTGCATTGACATCGTCGTATCGTCATTACTTTAGCAGAACTATTATGTCGTAGAGTATCAGGGGAGGTGGTCTCGGTCCTTGTAGTCTCTGACTCTACCGGGGGGCCTTAGCTCTATCTCTATGGGCATTCTGAGGGATGCTGGGGTGAGGCCTTGGATACACTGTTTGGCATTAGGATTGGTTAGTTGCGAGCCCAGTTTGCAGCCCTCGCCAATAGGGGCTTACGTGTTGGTATGGCACTATATAGCAATAAACGTAACCTTTGTTATATAATGTTCATGATTGGGTGCATGTGAGTTGATGATAAACGTTATCTTTGGGTAACGTCACACACTCGTGTATAGAGGCGGAGTCAATAAATGCGACCTTTGGCTACCTAAACCTTTCTATAGCATACTTCAAACTTATATACCGGACCAAAGATATAAATTGACTTTTTGCATGCATATGTATTGTTGCATTGTTTTGGCTACTCACTGAGCCGTGATGTGTGATCACCCCTCGACGTCGAATATTTTTAGTTGATGATGCAGATTATACCGTTGAAGACTATATGAATGCGTCTGCGTACGAGAATGTGGCAACTATGGAAGCTGGGGCTGAAGATGATACACACGACTCCTCTTGCGAGTGCAACTCGTGTGTATTTGATTAGATATTTTTATAGGTTTCTTTTATTGAATTTAATAAAGACTTGTATTTGATATTTAAATATTTTTGTCTCAGTTGGAAACAGAATAATTTGCTTTTAAATTATTGATATCATCTTAGTTCTCAGTTCATTTATTTATAAGATTTCGGCTATTGTGTATTTACTCTGATTATGATTACGGATGTGTGTAAGTTTGGATAACGTGGGAATAGCCTATTTGAGATCCTGGTTGAACCGTTGGTTATTTAGCGGTTCATCACACTATTCTGGTTAGACCAGAATTGGGGTGTGACAACTTGGTATCAGAGCATCTCAGGCCTTGCCCGCCGACTAACATACATTCGAGACAATTGTTTACTGAGATAGGATAAACTAAAAGCTTTAATACAAACACATTGTAAGCACAAGTGATGATTGAGACTAAATTTAAAAAGAGAATAATGCATCTATAAACGGGAAACAAGTTACATACAATGAATGAGAGAAACAAAACGTATATACATAACTAAAGCAGAGTACATGTCACACCCCAATTCCGCACACTTCAGAATGGTGTGATGTACCGCTAAATAACCAACGGTTCAACCAGGATCTCTAATAGGCTATCCCTGCGTTATCCAAACTTTACACGCATCCACAATCATAATCAGAGTAATACACAATAGCGGAAAATTTATAAATAATATGAACTGAGAACTTAAATGATACCCATAAATAATAGCAAATTATTCTGTGTTTAACTAAGACGTAAACATTAAAATACCAAATACATGTCTTATAAATCCAATAAAGAAACCTACAAAAATATCTAATCGAATACACACGAGTTGCACTCGCTAAAGGAGTCGTGTGTATCGTCTTCAGCTCCAACTTCCATAGCTGCTACAGTTCCGTACGCCGACGCGTTCATGTAATCTTCAACTGCATAACCTGCATCATCAACTAAAAATATTCGACGTCGAGGGGTGAGCACACAACACGGCTCAGTGAGTAGCCAAAACAATGCAACATTACATATGCATGCAAAAAGTCAATTCATATCTTTGGTCTTGGTTTATAGTTTGCAATGTGCAATAGAAAGGTTGGGTGGTCAAAGGTTAACATTTATTGACACCGCCTCTATACACAGGGTGTGGAAGCCCGCCCGAAGGTTAACGTTTATCGTCATCCCCATCCACCCTACCATAACATTATACAACAAAGGTTAACGTTTATTGCTATATAATGCTATACCAACACGTAAGCCCCTGTTAGCGAGGGCTTGCAAACTGGGCTCGCTACTAACCAATCCTAATGCCAAACAGTGTATCCAAGGCCTCACCCCAGCATCCCTCAAAATGCCCATAGAGATAGAGCTAAGGCCCCCCGGTAGAGTCAGAGACTACAAGGACCGAGACCACCTCCCCTGATACTCTACGACATAATAGTTCCGCTAAGGTAATGGCGATACGACGATGCCAATGCACAAGACTTGAGTTAGAGATAGAGCTAAAGTGTTGAGACCCGCCAAAGGTTAACGTTTATTGACGTTCTCATCACACCTCCCCTGATACTCGCACGCATCAAGCACATCAACCACACACATACAAGCACATGCCTATTCCTATCATCATCATCATCATCATGTTATAAACAATAAAGTAAATATGCATGAACAAGTAATAGAAATATTGGATGGCATGTTGTATGCACATTACAAACATATTCGCATAGAATCAAACATGGCATAGGACTCAAGAAATAGAAAACAGTTTATTATTAACCAATTTAGTTTGGGGTTAAGGTTCCTCACCTTAGCTTGCTAATAGATATTTTCCAAGCTTTCGATTCACTGTTATAACGGTATTATATTGCTAGCAAACCTAACAAAGTCGATAGAATTTAATTAGAATTAATTCAGAATTTAAAAATCATTCTATCAACTGAGGGTCGATGCTAGGGTCGATGGGTCTATCGACCCTCCCTCCATTCTGAACTTCCCGAATGCTGAGGGTCGATGGTCAAAAACACCTAGGGTCGGATGGTCTATCGACCCTCGGTGCGACCCTTGGTGCACTCTGGTCCAATTTCCACTTTTAATCCATCCTTCGTGTTTGGGGTCCTATGGCTTGCTTCCTACATTCATTCAACAGTCAATCCATGGTCTAGAACCATGTATAATCCATCTAGATAGCTTTCGTGCATCCTCCCATGGTTTTCCATGAAAACCTAACCATGGATGGATGGTTTGGGTTTCTCCGAAATCCTACACTCAACCATATCTAACCTAAGGTCTGTAGAAACTCATGGAATTAGTATCCATACCTGAGAAGATTACTTTCCTCTGCAATTTCTTCTCCTTTTTGCTAAACCTTCTCCCTAGCCTCCTTTCTTTCTCTTTTCCTTCTTCTCACTTTTTCTCAATTCAATTAGGGTTGTAAAAGGAGGGAAAGTGGCTTAGGGACGTCCTTTAAATAGTCTAGGAATGTCCTATAATAATCCCAATGAGATTTGGAAAGAATCCCAACCAAAAATTAGGAAATTTCCAAATTTCAGTTTCGTCAGAAACCGAGGGTCGATGGGAGGGTCGATGATCCCGTCGACCCTAGGGTCTTAAACTGTCCGACCCTCCCTTCAAAACTGAGGGTCTGACTTTCTGTTTTGGGAGGTCCGACCCTGCTTCACTGGGTATGCGACCCTCCCCTAGAATTAAGTGTTTTTGGGTCGATTTCGTACCTGGGATCTCGATCTCCTTCATGCCCTTGGTCCATTTGACTCGACCATGATGGGTAAACCTGGTTCAAGATGGTAAGACCGGGTTAAATTGACACGGGTCTTACAACTCCCCCCAACTTATAAAAATTTCGTCCTCGAAATTGTACGTACTTTCTGAATCAAACAAGTCAGGGTATTGCTTTCTCATAGCATTTTCTTCTTCCCATGTAATCTCTTCCATGTCTCTACTTTTCCATGTGACCTTAACATAGTAGATATCTCTATTGCGTAGACGTTGAACCTTTCGACTAGTGATTTCCGTTGGTATTACTTCAAATGTCAAATCATCAGTCAGTTCCGGCAAATCTACAGTCAACACATGTGTTGGGTCTTTGACATACTTCTTCAATAAGGATATGTGAAATACGTCATGCACACTTGACATAGATGGTGGTAGTGCTAACCCGATAAGCTACTTTCCCACGCTTAGCCAGAATCTCATATGGTCCGACATATCTTGGACTTAGTTTTCCTTTCTGTCCGAACCTCTTCAATCCTCGCATAGGCGATACTTTCAAAAATACTTTTTCGCCTACGGCGAACTCTAGATCTCTTCGTCGAGTATCTGCGTATTGCTTCTGACGGTTCTGAGCTACTCTTACTCTTTCCTTGATGATGTCGACCACTCGACAAGTCTCTTCAATAAATTCTGGTCCAACAATACTACGTTCTCCAACTTCATTCCAAAACAAGGGAGTTCGGCACTTCCTACCATACAGTGCTTCATAAGGTGACATCTGTATAGTAGCCTGATAGCTATTATTGTAAGTGAACTCGATCAATGGTAACTTTTCGTCCCATGATCCCTTGAAATCAATCACACATGCTCGTAGCATATCTTCTAAAATCTGAATTGTACGCTCCGACTGTCCGTCTGTCTGTGGGTGGAATGCAGTGTTGAACTTCAATGTTGTGCCCATGGCCTTTTGCAGTCCTTCCCAAAATTTGGAAGTAAATTGTGGATCTCTATCGGACACAATGCTTTCTGGAACACCATGTAACCGAACAATATTATCCACATACAGCTTTGCTAACCTTTCGAGTGTATATTGGGGTCGTATCGGTATGAAGCGTGCTGTTTTAGTCAGACGGTCTACAATCACCCAAACTGCGTCAACTACTCGAGGAGTCAATGGTAGTCCTGTGACGAAGTCCATAGTGATGCAGTCCCATTTCCATGCTGGTTCCGGTAATGGCTGTAACATTCCTGCGGGTCTTTGTCGTTCCGCCTTTACCTTCTGACAATTTAGGCATTGAGACACGAACTTGGCTACATCTGCCTTCATTCCCCTCCACCAGTATAATTTCTTTAGGTCATGATACATCTTTGTACTTCTAGGATGTACCGAGTAGATGGTGGTGTGGGCTTCTTTCATGAGTCGGTGTCTAATGTCTACACTTTCTGTTTCGGGTATACATATTCTTCCTTTGTATTTCAGTACCTTCTCGTCATCGAAGGTGAACTCAGGGTTAGTCCTACCTTTCTCAATATCTTCTTGTACTGTTTACAGATAAGGATCTGCTTTGATAGCTGTCTTCACTTCATCCACTATATCCAGTATTATCTTCAATGTCGCGAACATATTTGAAAACCGATGAATGAACCCTTGGCTAGCTGATTCATCCGTGGTATCTATCACATATTGTTCATTGCCGTGATTAAACACCATTTTGTTGGTATACATTGCTGCAGTCGTGCTAACTTCTCCTTGAGATTTTATCATTGCTTTTCTGCTCAATGCATCCGCTACCACGTTCGTTTTTCCCGGATGATACTGGATATCACAATCATAGTCTTTCAATAGTTCCAGCCATCTTCTTTGTCTCATATTCAACTCCTTCTGATTAAATAGATACGTAAGGCTTTTATGGTCCGACTTAATCTGAAATTTCTCTCCGTATAGGTAGTGTCTCCATATCTTGACAGCATGTACTACTGCCGCTAACTCCAAATCGTGAGTGGGGTAATTCTTCTCATGTACCTTCAACTGTCTCGATGCATATGCAACTACTTGTTCTCCTTGCATAAGCACACATCCTAATCCCAATCCCAATGCATCAGTGTATAAGGTAAATGTCTGTCTTGGAACGGGAATGGTCAAAATTGGAGCAGATATCAATCTGGTCTTCAATGTTTGAAAATTGTTTTCACACTTATCCGTCCATACAAACTTTTCTCCTTTCTTGGTCAAACTGGTGAGAGGTACGGCAATCCAAGAATAGTCTTCTACGAATCTCCGATAATATCCAGCTAGACCCAGGAAACTTCTAATTTCTGAGACGCTCTTTGGTGCTTCCCACTTCACAATAGCTTCGATCTTACTGGGGTCTACTTTTATTCCTTCCGTGGATACTACATGGCCTAGAAAGGCGACTTCACTTAGCCAAAACTCACACTTTGAAAATTTGGCGTGTAACTTCTCTTTCCTTAACGCTGTAGGGCTGCGTTTAGGTTCTTGATATGGGTTTCCTTGTCCTTGGAGTATACCAATATGTCATCAATAAATACTATCACCGACGTGTCCAACATATCGTGGAAAACTCGGTTCATAAGTTCCATGAATGTTGCCGGTGCATTAGTTAGTCCGAAGGACATCACTAGGAACTCATAATGTCTGTATCTTGTTCTGAAAGCTGTCTTCGGGATGTCACCTTCTTTAATCTTCAGTTGATGATAGCCTGATCGAAGATCGATCTTTGAAAATACCTTCACTCCTTGTAACTGATCGAACAAGTCATCGATCCTGGGTAGTGGGTATCGATTCTTGATGGTCAGTTTTTCCAACTCTCGATAGTCGATGCATAATCGAACACTACCATCCTTCTTCCCCATGGAGATATACTGGGTCTAATATAACCCTTATCCAGCAGTTCTTGTAGTTGCCCTTTTAATTCCTTCAGTTCAGTAGGAGCCATTCTATAAGGTGCTTTTGATACTGGTGCGGCTCCAGGTATAAGGTCTATTACAAACTCCGTGGCTCAGTCGTGTGGTAATCCGGGTAATTCCTCCGGAAATACATCAGGAAAATCTCGCACGACATCAATATCTTCCATTTGTGGCACGTCCTTGGTTAGGTCGACCACTGATACTAGATATCCGACCGCTCCTTTCTCAAGGCACTTCTTAGCCTTTAATGCTGAGAGTATGAGCTTGCGTTTCCTGGGAAGTTTGGTTCCCGAGAAACTGAATTCTGCTCCTTCTTTGTCTTTAAACGTTAGCTTCTTCTCGGCGCATAACAGATTTGCAGAGTGCCGAGCTAACCAGTCCATTCCTAAGATGACATCAAAGTCTGCCATCTCAAGTTGTATTAAGGTTGCATCCAAGGTCTGCTCTCCAATGAGAACTGGACATGGTCCATAACCTTTCTCTAATTCCACTTCTAATCCCATCGGTGACCGTACATGTAATTTGTAGTCTAATGTTTTGATGGGTAGATTGGTCTTCTTTCCAAACGACACAGGTATAAATGAATGAGTAGCTCCTGAATCAAAGAGTACTCTGGCGGGTACGCCATTGATAGGTACGATACCTGTGATCCGTTTTTACTTAGTCTACATACTCAATCAGTGTAATTATAATCTTAAAAGTTTCGGTCATACCCGTGACCACATCGGGCGATGCGGCTGCATCCTCCGATGTAAAAAGCATATACCCGTCCTTGATGTAACTGCTTCTTGGGTTTTGGACATTCTCTTGCCATGTGCCCCGGTTGGTTGCGGTTATAACACTTGGGGCTTGGAATTTGGCTTTGGCTGTGGTTGAGCTGCTGCAGTAGACTTTGGTGCAGTTGCAAAATTCTGAGGACGGAAAGGTTTATACGTCCTGTTATTGTCTCCGTTATAAGAATTTCCAGCTGGCCTTTTTATGCCTTTGTTTTGAGTGAAATAACTCTCTTTCTGGCTCGATTCGATCACTCGAGCAATCTGAACAGCTTCGTTGTATATGTTCTTCTCTAATCCCAGAACATGTTCCCTTATACTTCCTCTTAGTCCCGCGACGAATCTACGGGTTTTTGTATCTTCTTCTTGAATACTCAGTGGTACGAAGAAAAACAGCTCTTCATAACGCTGTTGGTATGCATCCACCGACATCTGTCCCTGATAAAGACTCAGGAACTCCTTCTCCATCAAATCTCTGAAGCTTTGTGGAAAATATTTCTCAAAGAAAGCTTCTTTCTATATAGCCCAAGTCAGTAGGGCGTGCTTAGTCAATAGATAGGCCCTGGTCGATTTCCACCAATGATGTGCGTCGCCTTTGAGCATGAAGGTGGCACACAATACTTTCTCCTCTTCAGTAATAGTCATCATAAGAAAATTTCTTTCCATCTCGTCTATCCAGTGTGCTGGCCACAGTGGATCAGACGGCTTGCCATTGAATTCTCTTGGCTTCATTTTCAAAAATCTCTCTACTAGTCGGGAATGATCCAGTTGATTTTGGTATACCCCAAACATAGGGGGTGGATACTGATAGTTCCCTTGGGCTGCTTCTGGAACTTGCACTGGAATTGGTGCAGCCGGTCGTTGAGGTGTCTGTTGAGCTGGGTGGTTACCCACTGGTGTTGCACTAGCTTGTCCAGTGTCCATGGCTGCAGCCTGAGTGGCTTGAAACATAACTCCCATCGCAACCTGCATTTGAGCTTGTGCATGTTGCATTTGTTGTAGCTGTTGTGCCAGATTCATCACCACTGTTGTTAGCTCAGGTGGTGGTGGTGGCAAATTTGTAGGGTTTGCCGGCTCGGGATTACCCTGTGCGTAATTGTTCTCTTGACTAGTCTCATCCGCCGGTGGTGGTGGTGGGACTGTGTTTCGGGTCTGTCGGGTAACTCTACGGCCAGACATATTTACTTTTGGGATGGGTGGAGCCTGAAAATCATCAAAATCAGTGAGAAATCATTTATACTTCATGTAGGCACGCTAACCGATGTAAAATTTGAATCCTCAATTCATTCTGAAAAAAATACTGTCTTTTCTATGGTGGGTCGATAGTGAGGGTCGATGGTATGTCCGACCCTTGGTATCCGACCCTGGGAATGACCTGTTCTTCCCGAGAGCTGAGGGTCGATACGAGGGTCGATGGGTGTCTGACCCTCAGTCCGACCCTTGAATTTCTGTCAGATTCCCAAGAGCCGAGGGTCGATTGGAGGGTCGATCCGAGGGTCGATGGTGTCAGTCGATTTGTCCGACCCTCGGACCAAAAATCAGATTTTTAAGATCCGATTCTGGGTCAATTCTCACTATTCCTCCTCCGTTTTGACTCGTCTCTACTCTCCGAGTTGCTACAGTGTTATTTCACTATTGTGGATCGTTCTTACTCCGAGTTTCGACATCCACATACCTCTTCAAGTATAATTTCCCAACTTTCCCTGTTTTTAGGTTTTTATATCTAGGTTTTTACTCATTTAGCTCGTCTTTTCCAAATTAAACTTTTTCCAACCGTAAAAATCCTATTTTTGTTGGGGGCTTTTGTTATTGGGGTCTTGAGGAACGAAAGCCCTCAAAAAATTTTCAGTTTCATCGGTTGGTTATCGAGAAACTTAAATTTTTCTCTTTTTGCCCTAATTTATCGAATTTTTTAATTTTTCTTCAATTACTTCCAATTGGACATTGTCACTTAAAATTTCCTTCTGCATGCGGGTTGTAGGATATGTCTAAACCTTCGTAAGCCCTTATGCCCACTTGTATGACAAGAAATGGGGCTTTATGGTCGACTTACGTCGTTATTTACTCAAATTTTGGATTTTTATCCTACTAACTCCTTATTTCTTTTCTCTTTCTTATTTTGTAGATACTATGGCCCGTACCAAAGTGCCAAGATTGCATGATCCACTTCGCTTCCGTTCGAATGAAGCTGAGGCACAGTATGTTGACTATGCCCGCAAGAAAGTGGAAGGGGGTCGCATGGTGAACTTGGCTGAGCTAGTCTTGTTCAATGTAGAGGGAGCATTCGGTGACATGGGGTGGCTCCCTGTCATCACATACGACGCGTGCACATGCCCAGACTTGGTGCGCCAGTTCTATTGTAATCTCCAGGTGGTGGGGGATTACAATGATGTCGAGCGTGGTCAGGAGTTGCGCATCACTAGCTACGTCAAAGGGGTGCACATCTCCTTTGATTATCGACAGCTGGCCAATCTATTGGGCATTGCCTATGATGGCCCTATGGTGTACTGTGCGCCGGGAGAGCCATAGTTTTTTGAGATGGAGATGAGAGCTGAGATCGACAATCAGTTGCTCCGTCCCGATAGATGGCAGATGAGAGCTTGCTACTTGCGTCCATCTCCACGAGTCTTCTGTAAGATTATCCAGCATAATCTGATTCCGCAGAGTGGGCACTATGAGAGGGTGTCTCAGCTGACCCAGTTCTTGATTTACAGCATATGCACTCGACAGCCCGGTCCGCCTTCCTTACATCATCATGCGGACGATGATCGGTGCCACATTGTCCGGTCATAGGGGTAATCTACCCTATGGACGCATGATTCCGGTGCTCTCGACCCGTTTGGGGGTGGATCCGGTTGATGAGAAGATCCGGGAGAAGACCTTCTCGTCGCCTCTAGATTGGGAGGCTATCCGCAAGATGGGGTTATGAGATGCGGAGGTTAGTGATGAGGAGAGGAACGCGATGGTGCGCCCTCACACTCGGGTTGAGATGGCTGATGGCCGAGGCTCGTTGCTAGGGCTCGTGGGGATCCGGTCGACGATGATCGCTTATATATGGATGTCGATGCGATACCACCGCCATCACCCACGCATGCGGATAGGGCTGGTACTTCTTCTGCGACGGCTCCTGCACCTGAGGCTGGTCCTTCTCATGATGCTGGTCCTTCACGCCCACCTTCTGATATGATGGAGATGTTGCGCGAGATCAGAGAGACTCAGCACAGATCGGACCTGAGGATGGAGGATTTGCTAGATGCTCAGCGCATGAGAGTGGATGAGCTGTTGGCTGCTCAGCACACATCTGACGCGCGGATAGGAGAGCTCCTAGAGGTGCAGCGTGCGACTGATCAGAGGATAGCCGGTCTCACAGCTAGTCTCCAAACGACCCAGACCCAGATAGCCTGGTTGACTAGAGTCTATGCCGAGGACTACGATAGAGATCTTGAGGCACCGCCTCCTCCTTCACCTCCAGCTTCCTGATTGCACTTTACTTTTCTTGTACTACAGAGTAACTGTCCGGGTTGTGGACTGTACTCTGCTTTAGCGATGTATATACGTTTTGGTTCTCTTACTCATTGTATGTAACTGATTTTCCCTTTAATAAATGCATTATACTCTTTTTAATTCGGTTTCAATCATCACTTGTGCTTACAGTGTGTTTGTATTAAAGCTTTTAATTTATCCTATCTCAGTTCACAATGGTCTTGAATGTGTGTTAGTTCAGCGGGCAAGGCCTGAGATGCTCTGATACCAAGTTGTCACACCCCAATTCCGCACACTTCAGAATGGTGTGATGAACCACTAAATAACCAACGGTTCAACCAGGATCTCTAATAGGCTTTCCCCGTGTTATCCAAACTTTACACGCATCCACAATCATAATCAGAGTAATACACAATAGCGGAAAATTTATAAATAATATGAACTGAGAAGTTAAATGATACCCATAAATAATAGCAAATTATTCTATGTTTAACTAAGACATAAATATTTAAATACCAAATACATGTCTTATAAATCCAATAAAGAAACCTATAAAAATATCTAATCGAATACACACGAGTTGCACTCGCAAAAGGAGTCGTGTGTATCGTCTTCAGCTCCAACTTCCATAGCTGCTACAGTTCCGTACACCGACGCGTTCATCTAATCTTCAACTGCATAACCTGCATCATCAACTAAAAATATTCGACGTCGAGGGGTGAGCACACAACACGGCTCAGTGAGTAGCCAAAACAATGCAACATTATATATGCATGCAAAAAATCAATTCATATCTTTGGTCTTGGTTTATAGTTTGCAATGTGCAATAGAAAGGTTGGGTGGTCAAAGGTTAACGTTTATTGACACCGCCTCTATACACAGGGTGTGGAAGCCCGCCCGAAGGTTAACGTTTATCGTCGTCCCCATCCACCCTACCATAACATTATACAACAAAGGTTAACGTTTATTGCTATATAATGCTATACCAACACGTAAGCCCCTGTTAGCGAGGGCTTGCAAACTGGGCTCGCTACTAACCAATCCTAATGCCAAATAGTGTGTATCCAAGGCCTCACCCCAGCATCCCTCAGAATGCCCATAGAGATAGAGCTAAGGCACCCCGATAGAGTCAGAGACTACAAGGACCGAGACCACCTCCCCTGATACTCTACGACATAATAGTTCTGCTAAGGTAATGGCGATACGACGATGCCTATGCACAAGACTTGAGTTAGAGATAGAGCTAAAGTGCTGAGACCCGCCAAAGGTTAACGTTTATTGACGTTCTCATCACACCTCCCCTGATACTCGCTCGCATCAAGCACATCAACCACACACATACAAGCACATGCCTATTCCTGTCATCGTCATCATCATCATGTTATAAACAATAAAGTAAATATGCATGAACAAGTAATAGAAATATTGGATGGCATGCTGTATGCACATTACAAAAATATTCGCATAGAATCAAACATGGCATAGGACTCGAGAAATAGAAAACAGTTTATTATTAACCAATTTAGTTTGGGGTTAAGGTTCCTCACCTTAGCTTGCTAATAGATATTTTCCAAGCTTTTGATTCACTGTTATAACGGTATTATATTGCTAGCAAACCTAACACAGTCGATAGAATTTAATTAGAATTAATTCAAAATTTAAAAATCATTCTATCAACTGAGGGTCGATGCTAGGGTCGATGGGTCTATCGACCCTCCCTCTATTCTGAACTTCCCGAATGCTGAGGGTCGATGGTCAAAAACACCTAGGGTCGGATGGTCTATCGACCCTCGGTGCGACCCTTGGTGCACTCTGGTCCAATTTCCACTTTTAATCCCTCCTTCGTGTTTGGGGTCCTATGGCTTGCTTCCTACATTCATTCAACAGTCAATCCATGGTCTAGAACCATGTATAATCCATCTAGATAGCTTTCGTGCATCCTCCTATGGTTTTCCATGAAAACCTAACCATGGATGGATGGTTTGGGTTTCTCCGAAATCCTACACTCAACCATATCTAACCTAAGGTCTGTAGAAACTCATGGAATTAGTATCCATACCTGAGAAGATTACTTTCCTCTGCAATTTCTTCTCCTTTTTGCTAAAGCTTCTCCTTAGCTTCCTTTCTTTCTCTTTTCCCTCTTCTCTCTTTTTCTCAATTCAATTAGGGTTGTAAAAGGAGTGAAAGTGGCTTAGGGACGTCCTTTATATAGACTAGGACTGTCCTATAATAATCCCAATGAGATTTGGAAAGAATCCCAACCAAAAATTAGGAAATTTCCAAATTTCAGTTTCGTCAGAAACCAAGGGTCGATGGGAGGGTCGATGATCCCGTCGACCCTAGGGTCTTAAACTATCCGACCCTCCCTTCAAAACTGAGGGTCTGACTTTCTATTTTGGGAGGTCCGACCCTGCTTCACTGGGTGTGCGACCCTCCCCTAGAATTAAGTGTTTTTGGGTCGATTTCGTACCTGGGATCTCGATCTCCTTCATGCCCTTGGTCCATTTGACTCGACCATGATGGGTAAACCTGGTTCAAGATGGTAAGACCGGGTTAAATTGACACGGGTCTTACTGTACAGTCCACAACCCAGACAATTACTCTATAGTACAAGAAAATAAAAGTACACTCAGGAACCTAGAGGCGAAGGAGGAGGTGGTGCCTCACGATCTCTGTCGTAGTCCTCAGCATAGACTCTAGTCAACTAGGTTATCTGAGTCTGGGTCGTCTGTAGACTAGCTGTGAGACCGGCTAACCTCTGATCAGTCGCACGCTGCACCTTTAGGAGCTCTCCCATCCACGCGTCTGATGCGTGCTGAGCAGCCAACAACTGATCCATCCTCAGATCAGATCTGCGCTGAGCATCCCTGATCTTCTGTAGCATCTCCATCATGGCTGAAGGTGCAAGTGAAGGATCAGCCGAATGGGAAGGACCAGCCTCAGGAGCAGGAGCCGCCGCATAAGAAATACCAACTCCAGCCGCATGTGTAGGTGAAGGCGGTGGTATCGAGTCGACGTCCATATACATACGATCGTCATCGTCGACCGGATCCATACGAGCTCTAGCAGCAGCAGCAGCAGCCTCAGTAGCAGCCTCAGCATCAGCCATCTCGACCCGAGTGTGAGGGCGCACCATCGCGTTCCTTTCCTCATCACTAACCTTAGCATCTCGCAGCCCCATCTTGCAGATAGCCTCCCAATCTAGAGGCGACGAGAAGGTCTTCTCCTGGATCTTTTCATCTACCAGATCCACCCCCAGACGGGTCAGTAGGACTGTAATCATGCGTCCATAGGGTAGATTACCCCTATGCCCGGCCAATGTAGCACTAACCATAGTCCGCATGATGATGTATGGATGGCAGATGGGCTGGCGAGTGCAGATGCCATAGCTGCCATAGATCAAGAACTGTGTTAGCTGAGAGACCCTCTCATAGTGCCCACTCTGCGGGATCAGATTATGCTGGATAATCTTGCAGAAGACCCGTGGAGTTGGACGCAAGTAACAAGCTCTCATCTGCCATCGAACGGGACGGAGTAACTGGCTGTCGATCTCTGCTCTCATCTCCATCTCAACAAACTGTGGCTCCCGGTGCACAGTACACCATGGGGCCATCATAGGGAATGCCCAACAGATCGGCCAGCTGCCGATAATCAAAGGAGATGTGCACCCCCTTGATGTAACTGGTGATGCGCAACTCCTGACCGTGCTCAACGTCATTGTAATTCCCCACCACCTGGAGATTACAATAGAACTGGCGCACCAAGTCTGGACATGTGCAAGCGTCGTATGTGATGACAGGGAGCCACCCCATATCACCAAACGCTCCCTCTACATTGAACAAACCTAGCTCAGCCAAGTTCACCATGCGACCCCCTTCAACTTTCTTACGGGCATAGTCAGTGTAAGACCCGTGTCAAACTAACCCGGTCTTACCACCTTGAACCAGGTTTACCCATCATGGTCGTGTCAAATGGACCAAGGGCATGAAGGAGATCGAGATTCCAGGTATAAAATCGACCCAAAAACACTTAATTTTAGGGGAGGGTCGCACACCCAGCAAAGCAGGGTCAGACCTCCCAAAACAAAAAGTCAGACCCTCAGTTTTGAAGGGAGGGTCGGACAGTTTAAGACCCTAGGGTCGATGGGATCATCGACCCTCCCATCGACCCTCGGTTTCTGACGAAACTAAAATTAGGAAATTTCCTAATTTTCGGTTGGGATTCTTTCCAAATCTCAATGGGATTATTATAGGACATTCCTAGTCTATTTAAAGGACGATCCTAAGCCACTTTCACTCCTTTCACAACCCTACTTGAATTGAGAGAAAGAGAGAAGAGGGAAAAGAGGAAGAAAGGAAGCAAGGAAGAAGACTTAGCAAAAAAGAGAAGAATTTGCAGAGAAAAGTAATCTTCTCAGGTATGGATACTAATTCCATGAGTTTCTACAAACCTTAGGATAGATATGGTTGAGTGTAGGAATTCGGAGAAACCCAAACCATCCATTTATGGTTAGGTTTTCATGGAAAACCATAGGAGGATGCACGAAAACTATTTAGATGGATTATACATGGTTCTAGACCATGGAACGACTGTTGAATGAATGTAGGAAGCAAGCCATAGGACCCCAAACACGAAGAATGGATTAAAAGTGGAAATTGGACCAGAGTGCATCGAGGGTCGCACTTATGGTCGATAGACCATCCGACCTTAGGTGTTTCTGACCATCGACCCTTAGCGTTCGGGAAGTTCAGAATGGAGGGAGGGTCGATAGACCCATCGACCCTCAGTTGACAGAATGGTTTTAAATTCTGAATTAATTCTAATTAAATTATATCGACTTTGTTAGGTCTGTTAGCAATCTAATAACATTGTAACGGTGATTTTAAAGCTTGGGAAATATCTATTAGCAAGCTAAGATGAGGAACCTTAACCCCAAACTAAATTGGTTAATAATAAACTATTTTCTATTTCTTGAGTCCTATGCCATGTTTGATTCTATGCGAATATGTTTGTAATGTGCATACAGCATGCCATCCAATATTTCTATTACTTGTTCATGCATATTTATTTTATTGTTTATAACATGATGATGATGATGATGATAGGAATAGGCATGTGCTTGTATGTGTGTGGTTGATGTACTTGATGCGAGCGAGTATCAGGGGAGGTGTAATGAGAACGTTAATAAACGTTAATCTTTGGCGGGTCTCAGCACTTTAGCTCTATCTCTAACTCAAGTCTTGTGCATTGACATCGTCGTATCGCCATTACCTTAGCAAAACTATTATGTCGTAGAGTATCAGGGGAGGTGGTCTCGGTCCTTGTAGTCTCGACTCTACCGGGGGCCTTAGCTCTATCTCTATGGATGTTCCGAGGGGATCTTTGGGGTGAGGCCTTGGATACATTGTTTGGCATTAGGATTGGTTAGTAGCAAGCCTAGTTTGCAAGCCCTCGCTAACAGGGGCTTACGTGTTGGTATAGCATTATATAGCAATAAACGTTAACCTTTGTTGTATAATGTTATGGTAGGGTGGATGGGGACGATGATAAACATTAACCTTCGGGCGGGCTTCCACACCCTGTGTATAGAGGCGGTGTCAATAAACGTTAACCTTTGACCACCCAACCTTTCTATTGCACATTGCAAACTATAAACCAAGACCAAAGATATAAATTGATTTTTTTGCATGCATATGTAATGTTGCATTGTTTTGGCTACTCACTGAGCCGTGTTGTGTGCTCACCCCTCGACGTCGAATATTTTTAGTTGATGATGCAAGTTATACAGTTGAAGATTTTATGAACGCGTCAGCGTATGGGAATGTAGCATCTATGGATGTTGGAGCTGAAGACGATACACACGACTCCTCTTGCGAGTGCAACTCGTGTGTATTTGACTAGATATTTTTATAGGTTTCTTTATTGGATTTATAAGACATGTATTTGGTATTTAATTATTTATGTCTCAGTTAAACACAGAATAATTTGCTATTATTTATGAATATCATTTTAGTTCTCAGTTCATTTATTTATAAGACTTCCGCTATTGTGTATTTACTCTGATTATGATGGTGAGTATATGAACGTTCAGGTAACGCGGGGATAGCCTATTTGAGATCCTGGTTGAACCGTTGGTTATTTAGCGGTTCATCACACCATTCTAAAATATGCGGAATTGGGGTGTGACAACTTGGTATCAGAGCATCTCAGGCCTTGCCCGCTGAACTATCATACATTCACAACAATAGTGAACTTAGATATGATAAAATAAAAACAGTAATATTAACGCATTATAAGCACAAGTGATGTTGAGACCAAATTTAAAAAGAGAATAATACATCTATTTAAAGGAGAAACGAGTTGACATACAATGAGAGCGAAACAATGAGTAAATATATATCTAAAACAGAGTACAGTCCACAACCCAGACAGTTACTCTGTAGTACAAGGAAAAGTAAAGTACAATCAGGAAGCTGGAGGCGAAGGAGGAGGTGGAGCCTCACGATCTCTGTCGTAGTCCTCAGCATAGACTCTAGTCAACCAGGCTATCCGAGTCCGGGGTCGTCGTAGACTAGCTGTGAGATCGGCTACTCTCCTGTCAGTGGCACGCTGGATCTCCATGAGCTCACCTATCCGCACGTCAGATGTGTGCTGAGCAGCCAACAACTCATCCACTCTCATGCGCTGAGCATCTAGCAACTCCTCCATCCTCAGGTCCGATCTGCACTGAGTCTCTCTGATCTCGCGCAACATCTCCATCATATCAGAAGGTGGGCGTGAAGCACCAGCATCATGAGAGGGACTGGTCTCGGGTACCGAAGCCACCGCAGCAGAAGTACCAACCCTATCCGCATGCGTGGGTGATGGCGGTGGTATCGCATTGACATCCATATATAGGCGATCATCGTCGACCGGATCCCCACGAGCCCTAGCAGCAGCCTCAGCATCAGCCATCTAAACCCGAGTGTGAGGGCGCACCATCGCGTTCCTCTCCTCATCACTAACATCTGCATCTCACAGCCCCATCTTGCAGATAGCCTCCCAATCTAGAGGCGACGAGAAGGTCTTCTCCTGGATCTTCTCATCTACTAGATCCACCCCCAAACGAGTCAGTAGCACTGTAATCATGTGACCATAGGGTAGGTTTCCCCTATGACCGGATAATGTAGCACTGATCATCGTCCGCATGATGATGTAAGGAAGGCAGACCGGGCTGACGACTGCAGATGCAGTAGATCAAAAATCGAGTCAGCCGAGAGACCCTCTCATAGTGCCCACTGCGGGATCAGATTATGCTTCGGATAATCTTGCGGAAGACCCATGGAGCTGGACGCAAGTAGCAAGCTCTCATTTTCCATCTATCGGGACAGAGCAACTGGTTGTCGATCTCTATTCTCATCTCCATCTCAACAAACTGTGGCTCTCCCGGCGCACCGAACACCATGGGGCCATCATAGGCAATGCCCAACAGATCGACCAGCTATCGATAATCAAAGGAGATGTGCACCCCCTTGACGTAACTAGTGATGCGCAACTCCTGACCGTGCTCAACGTCATTGTAACTCCCCACCACCTGGAGATTACAATAGAACTGGCGCACCAAGTCTGGACATGTGCACGCGTCGTATGTGATGACAGGGAGCCACCCCATATCACCGAATGCTCCCTCTACATTGAACAAGGCTAGCTCAGCCAAGTTCACCATGCGATCCCCTTCCACTTTCTTACGGGCATAGTCAGCATACTGTGCCTCAGCTTCATTTGAACGGAAGCGAAGTGGATCACGCAATCTTGGAACTTTGTTACGGGCCATAGTATCTGCAAAATAAGAAGGAGAAAAGAAACAAGGAGTTAATAGGATAAAAATCCAAAAATTTTAAAATAGAGCCCCATTTCTCACCATATAAGTTGGCATGAGAACCTACGTAGGTTAAAACATATCCTACAATCTACATGCAGTAGAAAATTTTAACGGATAAGGTCCAATTTGGAGAAATTCAAGAAAAATAAAAAATTTTGATAAATTAGGGCAAAAAGAAAAAAATTTAAGTTTCTCGATAACCAACCGATGAAACTCAAAAATTTTTTGAGGGCTTTCGTTCCTCAAGACCCCAATAACAAAAGCCCCAATAAAAATCAAATTTTTACGGTTGGAAAAAGTTTAATTTGGAAAATACGAGCTAAATGAGCAAAAACCGAGAAATAAAAACCTAAAAACAGGTAAAGTTGGGAAATTATACCTGTAGAGGTGATGTTGATGTCGAAACTCGGACTAAGAACAATCCACAATAGCAAAGTAGCACTGTAGCAACTCGGAGAGTAGAGACGAGTCGAAACGGAGGAGGAATAGTGAGAATTGACCCAGAATTGGATCTTAAAAATCTGATTTTTGGTCCGAGGGTCGGACAATTCGACTGACACCATCGACCCTCGGCTCTTAGGAATCTGACAGAAAATCGAGGGTCGGACTGAGGGTCGGACACCCATCGACCCTCGCATCGACCCTCAGCTCTCGGGAAGAACAGGTCATTACCAGGGTCGGATACCAAGGGTCGGACACACCAGTGACCCTCACCATCGACCCTACATAGAAAAGACAGTATTTATTTCAGAATGAATTAGAGATTTTGAATTTTATATCGGTTAGCGTGCCTACATGAAGTATAAATGATTTCTCACTGATTTTGATGATTTTCAGGCACCACCCATCTCAAAAGTAAATATGTCTGGACGTAGAGTTACCCGACAGACCCGAAATACAGTCCCACCACCACCACAAGTGGAGGAAACTAGTCAAGAGAATAACCATGCACAGGGTAATCCAGAACCAGCAGGCCCTACAGATTTTCCACCTCCACCACCGGAGCTAACAACTGTAGTTATGAATCTGGCACAATAGCTACAACAAATGCAACACGCACAAGCTCAAATGCAGGTTGCAATGGGAGTTATGTTCCAAGCCACTCAGGCTGCAACCATGCACACTGGGCAAGCTAGTGCGGCACCAGTGGGTAATCACCCAGCCCAACAGACACCTCAACAACCGGCTGCACCAATTCCAGTGCAAGTCCTAGAAGCAGCCCAAGGGAACTATCAGTATCCACACTATATGTTTGGGGCAAACCCCCAAAACCAACTGGATCACTCCCGACTAGTAGAGAGATTTTTGAAAATGAAACCAAGAGAATTCAACGGCAAGCCGTCTGATCCACTGTGGCCAGCACACTGGATAGACGAGATGGAAAGGAACTTCCTTTTGATGACTATCACTGAGGAAGAAAAAGTGTTATACGCCACCTTCATGCTCAAAGGCGACGCACACCATTGGTGGAAATCTACAAAGACATACTTATTAACCAAGCACGCCCTACTGACATGGGCTATATATAAAGAAGCATTCTTCGAGAAGTATTTCCCAAGAAGCTTAAGAGATTCAATGGAGAAAGAGTTCTTGAGTCTGTACCAGGGACAGATGTCCGTAGACTCATATCAACAGCGTTACGAAGAACTGTTTTTCTTCGCACCAGCTAGCATGCAAGAAGAAGATACAAAAACCCGTAGGTTCGTCGCGAGACTAAGAGGAAGCATAATAGAAAATGTTCTGGGTTTGGAAAAGAAGATTTACAACGAAGCTGTCCAAATTGCTCGAATAATTGAATCGAGCCAGAAGGAGAGCTATTTCTCCCAGAGCAGAGGAATCAAGAGACCAGCCGGAAACTCCTACAACGGAGGCAATAATAGGACGTATAAACCTTTTCATCCTCAGAATTTTGCGACTGCACCAAAGTCTACTGCAGCAGCTCAACCATAGCCAAAGACAAATTTTGAAGCCCTGAAGTGCTATAACTGCAACCAACCAGGGCATATGGCGAGAGAATGCCCAAAACCCAAGAAGCAACTACATCAAGGACAGGTATATGCCGTTACATCAGAGGATGCCGCCGCATCGCCCGATGTGGTCACAGGTATGACCGAAACTTGTAAGGCTATAATTAGAATTGATTGAGCATGTAGACTAAGTAAAAACGAATCACAGGTATCGTACCTATCAATGGCATACCCGCCAGAGTACTCTTTGATTCAGAAGCTACTCATTCATTTATATCTGTGTCGTTTGGAAAGAAGACCAATCTGCCCATCAAAACATTAGATTACAAATTACTTGTACGGTCACCGATGGGATTAGAAGTGGAATTAGAGAAAGGTTATGGACCATGTCCAGTTCTCATTGGAGAGCAGACCTTGGATGCAACCTTAATACAACTTGAGATGGCAGACTTTGACGTCATCTTGGGAATGGACTGGTTTGCTCGGCATTCTATAAATATGTTATGCGCCGAGAAGAAGCTAACGTTCAAAGACAAAGAAGGAGCATAATTCAATTTTTCGGGAACCAAACTTCCCAGGAGACGCAAGCTCATACTCTCAGCATTAAAGGCTAAGAAGTGCCTTGAGAAAGGAGTGGTCTGATATCTAGTATCAGTGGTCGACCTAACCAAGGACGTGCCAGGAATGGAAGATATTGATGTCGTGCGAGATTTTCCTTATGTATTTCCGGAGGAACTACCCGGATTACCACCCGACCAAGCCACAGAGTTTGTAATAGACCTATTACCCGGAGCCGCACCAATATCAAAAGCACCTTATAGAATGGCTCCTACTGAACTGAAGGAATTAAAAGTGCAATTACAAGAACTGCCGGATAAGGGTTATATTAGACCCAGTATATCTCCATGGGGAGCACCGGTGTTGTTCGTAAAGAAGAAGGATGGTAGTGTTCGGTTATGTATCGACTATAGAGAGTTGATTAAGCTGACAATCAAGAATCTATATCCACTACCCAGGATCGATGACTTGTTCGATCAGTTACAAGGAGCGAAGGTATTCTCAAAGATCGATCTTCGATCAGGCTATCATCAAGTGAAGATTAAAGAAGGTGACATCCCGAAGACAGCTTTCAGGACAAGATACGAACATTATGAGTTCCGAGTGATGTCCTTCGGATTAACTAATGCACCGGCAACATTCATGGAACTTATGAACCGGGTTTTCCACGATATGTTGGATACGTCGGTTATAGTATTTATTGATGACATATTGGTATACTCCAAGGACAAGGAAACCCATGCCAAGAACCTAAACGCAGCCCTACAGCGTTTAAGGAAAGAGGAGTTATACGCCAAATTTTCGAAGTGTGAGTTTTGGCTAAGTGAAGTCGCCTTTCTAGGCCATGTAGTATCCGCAGAAGGAATCAAAGTGGACCCCAGTAAGATCGAGGCTATTGTGAAGTGGGAAGCACCAAAGAGTGTTTCAGAAATTAGAAGTTTTCTGGGTCTAGCTGGTTATTATCGGAGATTCGTAGAAGACTATTCTTGGATTGCCGTACCTCTCACCAGTTTGACCAAGAAAGGAGAAAAGTTTGTAGGGACGGATAAGTGTGAAAAGAGTTTTCAAACACTGAAGACCAAATTGATATCCGCCCCAATTTTGACCATTCCCGTTCCAGGACAGACATTTACCTTATACACTGATGCATCAGGATTGGGATTAGGATGTGTGCTTATGCAAGGAGAGCAAGTAGTTGCGTATGCCTCGAGACAGTTGAAGGTACATGAGAAAAATTACCCCACTCATGATTTGGAGTTAGCGGCAGTAGTACATGCTGTCAAGATATGGAGACACTACCTATACGGAGAGAAATTTCAGATTAAGTCGGACCATAAAAGTCTTACTTATCTATTTAATCAGAAGGAGTTGAATATGAGACAAAGAAGATGGCTGGAACTATTGAAAGACTATGATTGTGATATCCAGTATCATCCGGGAAAAGCGAATGTAGTAGCAGATGCATTGAGCAGAAAAGCAATGATAAAATCTCAAGGAGAAGCTAGCACAACTGCAGGAATGTTTACCAACGGAATGGTGTTTAATCACAGCAACGAATAATATGTGATAGATACAACAGATGAATCAGCTAGCCAAGGGTTTATTCATCGATTTTCAAATATGTTCGCGGCATTGAAGATTATACCGGATATAGTGGACGAAGTGAAGATAGCTATCAAAGCAGATCCTTATCTGAGAACAGTACAAGAAGATATTGAGAAAGGTAGGACCAACTCTGAGTTCACCTTAGATAACGAGAAGGTACTGAGATATAAAGGAAGAATATGTGTACCTGAAACAGAAAATATGGACATTAGACACCCACTGATGAAGGAAGCCCATACCACCATTTATTCGATACATCCTGGAAGCACAAAAATGTATCATGATCTAAAGAAACTGTATTGGTGGAGGGGAATGAAAGCAGATGTAGCTAAGTTCGTGTCTCAATGCCTAAATTGTCAGAAGGTAAAGGCGGAATGACAAAGACCCACAGGACTGTTACAGCCATTACCGGAACCAGCATGGAAATGGGACTGCATTACTATGGACTTCATCACAGGACTACCATTGACTCCTCGAGTAGTTGACGCAGTTTGGGTGATTGTGGACCGTCTGACTAAGACAGCTCGCTTCATACCAATACGACCCCAGTATATACTGGAAAGGTTAGCAAAGCTGTATGTGGATAATATTATATGGTTACATGGTGTTCCAGAAAGCATTGTGTCCGATAGAGATCCACGATTTACTTCTAAATTTTGGAAAGGACTGCAAAAGGCTATGGGTACAACATTGAAGTTCAGTACTGCATTCCACCCACAGACAGACGGACAGTCGGAGCGTACAATCCAGATTTTAGAAGATATGCTACGAGTATGTGTGATTGATTTCAAAGGATCATGGGACAAAAAGTTACCATTGATCGAGTTCGCTTACAATAACAGCTATCAGGCTACTATATAGATGTCACCTTATGAAGCACTATATGGCAGGAAGTGTCGAACTCCCTTGTTTTGGAATGAAGTTGGAGAACGTAGTATTGTTGGACCGGAATTTGTTGAAGAGACTTGTCGTGTGGTCGACATCATCAAGGAAAGAATAAGAGTAGCTCAGAACTGTCAGAAGCAATATGCAGATACTCGACGAAGAGATCTAGAGTTCGTCGTAGGTGATAAAGTATTTTTGAAAGTATCGCCTATGCGAGGATTGAAGAGGTTCGGAAAGAAAGGAAAACTAAGTCCAAGATATGTCGGGCCATATGTGATTCTGGCTAAGCGTGGAAAAGTAGCTTATCAGTTAGCACTACCACCATCTATGTCAAATGTGCATGACGTATTTCACATAACCTTATTGAAGAAGTATGTCAAAGACCCAACACATGTGTTGATAGTGGATTTGCTAGAATTGACTGATGATTTGACATTTGAAGTAACACCAACGGAAATCACTAGTCGAAAGGTTCAACGTCTACGTAACAGAGATATCTACTATGTTAAGGTCACATGGAATAGTAAAAACATGGGAAGAAGAAAATGCTATGAGAAAGCAATACCTTGACTTGTTTGATTCAGAAGGTACGTACAATTTCGAGGACAAAATTTTTATAAGTTTGGGGGAGTTGTAAGACCCGTGTCAAACTAACCCGGTCTTACCACCTTGAACCAGGTTTACCCATCATGGTCGAGTCAAATGGACCAAGGGCATGAAGGAGATCGAGATCCCAGTTTAAAATCGACCCAAAAATACTTAATTTTAGGGGAGGGTCGCACACCCAGCTAAGCAGGGTCGGACCTCCCAAAACAGAAAGTCAGACCCTCAGTTTTGAAGGGAGGGTCGGACAGCTTAAAGACCCTAGGGTCGACGGGATCATCGACCCTCGATTTCTGACGAAAGTAAAATTAGGAAATTTCCTAATTTTCGGTTGGGATTCTTTCCAAATCTCAATGGGATTATTATAGGACATTCCTAGTTTATTTAAAGGACGTTCCTAAGCCACTTTCACTCCTTTCACAACCCTACTTGAATTGAGAGAAAGAGAGAAGAGGGAAAAGAGGAAGAAAGGAGGCAAGGAAGAAGACTTAGCAAAAAGGAGAAGAATTTGCAGAGAAAAGTAATCTTCTCAGGTATGGATACTAATTCCATGAGTTTCTACAGACCTTAGGATAGATATGGTTGAGTGTAGGAATTCAGAGAAACCCAAACCATCCATTTATGGTTAGGTTTTCATGGTAAACCATAGGAGGATGCACGAAAACTATTTAGATGGATTATACATGGTTCTAGACCATGGAACGACTGTTGAATGAATGTAGGAAGCAAGCCATAGGACCCCAAACACGAAGAATGGATTAAAAGTGGAAATTGGACCACAGTGCATCGAGGGTCGCACCGAGGGTCGATAGACCATCCGACCCTAGGTGTTTCTGACCATCGACCCTCAGCATTCGGGAAGTTCAGAATGGAGGGAGGGTCGATAGACCCATCGACCCCATCGACCCAGTTGACCCCGCTGACGTAATGGTTTTAAATTCCGAATTAATTCTAATTAAATTCTATCGACTTTGTTAGGTCTGTTAGCAATCTAATAACATTGTAACGGTGATTTTAAAGCTTGGGAAATAACTATTAGCAAGCTAAGGTGAGGAACCTTAACCCCAAACTAAATTGGTTAATAATAAACTGTTTTCTATTTCTTGAGTCCTATGCCATGTTTGATTCTATGCGAATATGTTTGTAATGTGCATACAGCATGCCATCCAATATTTCTATTACTTGTTCATGCATATTTACTTTATTGTTTATAACATGATGTTGATGATGATGATAGGAATAGGCATGTGCTTGTATGTGTGTGGTTGATGTACTTGATGCGAGCGAGTATCAGGGGAGGTGTGATGATAACGTTAATAAACGTTAATCTTTGGCGGGTCTCAACACTTTAGCTCTATCTCTAACTCAAGTCTTGTGCATTGACATCGTCGTATCGCCATTGCCTTAGCAGAACTATTATGTCGTAGAGTATCAGGGAGGTGGTCTCGGTCCTTGTAGTCTCTCGACTCTCCGGGGGGGGCCTTAGCTCTATCGCTATGGATGTTCCGAGGGGACTTCGGGGTGAGGCTTTGGATACATTGTTTGGCATTAGGATTGGTTAGCAGCGAGCTCAGTTTGCAAGCCCTCGCTAACAGGGGCTTACGTGTTGGTATAGCATTATATAGCAATAAACGTTAACCTTTGTTGTATAATGTTATGGTAGGGTGGATGGGGACGACGATAAACGTTAACCTTCGGGCGGGCTTCCATACCCTGTGTATAGAGGCGGTGTCAATAAACGTTAACCTTTGACCACCCAACCTTTCTATTGCACATTGCAAACTATAAACCAAGACCAAAGATATAAATTGATTTTTTTTGCATGCATATGTAATGTTGCATTATTTTGGCTACTCACTGAGCCGTGTTGTGTGCTCACCCCTCGACGTCGAATATTTTTAGTTGATGATCCAGGTTATATAGTTGAAGATTTTATGAACGCGTCAGCGTATGGGAA
Source organism: Protea cynaroides (assembly GCA_028583415.1). NCBI lineage: Eukaryota > Viridiplantae > Streptophyta > Magnoliopsida > Proteales > Proteaceae > Protea > Protea cynaroides. The sequence goes on from CM053269.1 coordinate 4,644,612, forward strand.
TGTAGTAGCTATGGAAGTTGGAGCTGAAGACAATACACATGACTCCTCTTGCGAGTGCAACTCGTCTGTATTTGACTAGATATTTTTATAGGTTTCTTTATTGGATTTATAAGACATGTATTTGGTATTTAATTATTTATGTCTCAGTTAAACAAAGAATAATTTGCTATTATTTATGAATATCATTTTAGTTCTCAGTTCATTTATTTAAAAGACTTCCGTTATTGTGTATTTACTCTGATTATGATGGTGAGTATATGAAGGTTTAGGTAACGCGGGGATAGCCTATTTGAGATCCTGGTTGAACCATTGGTTATTTAGCGGTTCATCACACCATTCTGAAATGTGCAGAATTGGGGTGTAACAGTAAGCATACTGTGCCTCAGCTTCATTCGAACAGAAGCGAAGTGGATCACACACTCTGGGTACTTTGGTATGGGCCATAGTATCTGCAAAATAAGAAAGAAAAAGGAAACAAGGAGCAGGATAAAAATCCAAATTTGATTTAATAACGACGTAGGTCGACCATAAAACCCCATTTCTCACCATACAAGTGGGTATGAGAACTTACGTAGGTTAAAACATGTCCTACAACCCACATACAGTAGGAAATTTCAACTAACGAAGCTCAATTTGAAGAAATTCAAGAAAAATCAAAATTTTTGACAAATTAGGGCAAAAAGAGAAAATTTTAAGTTTCTCGATAACCAACCGATGAAACTCAGAAATTTTTGAGGGCTTTCGTTCCTCGAGACACCAATAACAAAAGCCCCCAATAAAAATCGAATTTTTACGGTTGGAAAAAGTTTAATTTGGAAAATATGAGTAAATGGGTAAAAACCTAGAAAAGAAAACCTAAAAACAGGTAAAGATGAGAGGATATACCTATAGGGATGACGTGGACATCGAAACCCGGAGTTAAACCGACCAAAAACAGTGGAGTAGCATTGTAACAACTCAGAGAGTAGAGACGAGTCAAAACGGAGGAGGAATAGTGAGAAATGACCCAGAATCGGATCTCAAAAATCTGATTTTTGGTCCGAGGGTCGGACAATTCGACTAGAACAATCGACCCTCGAATCGACCCTCCCATCGACCCTCAGCTCTCGGGAATCTAACAGAAAATCAAGGGTCGGAACTGAGGGTCGGACACCCATCGACCCTCGCATCGACCCTCACCTCTCGGGAAGAACAGGTCATTCCCAGGGTCAGATACCAAGGGTCGGACATACCATCGACCCTCACCATCGACCCTGCATGGAAAAGAGCATTTTTTTATAAAATGAGCTAAAATTGGAATTGATTATCGGTTAGTGTGCCTACATAAAATATAAATGACTTCTAACCTATTTTGATGATTTTCCGGCACCACCCATCACCGAAAAGAATTATGTCTGGACTTAGAGTGACCCGACAGACCCGAAACACAGTCCCACCACCACCACCAGTGGAGGAGACTAGTCAAGAGAATAACCATGCATCGGGAAATCCAGAACCGATAAACCCTACAAATTTTCCACCTCCACCACCAGAGCTAGCAACAGTGGTGATGAATCTGGCACAGCAGCTGCAGCAGATGCAACATGAACAGGCTCAGATGCAGGTTGCCATGGGAGTTATGTTCCAAGCCACTCAGGCTGCACCCATGCACACCGGACAAGGTAGTGCAACACCAGTAGGTAACCACCCATCCCCTCAGACACCTCAACAACCGGCTGCACAGATTCCAGTGCAGGTACCGGAAGCAGCTCAAGGGAATTTCCAGTATCCACCCTATATGTTTGGGGCAAACCCCCAAAACCAGCTGGATCACTCCCGGCTAGTGGAGAGATTTCTGAAGATGAAACCCAGAGAATTCAACGGCAAACCGTCTGATCCATTGTGGCCAGCACACTGAATAGGCGAGATGGAGAGAAACTTCCTCATGATGACTATTACAGAGGAAGAGAAAGTACTATGTGCCACCTTCATGCTCAAGGGCGACGCACATCATTGGTGGAAATCCACGAAGACATATTTACTGACCAAGCACGCCTTACTGACATGGGCTATATATAAAGAAGCATTCTTCGTGAAATATTTTCCACGAAGCTTCAGAGATTCGATGGAGAAGGAGTTCCTGAGTCTTTATCAGGGACAGATGTCAGTGGATGCGTACCAACAACGTTATGAAGAGCTGTTTTTCTTCGCACCACTGAGTATGCAAGAAGAAGAAACCAAAACCCGTAGGTTCGTCACGGGACTGAGAGGAAGCATCAGAGAACATGTTCTGGGCTTAGAGAAGACAATATATAATGAAGCTGTCCGGATTGCTCGAGTGATTGAATCGAGCCAGAAGGAGAGTTATTTTACTCAGAACAAAGGCATCAAAAGGCCAGTCAGAAATTCTTACAACGGAGGAAATAACAGGATGTATAAGCCTTTCCGTCCTCAGAACTTTACTACTGCACCCAAGACCACTTCAGCAGTGCAACCTCAGTCAAAGCCAAATTCTGAAGTCCTGAAGTGTTTTAAGTGCAACCAACTCGGGCATATGGCAAGGGAGTGCCCAAAGCCCAAGAAATAATTCCATCAGGGACGTGTATATGCTGTTACGTCCGAGGATGCGGCCGCATCACCCGATGTGGTCACAGGTATGACTGAAACTTTTTAAAGTTGTAATTACATTGTATGAGCATGTAGACTAAGTAAAGATAAATCACAGGTATTGTACCTATAAATGGCGTACCCGCTAGAGTACTCTTTGATTTCGGAGCTACTCATTCCTTTATATCTGTGGCATTTGGAAAGAAGATAAATTTACCCATCAAAACATTAGACTACAAATTAATTGTACGGTCACCGATGGGGTTAGAAGTGGAACTAGAGAAAGGTTATGGACCGTGCCCAGTTCTCATTGGGGAACAAATTTTAAATGCAACATTGATACGACTTGAGATGGCAGACTTCGATGTCATCTTAGGAATGGATTGGTTAGCCCGGCATTTTGCAAATCTGTTACGCGCCGAGAAGAACCTAACGTTAAAAGACAATGAAGGGGCAGAGTTCAGTTTATCGGGAACCAAACTTCCCCGGAGACGCAAGCTCATACTGTCAGCATTAAAGGCTAAGATGTGCCTTGAGAAGGGACCAGTCGGGTGCTAGTATCAGTGGTCGACCTAACCATGGAAGCACCACGAATGGAAGACATTGACGTCATGCTGGATTACCCTGATGTATTTCTGGAGGAACTACACGGATTACCACCCGATCATGCCACAGAGTTTGTAATAGACCTGATACCTGGAGCCGCACCAGTATCAAATGCACCTTATAGAATGGCTCCTACTGAACTGAAGGAATTAAAAGTGCAATTGAAAGAACTGCTGGACAAGGGTTATATTCGACCCAGTATATCTCCATGGGGGGCACCGGTACTGTTCGTGAAAAAGAAGGATGGTAGCGTTCGATTGTGTATCGACTATCGGGAGTTGAGCAAACTGACAATCAAGAATCGATATCCACTACCGAGGATCGATGACTTGTTCGATCAGTTACAAGGAGCAAAAGTATTTTCTAAGATCGATCTTCGATCGGGTTACCATCAGCTGAAGATTAAAGAAGGTGATATTCCGAAGACAGCATTCAGGACCAGATATGGACATTATGAATTTTTGGTTATGTCATTCGGATTAACCAATGCCCCGGCAACGTTCATGGAACTTATGAACTGAGTTTTCCATGATATGTTGGATACGTCGGTTATAGTATTTATTGATGAAATATTGGTATACGCCAAAGACAGAGAAACCCATGTTAAGAACCTAAACGCAGCCCTACAGCGTTTAAGGAAAGAGGAACTATATGTCAAATTTTCTAAGTGTGAGTTTTGGCTAAGTGAAGTCGCATTCCTAGGCCATGTAGTATCCGCTGAAGGAATCGAAGTGGACCCCAGCAAAATTGAGGCTATTGTGAAGTGGGAAGCACCAAAGAGCGTTTCAGAAATTAGAAGTTTTCTGGGTCTAGCTGGTTATTATCGAAGATTCATAGAAGACTATTCTCGGATTGCCATACCTCTCACCAGTTTGACTAAGAAAGGTGAAAAGTTTGTGTGGATTGACAAATGTGAGAAGAGCTTCCAGACATTGAAGGCCAGATTGATATCCGCCCCGATTTTGACCATTCCCATTCCAGGACAGACATTTACTTTATACACTGATGCATCGGGACTGGGACTGGGATGTGTGCTTACGCAAGGAGAGCAAGTAATTGCTTATGCTTCAAGACGGTTGAAGGTACCTGAAAAAAATTATCCCACTCATGATTTGGAGCTAGAGGCAGTAGTACATGCTGTCAAGATATGGAGGCATTACCTGTACGGGGAGAAATTCCAGATTAAGTCGGACCATAAAAGTTTTACTTATTTACTTAATCAGAAGGAGTTGAATATGCGACAAAGAAGATGGCTGGAACTATTGAAAGACTCTGATTGTGATATCCAGTATCATCCGGGAAAAGCGAACGTACTAGCGGATGCATTAAGCAGAAAAGCAATGATAAAATCTCAAGGAGAAGTTAGCATGACTGCAGCAATGTTTACAAACGGAATGGTGTTCAATCACGGCAACGAGCATTATGTGATAGATACAACGGATGAATCAGCCAACCAAGGGTTTATTCATTGATTTTTGAATATGTTCGCGGTATTGAAGATTATATCGGATATAGTGGACGAAGTGAAGACAGCTATCAAAGCAGATCCTTATCTGAGAATAGTGCAAGAAGATATTAAGAAAGGTAGGACTAACACTGAGTTCACCTTGGACGACGAGAAAGTACTGAAATACAAAGGAAGAATATGTGTACCTGAAACAGAAAGTATGGACATTAGACACCGACTGATGAAAGAAGCCCATACCACCATTTATTCAATACATCCTGGAAAGTACAAAAATGTATCATGATCTAAAGAAGTTATATTGGTGGAGAGGAATGAAAGCAGATGTAGCCAAGTTCGTGGCTCAATGCCTAAATTGTCAGAAAGTAAAGGCTGAACGACAATGACCCGCAGGATTGTTATAGCCATTACCGGAACCAGCATGGAAATGGGACTGCATCACTATGGACTTCGTCACGGGACTACCATTGACTCCTCGAGTAGTTGACGCTGTTTGGGTGATTGTGGATCGTCTGACTAAAACAGCTCGCTTCATACCTATACGACCTCAGTATACACTGGAAAGGTTAGTGAAGCTGTATGTGGATAATATTGTTCGATTACATGGTGTTCCAGAAAGTATTGTGTCAGATAGAGACCCACGATTTACTTCCAAATTTTGGGAAGGATTGCAAACGGCCATGGGTACAACGTTGAAGTTCAGTACTGCATTCCACCCACAGACAGATGGACAGTCAGAACGTACAATTCAGATTCTAGAAGATAAGCTACGAGCATGTGCGATTGATTTCAAAGGATCATGGGATGAAAAGTTACCATTGATCGATTTCTCTTACAATAACAACTTTCAGGATACCATATAGATGTCACCTTATGAAGCACTGTATGGCAGGAAGTGTCGAACTCCCTTGTTTTGGAATGAAGTTGGAGAGCATAGTATTGTTGGACCGGAATTTATTGAAGAGACTTGTCGAGTGGTTGACATCATCAAGGAAAGAGTGAGAACAGCTCAGAACCGTCAGAAGCAATACGCAGATACTCGACGCAGAGATCTGGAGTTCGCCATAGGTGATAAAGTATTTTTGAAGGTATCGCCTATGCGAGGATTGAAGAGGTTCAGACAGAAAGCAAAACTAAGTCCAAGATATGTCGGGCCATATGAAATTCTAGCTAAGCGTGGAAAAGTAGATTATCAGTTAGCACTACCACCATCTATGTCAAGTGTGCATGACGTATTTCACATTTCCCTATTGAAAAAGTATGTCAAAGACCCAATGCATGTTTTGACAGTGGATTTGCCAGAATTGATTGATGATTTGACGTTCGAAGTAACACCATCAGAAATCACTAGTCGAAAGATTCAACGTCTACGCAATAGAGATATCTACTATGTTAAGGTCACATGGAAAAGTAGAGACATGGAAGAGATCACATGGGAAGAAGAGAATGCTATGCGAAAGCAATACCCTTACTTATTTGATTCAGAAGGTACGTACAATTTCGAGGACAAAATTTTTATAAGTTGGGGGGAGTTGTAAGACCCATGTCAATCTAACCTGGTCTTACCACCTTGAACCAGGTTTACCCATCATGGTCGAGTCAAATGGACAAAGGGCGTGAAGGAGATCGAGACCCCAGTTATCAGATCGACCCAAAAACACTTAAATTAGGGGAAGGGTCGCATACCGAGCTAAGTAGGGTTGGACCTCCCAAAACAGAAAGTCAGACCCTCGGTTTTGGAGGGAGGGTCGGACAGCTTTAGACCCTAGGGTCGATGGGATCATGGACCCACCAATCGACCCTCGGATTCTGCCGAATATAGAAATTTGGAAATTTTTATATTTTTCGATTGGGATTCTTACCAAATCCCAATGGGACTTATTTAGGATGTTCCTAGTCTATTTAAAGGACGACCCTAAGGCACTTTCACTCCTTTCACAACCCTAATTCAATTGAGAGAAAGAGAGGAGAAGGAAAAGAGGAAGAAGAGAGGTAAGCAAGAGAACGTAGCAAAAAGGAGAAGAGTTGCAGAGAAAGATTAATCTTCTCAGGTATGGATACTAATTCCATAAGTTTCTATAGACCTTAGGTTAGTTAATGTTGAGAAAGTGATCTCGGAGAAACCCAAAACCATCAAGCTATGGTTAGGTTTTCATGGAAACCATAGAAGAATGCATAAAAACTATTTAGATGGATTATACATGGTTTCAGACCGTGGAATGAATGTAGAATGGAATGTAGGAGCAAGCCATAGGATTCCAAACATGAAGAATGGACTAAAAAGTGGAAATTGGACCAGAGTGCACCGAGGGTCGCACCCAGGGTCGATGACCATCCGACCCTAGGTGTTTCTGACCATCGACCCTCAGCATTCGGGATGTCCAGAAAGAGGGGAGGGTCGATAGACCCATCGACCCAAGCAACGACCCTAGTATCAACCCTCACTTAACAGAGTAGTTTTTCAATTCAGAATTTATTTTAATTAAATTTTATCGACTTTGTTAGGTCTACTAGCAATATAATAACATTATAATAGTGATTTTAGAGTTTGGAAAAGTATCTTATAGCAAGCTAAGGTGAGGAACCTTAACCCCAAACTAAATTGGTTAACAATAAACTGTTTTCTAATTCTTGAGTCCTATGCTATGTTTGATTCAATGAGAATATGTTTGTAATGTGCATACAGCATGCCATCCAATATTTCTATTACTTGTTCATGCATATTTACTTTATTGTTTATAACATGATGATGATGATGATGATAGGAATAGGCATGTGCTTGTATGTGTGTGGTTGATATGCTTGATGCGAGCGAGTATCAGGGGAGGTGTGATGAGAACGTCAATAAACGTTAACCTTTGGCGGGTCTCAGCACTTTAGCTCTATCTCTAACTCAAGTCTTGTGCATTGACATCGTCGTATCGCCATTACTTTAGCAGAACTATTATGTCGTAGAGTATCAGGGGAGGTGGTCTCGGTCCTTGTAGTCTCTGACTCAACCGGGGGGCCTTAGCTCTATCTCTATGGGCATTCTGAGGGATGCTGGGGTGAGGCCTTGGATACACTGTTTGGCATTAGGATTGGTTAGTTGCGAGCCCAGTTTGCAGCCCTCACCAACAGGGGCTTACGTGTTGGTATGGCACTATATAGCTATAAACGTAACCTTTGTTATATAATGTTCATGATTGGGTGCATGTGAGTTGACGATAAACGTGATCTTCGGGTAACGTCACACACTCGTGTATAGAGGCGGAGTCAATAAACGCGACCTTTGCCTACCTAAATCTTTCTATAGCATACTGCAAACTTATATACCGGACCAAAGATATAAATTGACTTTTTACATGCATATGTATTGTTGCATTGTTTTGGCTACTCACTGAGCCGTGATGTGCACTCACTCCTTGACGTCGAATATTTTTAGTTGATGATGCAGGTTATACCGTTGAAGACTATATGAATGTGTCTACCTACGGGAATGTGGCAGCTATGGAAGTTGGAGCTGAAGATGATACACACGACTCCTCTTGCGAGTGCAACTCGTGTGTATTTGATTAGATATTTTTATAGGTTTCTTTTATTGAATTTAATAAAGACTTGTATTTGATATTTAAATATTTATGTCTCAGTTGGAAATAGAATAATTTGCTATTAAATTATTGATATCATCTTAGTTCTCAGTTCATTTATTTATAAGATTTCCGCTATTGTGTATTTACTTTGATTATGATTACGGATGTGTGTAAGTTTGGATAATGTGGGGATAGCCTATTTGAGATCCTGGTTGAACCGTTGGTTATTTAGCGGTTCATCAGTTCATCACACTATTCTTGTTAGACCTGGGGTGTGACAACATGCCCTCTGGAAGTTTCCAGGGAGGGTGTGGTAGGACGTAGGGTCGCAGTATGTCCGACCCTAGCTGCGACCCTACACCCTGGGGTCACAGAAACTGAGACCCCAGGTGCTACCCTACCCTGTGATCCTACACCCTGTGGACGCAGAAAATGAGACCCCAGGTGCTACCCCACCTGTGACCCCTCAGTTTATGTTTGTCTAAACACATGGGAATTAATTCTAATTAAAAATCTATCAACTTGTTAGGTTTTCAAGTGATCTAAGAGTGAATTACAAAGCTTGAATGAGGATCTACTATCATTCAAAGGTGAGGGAACAAGACCTAAACTAATTGGCTAATAATAAACTATTTTTGTTTATTGAGTCCAATGCTATGAATGATTTTATGCTTGTATGCATGTATTGTGCATTTCACATGTCATCCAATATTTCTGCTATTGATGTTCATGCATATTTAATTCCGTATATTTATAACATGATGATGATGATGATGCTAGGAATAAGCATGAGAATGTATGTATGTGGTTAGTGTACTTGATGCGAGTGGAGCATCAGGGGGAGGACGTGACACTGTGGTTCATCCTGGTCACTAGACTCTAGCTCTATCTCTACTCATGTCATACCCCAATTCTGTACTATTCAGAATGATGTGATGAACCGCTAATAAACCAACGGTTCAACCAGGATCTCAAATAGGCTATCCCCATGTTATCCAAACATACACACATCCGTAATCATAATCAGAGTAAATACCCAATAGCAGAAATCTTATAAATAAATGAACTGAGAATCTATGTGATATTAAAATTTAAATAACAATTTATTCTATATCAAACGAGGCATAAGTAAATATCAATACAAGTCTTTAATAAATCCAAATAGAGAAACCTATAAAATATCTAATCAAATACACACGAGTTGCACTCGTAAGAGGAGTCGTGTGTATCCACTTCAGCTTCAACTTCCATTGCTGTCATGTTCCCGTACGCAGACGCATTCAAATAGTCTTCAATTGTATAACCTGCATCATCAACTAAAAATATTCGACGTTGAGGGGTGAGCACACATCACGGCTCAGTGAGTAGCCAAAACAATACAACAACACATATGCATGGAAATCAATTTATATCTTTGGTCCAGTTTAAAGTTTGTAGTATGCAATAAAAAGGTTTAGTAGTCAAAGGTCGCGTTTATTGACCCCGCCTCTATACACGAGTGTGTGACGTTACCCGAAGATCACGTTTATCGTCAACTCACATGCACCCAACCATGAACATTATATAACTAAGGTTACGTTTATTGCTATATAGTGCCATACCAACACGTAAGCCCTTGTTAGCGAGGGCTGCAAACTGGGCTCGCAACTAACCAATCCTAATGCTAAAAAGTGAATCCAAGGCCTCACCCCAGCATCCCTCAGAATGTCCATAGAGATAGAGCTAAGGTCCCCCGGTAGAGTCAGAGACTACAAGGACCAAGACCACCTCCCCTGATACTCTACGACATAATAGTTCTGCTAAAGTAATGGCGATACGACGATGCTAATGCATAAGACTTGAGTTAGAGATAGAGCTAAAGTGCTGAGACCCGCCAAAGGTTAACGTTTATTGACGTTCTCATCACACTTCCCCTGATACTTGCTCGCATCAAGTACATCAACCAAAAACATACAAACACATGCCTATTCCTATCATCATCATCATCATCATCATCATCATGTTATAAACAATAAAGTAAATATGCATGAACAAGTAATTGAAATATTGGATGGCATGCTATATTCACATTATAAACATATTCGCATAGAATCACGCATAGCATAGGACTCAAGAAATAGAAAACAGTTTTTGTTATTAACCAATTTAGTTTGGAGTTCTGGTTCCTCACCTTAGCTTGCTAATAGATACTTTTCCAAGCTTTATAATCACCTTTATATTGTTATTGTACTGCTAGAAGATCTATCAAAGTCAATAGAATTTAATTAGAATCTATTCGAAATTAAAAACCATTCTGTTAACTGAGGGTCGGAGGTAGGGTCGGAGTCCTGATCGACCCTGGGTGCGACCCTCCCCAGATTCTGAACTTCCCGAATACTGAGGGTCGATGGTCAGGAACACCTAAGGTCGGATGGTCATCGACCCTCGGTGCGACCCTCTGTGCACTTTGGTCCAATTCCCTCTCTTAGATCCATTCTTCGTGTTTGGCGTCCTATGGCTTGCTTCTACATTCCATTAAACATTCATTCCATGGTCTAGAGCCTTGTATAATCCCTCTAAATAGTTTTCATGCATTCTCCCATGGTTTTCCATGAAAATCTCACCATAGATTGATGGTTTGGGTTTCTCCGAGATCACACTCTCAACAATAACTAACCTCAGGTCTGTAGAAACTCATGGAATTAGTATCCATACCTGAGAAGATTACTTTTCCTATGAAATTCTTCTCCTTTTTGCTAAGTTCTATTCCTTGCCTTTCTTCTTCCTCTTTTCCTTCTCTTCCCTTTCCCTCAATTTAATTAGGGTTGTGAAAGGAGTGAAAGTGGCTTACGGACGTCCTTTAAATAGAGTAAGAACATCTTAAAATATGTCCCTTTGAGATTTGGAAAGAATCCCAATCGAAAATTAGGAAGTTTCCTAATTTTATTTTCTTACGGCAACCGAGGGTCGATGGGAGGGTCGATGATCCCGTCGACCCTAGGGTCCTAAGCTGTCCAACCCTCCCTTCAAAACTGAGGGTCTGACTTTCTGTTTTGGGAGGTCCGACCCTGCTTAGCTGGGTTTGCGACCCTTCCCCTGTTTTAAGTATTTTTGGGTCGATTTGATACCTGGGATCTCGATCTCCTTCACGCCCTTGGTCCATTTGACTCGACCATGACGGGTAAACCTAGTTCAAGGTGGTAAGACCGGGTTAGATTGACACGGGTCTTACAACTCAAGTCTTGTCCACTAGCATCGTGGTATCGCCATTACTTTAGCAAAACTATTACATCGTAGGGCATCAGGGGAGGTGGTCTCGGACCGTGTAGTCACTGACTCACCCAGGGGGCCAAAGCTCTATCTATATGGATGTATTGAGGGGTGCTGGGGTGAGGCCTTGGATATACTATTTGACAATAGGATTGGTTAGTTGCGAGCCTAGTTTGCAAGCCCTCGCCAATAGGGCTTACGTGTTGGTATGGGTAGGGCATCAGGGGAAGTATGATGCGGTGCGGTCCTAAACACTTTAGCTCTATCCCTATTCCTTGGTAGGTGCATGTGGGACGGCAATGGTGTTTAATCCATTGGGTGGCTTCACACACTTGTGTATAGAGTACGGCTGCCACCTATCCTTTCTATAGCACATTGTAAACTTATGAACCAGACTAAAGATATGAATTGAATGCATGCATATGTTTGTTGCATTGTTTTGTTTACTCACTAAGCTCAACTTGGAGAGCTGACCCTCGCGTGTGCAATTCTTTTTAGTTTCTGATGTTGCAGGTTTTACAATTGAAGATTATGTCGACACGCCAACATATGAACATGTGGCTGCTATGATGAGCAAGCTGTGGAGGACTATCATGATTCGTTAAGCGAGCGTTTCAGCTATGGATATGCTTAGTGTTTAATTTTTGTATTTGGATTTTTGTAATATGTATTAAATTATGTTTTGGGTATTGGAGATAAATGGAATATTAATTATTTATCATGACTAGACTTCAGTTCATTATCTGTAAGACTTCTGCTATTTACTTTATTATCTCTGATTAATGTGAAATGTGTTTTGGTTTAACATGGTGGGTATAGCCTATTTGAGATCCTGGTTGAACCGTTGGTTTATTGATGGTTTATCACACCATTCTAGTTGGTGCAGAATTGGGGTGTGACAACTTGGTATCAAAGCTCTCTAGCCTTGCCCATCAAACCTGAATACATTCACAATTGTGTCCATTTACTGAGTTAGGATAAATTAAAAGCTTTAATACAAACACACCATAAGCACCTGTGTTGGTTGAGACAGAACATAAACAAGACAATAATGTACATATAAAAGGTGGAACCATAGGTATACACAGACAGAAAAAAAAATCTAAATGTAACATGATAAACAAATAATATAGGGTACTATCTATAAGATGGGCAGTTGCTTAAGTGAACAAAGGATATAGTACAGTAACAAGAAGGGAGCATCTATAAAGCATAAAATTGAAATACCGAGTTAGTAGTCACAAGATGTGAAACTCAATGTATGACAGAGGAAGGAGAAAAAATGGCTAGTAACGCCTAATTCCCTGCAAAGGTCAAGGGAATCATCTCAGGCTAAATGCAATAGAGATAGGAGAACAATGGCCATAAACCAAAAATGAGAGTAACTATAAAAGAAGATAAAGCTATACTCCTAGGTGACGTAGAGATTCAGAGTGAGATCCATTACAAGCTGATCCATTACCCTCTGAGCCTTAAGAAGAGTTTGCAACTTAAGCCCACCACTATCTGTGTCGAGAATGGGTAATGAAAACTCATCTGAGCAGATGCTAAATAATGATAATCAAATTAGAACAAGTTAAATGAGGTGAACAATCAGGCCACTCCAGTCAATCTACCTGGACTATCAAGTGCCTTGGCTACAGTTGTAATTAAGTTGACCCGACAAAAATACAAGAGCAATAACAGATGAGACCGACTATGAAAGTTGTTATGTAAATCACTCTCCAAGTTACCAATGCTACATCAATACCTTCGGGTTAAACCAAGTACGGTATCGATTGATAGCAACACTATACCCCAGCACCTGTTAGCTATAACACAGTGCCTACCATAGAATAAGTCCCAGTAATGCACATCCCAGTGTAGAAGCTTGATGCACAACAAGTAGTACATCAAGGTGGTTACCCTTATTAGCCACCAATGTATGGGATGGCTGAATCATGGCAGAATGATCCAACAAGGATTGAGGAATATTTTCTGAAGATGAAGCCTCAAACGTTTTCAGAAAAGGATCAAACCTATTGTGGCCATATAACTAGATAGGTTATATAGGATGCGGTGCATTATTGACTTACTCTTATGATTATAGAGGATGCGCATACCTGATTTTAAATTCTCGTGTCTTGACAGGATACCATTCTTGATTCAACCTATCTATTGGAGTTCTAGATATTGTTTCTTTAGTATTATTCTTGATTATAACAATCTGTGTCACTCTCATGATTGACAACATGAATAGAGATATGAACTGAATGAATAGTTAAATGTTTAATCATGTTGAGCATACATCTTACGACTGATACCTGAATTATTGATGTACCAAAATTTTTTCCAGATTTATTCCTATGGTGCCTTGACCAATGACATTATATATACTCGATAGAACCTATAACCATGAGGTTAAGAACTATAAAACCTCTATTTCCATGTATTTGGACCACCGTGTAACTTAACGACCTTTTTGATGCCGGTTGGATTACCATAAATTTACTCCTGATCCTTAAAACATAGTTCACTAGATAAAGCAAGTGCTCGTCATTACCATGAATTTGAAAGAAGAAAAATGAATTGCTTTTGGATAAACATTTTGATTCTTACATTTCTCGACATCCATTGATAAGATGTTTAGTGAATAAGGAATAATGGGGAGTAAGATGATTAAATTCAGATTTGATTCTATAGCCAAGGAACCTCAGATGAAGTAATGGAGGATTTGTTTTAAGATTGTTCAATGGATGGATATGAGTCATGTCTATAAAGAGTGTATGAGCAAAAAGTGAAAACTATCAAGAGTAGCCAGTAAAGAAATAGATGGCACTCAAGTAAAGTTAAAGATGGTTATATCGATATGAAGTTAACAAGGAAGAAGATTCTAAAGGCAGATCTAAGAGTATATATAATGATGAAAACAAAAATGACGGTATGGATAGTACTTGGTATAGCACAACTATTATAGATTTTTGACATGTCGAGTGAGATGATTAAGTAAAGACCGAAAGAGTTTGGCTGAACTAATGAAATTATGAGCATATACCCTAATGCTTATAGATAAACTTGGGATATGTAATGAGTAAATAGTCAGAAGATGCTTTTCGAGATATATGATAGAGAGATCAGGGTAGAATAGCAATGATAAAAGAAGGTGTAAGCTAATGAACTTTTTGGGATATGTGATTATTGGCGTTAGTCTTTGAAAAACCATAAGAAATGAAGGAACTAGACAAGCTCTTAAGACCTTGAAACCAGATTTTGCTAGTTCAAGACCTTTTGGACTAGATGTTGTATTGGCTGAGTGTTATGAATGATGTTCGAATCGTGTGGATGGACAAAATTTGGAAGCAACCTAATTAGACTTGAGATGGCAGACTATGATGCCATCTTGAAGACAGACTGGTTGTCTCAACACTCTACAAAGTTGTTATGTGCATAGAAGAGGTTTTCATTCAAGAATAAAGACGGCATGTAATTTAATTTTATTGGAAACATGTTGCCTAAGATGTGAAAGCTGATCCTCTCTATGCTAAAGGCGAAGAGATGCTTTGAAGAGAAAGGAGTTAGATATATGGTATCTGTGGTATACATTACCAAAGAAGTACCCTAGATGGAAGATGAGATGCATAATTTCCAGATGTGTTTCCAGTAGACATACCTGGGTTACCATTTGATCATGCGTCCGAGTACGTCATTGACTTATTACCAAGGACGATACTTGTGTCAAAGGCACCTATAGAGTAGCTCCTATGGAGTTGAAGGGATGGAGACTCAACTACGGGAGTTATTAGACAAAGGTCCTAATAGGCTAAGTATTGCATCACGGGGAGCGCGAATGCAATTCGCGAAGAAGAAGGACAGTAGTGTCAGATTATGTATAGAATACCAGGAACTAAACAAGCTCACGATCAAGAATCAATATCAACTACTTTAGATCGATGACTTTTTTAAATAGTTGCAAGGAGCAAAGGTATTCTATAAGAATGATCTTCACTCAAGATATCATCAGCTGAAGAATTTAGACAGCGATATCTCAAAGATTGCTTTTAGAATTGGGATTGGACATTATGAGTTCCCGATTATGATGTTCGGATTAACCAATGCCCTTACATCTTTTATGGATGTGATGAACTGGGTGTTTCATGACTTGTTGGACACGTTGGTCATAGTTTTTGTAAGACCCGTGTCAATTTAACCTGGTCTT
Source organism: Protea cynaroides (assembly GCA_028583415.1). Lineage (NCBI taxonomy): Eukaryota > Viridiplantae > Streptophyta > Magnoliopsida > Proteales > Proteaceae > Protea > Protea cynaroides. The sequence continues at coordinate 4,660,285 of CM053269.1, forward strand.
ACCATCTTGAACCAGGTTTACCACCATGGTCGAGTCAAATAGACCAAGGGCATGAAGGAGATCGAGATCCCAGGTACGAAATCGACCAAAAAACACTTAATTCTAGGGGAGGGTCGCACACCCAGTGAAGCAGGGTCAGACCTCCCAAAACAGAAAGTCAGACCCTCAGTTTTTAAGGGAGGGTCGGATAGCTTAAGACCCTAGGGTCGACGGGATCATCGACCCTCCCATCGACCCTCGGTTTCTGACGAAACTGAAATTATGAAATTTCCTAATTTTCGGTTGGGATTCTTTCCAAATCTCAATGGGATTATTATAGGACATTCCTAGTCTATTTAAAGGACGTCCCTAAGCCACTTTCACTCCTTTTACAACCCTAATTGAATTGAGAGAAAGAGAGAAGAAGGAAAGGAGGAAGAAGAGAGGCAAGGAAGAGAATCTAGCAAAAAGGAGAAGAAATTGCAGAGAAAAGTAATCTTCTCAGGTATGGATACTAATTCCATGAGTTTCTACAGACCTTAGGTTAGTAATTGAAGAGAAAGTGATCTCGGAGAAACCCAAACCATCCATCCATGGTTAAGTTTTCATTGAACACCATAGGAGGATGCACGAAAAGGAGAAAGATGGTTTATACATGGTTCTAGACCATGTGTAGGAAGCAAGCCATAGGACCCCAAACACGAAGAGTGGATTAAAAAGTGGAAATTGGACCAAAGTGCACCGAGGGTCGCACCGAGGGTCGATAGACCATCCGACCCTAGGTGTTTCTGACCATCGACCCTCAGCATTCGGGAAGTTCATAATGGAGGGAGGGTCGATAGACCCATCGACCTTAGCATCGACCCTAGCATCGACCCTCAGTTGACAGAATGGTTTTTAAATTCTGAATTAATTCTAATTAAATTCTATCGACTTTGTTAGGTTTGCTAGCAATATAATAAAATTATAAAGGTGATTTTAAAGCTTGAAAAAGTATCTATTAGCAAGCTAAGGTGAAGAACCTTAACCCCAAACTAAATTAGTTAATAATAAACTGTTTTCTATTTCTTGAGTCCTATGCCATGTTTGATTCTATGCGAATACATTTGTAATGTGCATACAGCATGCCATCCAATATTTTTATTACTTGTTCATGCATATTTACTTTATTGTTTATAACATGATGATGATGATGATGATAGGAATAGGCATGTGATTGTATGTGTGTGGTTGATGTGCTTGATGCGAGCGAGTATCAAGGGAGGTGTGATGAGAACGTCAATAAACGTTAACCTTTGGCGGGTCTCAGCACTTTAGCTCTATCTCTAACTCAAGTCTTGTGCATTGACATCGTCGTATCGCCATTACCTTAGCGGAACTATTATGTCGTAGAGTATCAGGGGAGGTGGTCTCGGTCCTTGTAGTCTCTGACTCTACCGGGGGGCCTTAGCTCTATCTCTATGGGCATTCTGAGGGATGCTAGGGTGAGGCCTTGGATACACTGTTTGGCATTAGGATTGGTTAGTAGCGAGCCCAGTTTGCAAGCCCTCGCTAACATGGGCTTACATGTTAGTATAGCATTATATAGCAATAAACGTTAACCTTTGTTGTATAATGTTATGGTAGGTTGATGGGGACGACGATAAACGTTAACCTTCGGGAGGGCTTCCACACCCTGTGTATAGAGGCGGTGTCAATAAGAGTTAACCTTTGACCACCCAACCTTTCTATTGCACATTGCAAACTATAAATCAAGACCAAAGATATGAATTGACTTTTTGCATGCATATGTATTTTTGCATTGTTTTGGCTACTCACTGAGCCGTGTTGTGTACTCACCCCTCGACGTCGAATATTTTAGTTGTTGATGCAGGTTATACAGTTGAAGATTATATGAACGCATCGACGTACGGAAACGTTGCAACCATGGAAGTTGGAGCTAAAGACGATACACACGATCCCTCTTGCGAGTGCAACTCGTGTGTATTTGATAGATATTTTTTTTAGGTTTCTTTATTGGATTTATAAGAAATTTATTTGGTATTTAAATATTTATGTCTCAGTTAAACACAGAATAATTTGCTATTATTTATGGGTATCATCTTAGTTCTCAGTTCATATTGTTTATAAATTTTTTGCTATTGTGTATTACTCTGATTATGATTGTGGATGCGTGTAAAGTTTGGATAACGCGGGGATAGCCTATTTGAGATCCTGGTTGAGCCGTTGTTTATTTAGAGGTTCATCACACCATTCTGGTTAGACCAAAATTGGGGTGTGACAACTTGGTATCAGAGCATCTCAGGCCTTGCCCGCCGAACTGACACGCATTCAAGACCATTGTGAACTGATATAGGATAAAAGTAAAAGCTTTAATATAAACACACTGTAAGCACCTGTGTTGGTTGAGACAGAAATTAAACAAGACGATAATGTACATATAAAAGGTGGAACCATATATATACACTCACACAGAAAGAGAAGACCAAGAATTATCCTAATAAAAAAATAATTTAGGGTATTATCTATAAGTTGGGTAGTTATCCAAGTATACAAGGATATAGTACAATAGCAAGAAGGGAGCTTCTGTAAAGCAGAAAGTTGGAATACCGAGTTGGTACTCATAAGATGTGAAAGTCGATGTAAGACAGAGGAAGAAGGAAAATGGCTAGTAATGCCAAAACCCCTGTAGAGATAAAGGAAAAGATCTCGGGCTAAATCCAAACAGAGATAAGAGGATAATGGCCATGTAAGTAGATATGTTTATATAGGATGCGGTGCATTATTGATTTACTCTTATGATTATAGAGGATGCACATACCAGATTTTAAACTCTCGTGTCTTGACAGGATACCTTCTTGATTTAACCTGTCAATTGGAGTTACAGATATTGTTTCTTTAGTATTAGTCCTGATTATACCAATCTGCCCATCAAAATATTAGACTACAAATTACTTGTACGGTCACCGATGGGATTAGAAGTGGAATTAGAGAAAAGTTATGGACCATGTCCAGTTCTCATTGGAGAGCAGACCTTGGATGCAAACTTAATACAACTTGAGATGGCAGACTTTGATGTCATCTTAGGAATGGACTGGTTAGCTCGGCACTCTCCAAATTTGTTATGCGCCGAGAAGAAGCTAACGTTCAAAGACAAAGAATGCGAAAAATTCAGTTTCTCGGGAACCAAACTTCCCAGGAGACGCAAGCTCATACTCTCAGCATTAAAGGCTAAGAAGTGCATTGAGAAAGGAGCGGTCGGATATCTAGTATCAGTGGTTGACCTAACCAAGGACGTGCCACAAATGGAAGATATTGATGTCGTGCGAGATTTTCCTGATGTATTTCCTGAGGAATTACCCGGATTACCACCCGACCGAGCCACGGAGTTTGTAATAGACCTTATACCTGGAGCCGCACCAGTATCAAAAGCACCTTATAGAATGGCTCCTACGGAACTGAAGGAATTAAAAGTGCAACTACAAGAACTGCTGGATAAGGGTTATATTAGACCCAGTATATCTCCATGGGGAGCACCGGTGTTGTTCGTAAAGAAGAATGATGGTAGTGTTCGATTATGCATCGACTATCGAGAGTTGAATCAACTGACCATCAAGAATCGATACCCACTACCCAGGATCGATGACTTGTTCGATCAGTTACAAGGAGCGAAGGTATTTTCAAAGATCGATCTTCGATCAGGCTATCATCAACTGAAGATTAAAGAAGGTGACATTCCGAAGACAGCTTTCAGGACAAGATACGGACATTATGAGTTCCTAGTGATGTCCTTCGGACTAACTAATGCACCGGCAACGTTCATGGAACTTATGAACCGAGTTTTCCACGATATGTTGGACACGTCGGTGATAGTATTTATTGATGACATATTGGTATACTCCAAGGACAAGGAAACCCATGTCAAGAACCTAAACACAGCCCTACATCGTTTAAGGAAAGAGAAGTTATACGCCAAATTTTCAAAGTGTGAGTTTTGGCTAAGTGAAGTCGCCTTTCTAGGCCATGTAGTTTCCGCGAAAGGAATCAAAGTGGACCCCAGTAAGATCGAAGCTATTGTGAAGTGGGAAGCACCAAAGAGCGTCTCAGAAATTAGAAGTTTCCTGGGTCTAGCTGGATATTATCGGAGATTCGTAGAAGACTATTCTCGGATTGCCGTACCTCTCACCAGTTTGACCAAGAAAGGAGAAAAGTTTGTATGGACGGATAAGTGTGAAAAGAGCTTTCAAACACTAAAGACCAGATTGATATCCGCTCCAATTTTAACCATTCCCGTTCCAGGACAGACATTTACCTTATACACTGATGCATCGGGATTGGGATTAGGATGTGTGCTTATGAAAGGAGAACAAGTAGTTGCGTATGCATCGAGATAGTTGAAGGTACATGAGAAGAATTACCCCACTCACAATTTGGAGTTAGCGGCAGTAGTACATGCTGTCAAGATATGGAGACACTACCTATACGGAGAGAAATTTTATATTAAGTCGGACCATAAAAGCCTTACGTATCTATTTCATCAGAAGGAGTTAAATATGAGACAAAGAAGATGGCTGGAACTATTGAAAGACTATGATTGTGATATCCAGTATCATCCGGGCAAAGCGAACATAGTAGCAGATGCATTGAGCAGAAAAGCAATGATAAAATCTCAAGGAGAAACTAGCACAACTGCAGCAATGTGTACTACCGGGATGGTATTCAATCACGGTAACGAGCAGTATGTGATCGATACACCGGATGGATCAACCAACCAAGGGTTCATTCATCGGTTTTCAAATATGTTCGCGGCATTGAAGATAATACCGGATATAGTGGAAGCAGTGAAGACAACTATTAAAGCAGATCCTTATCTGAGAACGGTACAAGAAGATATTGAGAAAGGTAGGACTAACCCTGAGTTCACCTTGGATGATGAGAAGGTACTGAAATACAAAAGGAAGAATATGTGTACCCGAAACAGAAAGTGTGGACATTAGACACCGACTCATGAAAGAAGCCCATACCACCATCTACTCGGTACATCCTGGAAGTACAAAAATGTATCATGATCTAAAGAAACTGTATTGGTGGAGGGGAATGAAGGCAGATGTAGCCAAGTTCGTGTCTCAGTGCCTAAATTTTCAGAAGGTAAAGGCGGAACGACAAAGACCCGCAGGACTGTTACAACCATTACCAGAACTAGCATGGAAATGGGAATGCATCACTATGGACTTCGTCACAGGACTACCACTGTCTGCTCGAGTAGTTGACGCAGTTTGGGTGATTGTAGACCATCTGACTAAAACCGCTCGCTTCATACCGATACGACCCCAATATACACTCGAAAGGTTAGCAAAGCTGTATGTGGATAATATTGTTCGGCTACATGGTGTTCCAGAAAGCATTGTGTCCGATAGAGATCCACGATTTACTTCCAAATTTTGGGAAGGACTGCAAAAGGCCATGGGCACAACATTGAAGTTCAGGATCGCATTCCACCCACGACAGACGGACAGTCGGAGCGTACAATTCAGATTTTAGAAGATATGCTACGAGCATGTGTGATTGATTTCAAGGGATCATGGGACGAAAAGTTACCATTGATCGAGTTCGCTTACAATAACAGCTATCAGGCTACTATACAGATGTCACCTTATGAAGCACTATATGGCAGGAAGTGTCGAACTCCCTTGTTTTGGAATGAAGTTGGAGAACGTAGTATTGTTGGACCAGAATTTGTTGAAGAAACTTGTCAAGTGGTCGACATCATCAAGGAAAGAGTAAGAGTAGCTCAGAACCATCAAAAGCAATACGCAGATACTCGACGAAGAGATCTAGAGTTCGCCGTAGGTGAAAAAGTATTTTTGAAAGTATCAGCTATGCGAGGATTGAAGAGGTTCGGACAGAAAGGAAAACTAAGTCCAAGATATGTCGGACCATATGAGATTTTGGCTAAGCGTGGGAAAGTAGCTTATCAGTTAGCACTACCACCATCGATGTCAAGTGTGCATGACGTATTTCACATATCCTATTGAAGAAGTATGTCAAAGACCCAACACATGTGTTGACAGTAGATTTGCCGGAACCGACCGATGATTTGACATTTGAAGTAATACCAACGGAAATCACTAGTCGAAAGGTTCAACGTCTACGCAACAGAGATATCTACTATGTTAAGGTCACATGGAAAAGTAGAGACATGGAAGAGATTACATGGGAAGAAGAAAATGCTATGAGAAAGCAATACCCTGACTTGTTTGATTTAGAAGGTACGTACAATTTTGAGGACAAAATTTTTATAAGTTGGGGGGAGTTGTAAGACCCGTGTCAATTTAACCCGGTTTTACCATCTTGAACCAGGTTTACCCATCATGGTCGAGTCAAATGGACCAAGGGCATGAAGGAGATCGAGATCCCAGGTACGAAATCGACCCAAAAACACTTAATTCTAGCGGAGGGTCGCACACCCAGGTGAAGCAGGGTCAGACCTCCCAAAATAGAAAGTCAGACCCTCAGTTTTTAAGGGAGGGACGGACAGCTTAAGACCCTAGGGTCGACGGGATCATCGACCCTCCCATCGACCCTCGGTTTCTGACAAAACTGAAATTAGGAAATTTCCTAATTTTTGGTTGGGATTCTTTCCAAATCTCAATGGGATTATTATAGGACATTCCTAGTCTATTTAAAGGACGTCCCTAAGCCACTTTCACTCCTTTCACAACCCTAATTGAATTGAGAGAAAGAGAGAAGAAGGAAAGGAGGAAGAAGAGAGGCAAGGAAGAGAATCTAGCAAAAAGGAGAAGAAATTGCAGAGAAAAGTAATCTTCTCAGGTATGGATACTAATTCCATGAGTTTATACAGACCTTAGGTTAGTAATTGAAGAGAAAGTGATCTCGGAGAAACCCAAACCATCCATCCATGGTTAGGTTTTCATGGAAAAACATAGGAGGATGCACGAAAAGGTGAAAGATGGTTTATACCTGGTTCTAGACCATGGAATGAATGTTGAATGAATGTAGGAAGCAAGCCATAGGACCCCAAACACGAAGAGTGGATTAAGAAGTTGAAATTGGACCAGAGTGCACCGAGGGTCGCACCGAGGGTCGATAGACCATCCGACCCTAGGTGTTTCTGACCATCGACCCTCAGCATTCGGGAAGTTCAGAATGGAGGAAGGGTCGGTAGACCCATCGACCCTAGCATCGACCCTAGGATCGACCCTCAATTGACAGAATGGTTTTTAAATTTTGAATTAATTCTAATTAAATTTTATCGACTTTGTTAGGTTTGCTAGCAATATATTAACATTATAAAGGTGATTTTAAAGTTTGGAAAAGTATCTATTAGCAAGCTAAGGTGAGGAACCTTAACCCCAAACTAAATTGGTTAATAATAAACTGTTTTCTATTTCTTGAGTCCTATGCCATGTTTGATTCTATGCGAATATGTTTGTATTGTGCATACAGCATGCCATCCAATATTTCTATTACTTGTTCATGCATATTTACTTTATTGTTTATAACATGATGATGATGATGATGATAGGAATCGGCATGTGATTGTATGTGTGTGGTTGATGTGCTTGATGCGAGCGAGTATCAGGGGAGGTGTGATGAGAACGTCCATAAACGTTAACCTTTGGCGGGTCTCAGCACTTTAGCTCTATCTCTAACTCAAGTCTTGTGCATTGACATCGTCGTATCGCCATTACCTTAGTAGAACTATTATGTCGTAGAGTATCAGGGGAGGTGGTCTCGATCCTTGCAGTCTCTGAGTCTACCGGGGGGCCTTAGCTCTATCTCTATGGGCATTCTGAGGGATGTTGGGGTGAGGCCTTGGATACACTATTTGGCATTAGGATTGGTTAGTAGCGAGCCCAGTTTCCAAGCCCTCGCTAACAGGGGCTTACGTGTTGGTATAGCATTATATATCAATAAACGTTAACCTTTGTTGTATAATGTTATGGTAGGGTGGATGGGGACGACGATAAACGTTAACCTTCGGGCGGGCTTCCACACCCTGTGTATAGAGGCGGTGTCAATAAACGTTAACCTTTGACCACCCAACCTTTCTATTGCACATTGCAAACTATAAACCAAGACCAAAGATATGAATTGACTTTTTGCATGCATATGTATTGTTGCATTGTTTTGGCTACTCACTGAGCCGTGTTGTGTGCTCACCCCTCGACGTCGAATATTTTAGTTGATGATGAAGGTTATATAGTTGAAGATTATATGAACGCGTCGGCGTACAGAAACGTTGCAGCCATGGAAGTTGGAGCTGAAGACGATACACACGATCCCTCTTGCGAGTGCAACTCGTGTGTATTTGATTAGATATTTTTTTTAGATTTCTTTATTGGATTTATAAGACATGTATTTGGTATTTAAATATTTATGTCTCAGTTAAACACAGATTAATTTTCTATTATTTATGGGTATCATCTTAGTTCTCAGTTCATATTATTTATAAATTTTTCGCTATTGTGTATTACTCTGATTATGATTGTGGATGCGTGTAAATTTCGGATAATGCGGGGATAGCCTATTTGAGATCCTGGTTGAGCCATTGTTTATTTAGCGGTTCATCACACCATTCTGGTTAGACAAAAATTGGGGTGTGACAGTTTTCATAGATGATATTTTGGTTTATTCCAAGAATGAAACAACTCATACAACGGATCTTAGAACAGCTTCACAACAGCTGAGACGGGAGAGGAGTTTAATTGGTTTGACAAGTGTGAAGAATGTTTCTAAGTTATAAAGTAAGGTTGATATCAACTCCCATCTTGATCGTTTTGACACCAGGAAAACCTTTTACCCTATACATCGAAGCTTTCGGATTGGATCTAGGATGCGGGTTGATGCATGGTAAATAAGCGATTGCATATGTTTCAAGATAAGTAAAGAGCTTGAAAAGAATCACCCAACTCATGATTTAGAGTTAGCAATTTTGATTCGTGCAATCAAGACATAGAGACATACCTATATAGAGAAGAATTTCAGATTAAATTGAATTACATGAATCTTACTTATCTCTTCACCTAGAAAGAGTTGAACAGAAAGCTAAGGAGATAGTTAGAATACTTGAAGGATTAAGACTATGATATTCAGTGTCACTCGACCAAAGCTAATATAGTAGCTAAGGCCTTAAGCAAAAAGGAAATTATGAAGTCCAAGGAAGGACCCAGTATAAATGCTGCCTTATGTTTCGCAGCAACAGATTCAGATTTGAAAGATGAGTAACATATAATAGAAACTCATGATGATCCAATTGAGCAAGAACTTATGGATGAACTTATGGAGCAATAGTTCTTCAACTGCGCTTATGGCATTAAAGATTATCTCTGAATTGATGGATGAAGTAAAAGTAGCAATTTTGTTAGATCTGTATATAAGAACGGTGTAAGAAGATTTAAAGAAAGAAACACTTAACCCTGACTTACTTTGGATGCGAAAAAGGTCCTGAGATACAGAGGATGATTATGCATACCTGAAGTGAAAAACGTTGATCATAAGATACAAGATAATGCTAAAAGCCCATTCTATTACATATTGGGTACATCCTAGAAGTACAAAATATACCAAAACATAAAGATATTATTTTGGTGAAAGATAATGGAAATAGTTGTGGCTAGATGCATGTTTCAATGACTGAATTATCAACAAGTAATGGCTGAAAGACAAAGACCAACATGGCTTACTACAACAACTATTGGAGCCAGTCTGGAAGTGAAATGGAATACAATGAACTATGTCACTGATTTGCCACTGACTCCTAGATTGGTTGACGCAGTTTGGGTGATTGTTGATCGCCTTATGAAGATAACTCATTCCATTGCTATACGACCTCAGTATGCTTTGGAGCGGCTAACTAAGAAATATGGGTATAATATTGCCAGATTGAATGGTATGCCTGAGAGCATAGTGTCGGTCAGAGGCTCATGCTTTATCTCAAAGTTTTGGGAGGATCTATAGAAAATAATGTGGACAAAGTTGGAGTTTAGTACCGCATTTTACCTTAAACCGACGGACAGTCAAAGCAGACTATACAGATCCTAAGAGATATGCCCTGAGCTTGTGAAATTGATTTCAAGGAGCAGGAGTTGAGAAGTTACTGTGAATTGAATTTGCTACCAAGCTACTATGTAGATGTCACCTATGAAGCATGGTACGGTAAAAATGTCAAATTCTTTTGTCTTGGAATGAAGTTGGTGAATGAAGAATTTTATGACCTGAGTCTATTGAAGAAACCTGTCGAGTGGCAAACAAGATCAAAGAAAAGGTCAAAGATAGCTCAGGATTGTCAGGAGAGACACCAGGACCTCTTGTTTGCCATAAGTGACAAAGTATTTTTGGAGATATCACTTATGCATGGTTTAAAACGATTCAACAAGAAGAGAAAGTTGTATCCTATATATGTGTTTGACCTTATAAATTTTGGAGAGATGTAGAAAAGTTGCATATCAACTACCATTACCGCTCTCCATGTCTAGTGTGCATGACATTTTTTGTGTATCTCTATTGAAAAAGTACGTTGGAGATCCATATTAAAGGTATTGACCACTGATCCACTGGATTAGATAAAAGATTTAACTATTGAAGTGGTATCAACCTAGTTCCCTAGTTGGAAGGTACAACATCTTCAAAGCTGGGATAATTATTATATGAAGGTAACCTGGCAAAGACATGATGTGGAGAAGATTGCATGGGAGGAAGAAGATGCAATATGGAAATAGGATTCCCACCTATTGACTCGAAAGTAAATTCAAATTTTGAGGACAAAATTTATTTTAAGGATGGGGGAGTTGTAAGATCCGTACGTTCAAATTTTGAGGATGAAATTTCTTTTAAAGGTAGTGGAGTTGTAAGACCTGCACGCCACGAATCCGGTCTAACCTTGCATTCTTGTGTCATGACCAGTCTACCTAACATGGTCGAGCCAAGTGGACTAAGTGCGTGAAGAAACCACAAGACCAGGTACGAAATTTAACTCAAAAATAGTCAAATATGAGTGTGTGGTCGCATACCTAAACAGGTTTGACCGACCCCACCTCAAAAGAGTGCAACCCATGACTTTTGGTCGTAGGGTCGCACATTTTAAAAAATGTAGGGTCACGGATTTTGCGACCCCACCTGCGACCCCACGGAAACAGCTAGAAACCGAATTTAGGAAACCTTCCTAATCCAAAGGGGGTTCTTTCCTAAACTCATTGTGGCTTATTGTCACACCCCAATTCTGCACTATTCAGAATGGTGTGATGAACTGCAAATAAACCAACGGTTCAACTGGGATCTCAAATAGGCTGTGTCCGTTTGCTTAAACCATACACATCCACATCCATAATTAGAGTAAATAAACAATAACAGAAGTCTTATATATTAAATGAACTGAGAGTCTAGCTGTGATAGAGTAAATAAATCATCCAATTATCTCCACAAGGATTAAGACATAAATTAGAATAATTAATTCAATTACATTGTCTATATAATTCAAACTAAATCTAATAAAAAAACGCAAGAGTTACACTCGCATGACGAATCATGCGACTCCATCATAACTTCAGCATCCATCGCCACCGCATGTCCATACATCGGAGCATTTATATAATCTTTTATGGTGGTACCTACATCATCAACTAAAAAGATTCGACGTCGAAAGGGTGAGCACACATCATGGCTCAATGAGCAAACAAAATAATGCAACAAACATATGCAGGCATTCAATTCATATCTTTGGTCAGGTTCATAAATTTGCAATGTGCTATAGAAAGGTTAGGTGGCCGCCTCATCTCTATACATAGGATGTGTAAGCCTACCCAACGGATCAAACACCATTGTCATCCACATCCACCCCACCATGCAATAGAGATAGAGCTAAAGTGCTTAGGACCACCACATCACACTTTTCCTGATGCTCTAGCCATACTAACACGTAAGTCCCTATTGGCGAGGGCTTACAAACTAGGCTCACAACTAACCAATCCTAATGTCAAATAGTGTATCCAAGGCCTCACCCCAGCATCCTTCAATACGTCCATAGATATGAACAATAATAACAAGCATATTGGATGACATGTGATATGCCCATTACAATCATGCAAGCATAGAATCATTCATGGTATTGGACTCAATAAACAAAAATAGTTTATTATTAGCCAAATAGTTTAGGCCTTGTTCCCTTACCTTTGGTTGAGCATAGATGCTCGTTCAAGCTTTATGAATCACTTTTAAATTACGAGAAAGACCTAATAAGTCAACAGATTTTTCTTAGACTTAATTCCAATAAATTTAAAATAACTAAAATCGTAGGGTCGCAGGTAGGGTAGCACCTAGGGTAGCAGTTTCTCTGACCCTAGGCTGTAAGGGCGGACATGGGGTCAGATACCATTCGACCCTACGTGTGACCACACCCTCCCTGGGACTTTCCGAGGGCATGTGGTCAATCCTGTGATCTCGTAGGGTCGGATTTATCATTTGACCCTATGTGCGATCACACGTATTCTGAGTTGACTTTTCACTCTAATGTCCATTATTTAATGTTTTGATCCTTTGGCTTACTTTCATGGTCCATTTTAAAATTGTTCTATGGTTCAAAACTCCATGTTATACACTATTCATTGTCCATAACAATTTCCTCCATGGAATCTCTTGAAACTTGTCAATGGATGGATGATTTGGGTATCTCCTAATCCTTTGTTCTTCATAATTATTCTAGGATCTCTTATTCAGGTAAGGAATTAGGTTCATACCTTTATTCATAGGTTTCTCTGAAGTTTCCTTCTCTTCCTTAGTCTTCTTCTTCAAGTTTTCTTCTCTTCTTCTCTTCCTTCTATTTCTCTTTCTCTCACTTTCAATTAGGGTTCTAAAGGGGTGAAAGAGGCTAAGGGATGTCCTATTTATAGAGGAAAACCCTCCATAATAAGTCAAAATGAGTTTAGGAAAGATCTCATTGGAATTAGGAAAATTTCCTAATTTTTGATTTCTGTCTCTCATCGTTGGGTCGGACGTAGGGTCGCAGGATCTGTTGACTCTACACCTTCTTAGTCATCCGACCCTACGACTAAAAGGTCATCGGTTGGACTTCTGTTGAGGTGGGGTCGACCATACTTGTTTAGGCATGTGACCCTACCCTCACATTTACTTTTTTTGGGTTAGACTCATACCTGGTCTTGTGATTTCTTTACGTACTTGGTCCACTTGGCTCGATCATGATAGGTAGACCTGGTACAAGGTGGTAAGACCAGTTAGTTTGATACGGGTCTTACAACTCCCCCCCCCCCTCTTATTAATAATTATGTACTCGAAATTTGTACATACCTTTCGAGTCAAAAAGGTGAGGATATTGCTTTCGCATAGCGTTCTCTTCTTTCCATGTGATCTCTTCTATATCTCGGCTCCTCCAGGTGACTTTAACATAGTATATGTCACGATTGCATAGACGTGAACCTTTCGACTAGTGATTTCACTTGGTGCTACTTCAAATGTCAAATCATTAGTTAGATCTGGTGGATCCACTGTCAAAATGTGCGTTGGATCTTTGATGTACTTCTTTAATAATGAGATATGAAATACATCATGCACACTTGACATAGATGGTGGTAGTGCTAACTGATAAGCCACTTTTCCATGTTTAGATAGAATCTCATATGGCCCGACATATCTCAGACTTAGCTTCCCTTTCTATCCGAATCATTTTAAACCTTGCATAGGTGATACTTTCAAGAATACCTTATCACCTAATAAATTCAAGGTCTCTGCGTCAAGTATCTGCATACTGTTTCTGACGATTATGAGTTGTTCTAACTCTTTCCTTGATAATTTCGACTACTTGACAAGTCTCTTCTACAAACTCTGGTCCAACGATGCTATGTTCTCCAACTTCATTCCAGAATAGAGGAGTTCGACACTTCCTCCCATATACTGCTTCATAAGGTGACATCTGTATAGTAGCCTGATAGTTGTTGTTATTAGCAAACTCGATCAAGGGTAGTTTCTCGTCCCATGAGCCTTTAAAATCAATAGCACTGGCTCGAAGCATATCTTCTAAATCTGAATGGTACGCTCCAACTGTCCGTCTATCTGAGGATGGAATGCAGTACTGAAATTTAACGTTGTACCCATAGCCTTCTGCAATCATTCCCAAAACCTTGAAGTAAAGCATGGGTCTCTATCGGACACAATGCTTTCAGGTACACCATGTAATCTGACAATGTTATCCACATATAGCTTGGCTAACCTCTCCATGGTATACTGTGGTCCTATAGCTATAAAGCGAGCTGTCTTAGTGAGACGATCTACAATCACCCAAATCGCGTCAACTACTCAAGGAGTTAATGGTAACCAAGTGACGAAGTCCATAGTGATGCAGTCCCATTTCCATGCTGGTTCTAGCAGCGGCTGCAATAGTCCTACAGGTCTTTCTCGTTTAGCCTTCACCCTCTGACAATTTAGGCATTAAGACATGAATTTAACTACATCTGCTTTCATTCCTCTCCACCAATATAATTTTTTCAAATCATGATACATCTTTGTACTTTCAGGATGTACCGAATAGGCGGTGGTGTGAGCTTCCTTCATTAGTCGGTGTCTAATGTCTAAATTTTTTGTTTCAGGAACACATACTCTTCCTTGGTACTTCAGTACCTTTTCATCGTCTAAGGTGAACTCAGGAATAGTCCTACCTTTTTCGATGTCTTCTTGTACCGTTCTCAGATAAGGGTCTGATTTAATAGCTTCTTTCACTTCATCAATTATATCAGGTACAATCTTCAATGTTGCGAACATATTTGAAAACCGATGAATAAACCCTTGGTTAGTTGATTCACCCGGTGCATCTATCACGAACTGCTCATTACTGTAATTAAACATGTTTCCTATAGTACACATTGTTGCAGTCGTGTTAACCTCTCCTTGAGATTTTATCATTGCTTTTTTGCTTAACGCATCAGCAACTACATTAGCCTTTCCTGGATGTTAGTGGATATCGCAATCATAGTCCTTCAATAATTCCAGCTATCTTCTTTGTCTCTTGTTCAACTCCTTATGATTAAAAAGATAAGTGTGACTCTTATGATCTGATTTAATCTGAAATTTATCTCCGTACAAGTAATGTCTCCATATCTTGATAGCATGTACTACTACTGTTAATTCCAAGTCATAAGTGGGATAGTTCTTCTCATGTGACTTCAGTTGTCTAGAGGCATACTTAATTACTTTTTCACCTTGCATAAGTACACATCCTAAACCCAATCCAGAAGCATCAGTGTATAAGGTAAATGGTTGTCCTGGAATAGGAATAGTCAAGATGGGAGCAAATATCAATCTAGCCTTCAATGTTTGGAAACTTTTCTCACATTTATCAGTCCAAACAAACTTTTCTCCTTTCTTAGTCAAACTGGTGAGAGGTACGGCAATTCTGGAATAGTCTTCTACGAATCGTCGATAATACCCATCTATACCTAGGAAACTTTTAATTTCTGCTACACTCTTTGGTGCTTCCCACTTTACAATGGCTTCAATCTTGCTAGGATCCACTTTAATTCCTTCAACAGATACAACATGGCCTAAGAAAGCGACCTCATTTAGCCAAAACTCACACTTTGTAAATTTGGCGTAAAGCTTCTCTTTTCTTAGTCGCTGCAGAGCGGCTCTTAGATTCATGACATGAGTTTCCTTGTCCTTGGAGTAGACCAATATATCATCAATAAACACAATGACTGACGTATCCAACATATCATGGAATACCCGATTCATGAGTTCCATGAAAGTTGCGGGTGCGTTAGTCAATCCAAAAGACATGACTAAAAATTCAAAATGTCCATATCTTGTTCTGAATGCTTTCTTTGGAATATCATCGTCCTTAATCTTCAACTGATGGTATCCTGACCGAATATCAATCTTGGAGAACACATTTTCACCTTGCAACTAATCAACAAGTCATCGATCCGATGCAACGGGTAGTGATTCCTGATTGTCAGCTTATTCAATTACCGGTAGTCTATACACAGTCGAACGCTACCGTCCTTTTTCTTTACGAATAATACTAGTGCTCCCCATGGTGATATGCTAGGTCTGATGTAACCCTTATCCAGTAATTATTGAAACTGTACTTTCAATTCCTTCAGTTCAGTAGGTGCCATTCGATAGGGTACTTTAGATACTGGTGCGGCTTCGGGTATCAGATCTATAACGAACTCTGTCGCTCGGTCGGGTGGTAGTCCTGGTAGTTCTTCAAGAAATATATCTGGAAAGTCACGCATAACATCAATATTCTCCATTTGTGGTGCTTCCTTGATGAGGTCGACCACTGATACTAGATACCCAACTCCTCCTTTCTCGAGGCATTTCCTAGCCTTTAATGTAGAGAGGATGAGTTTTCGTTTACGGCGAAGTTTGGTTCCCGCAAAGCTAAACTCTGCTCCTTCCTTGTCTTTAAATGTCAACTTCTTTTCTGCACATAATAGGTTTACAGAATGCAGAGCTAACCAGTCCATTCCCAAGATGACATCAAAATCTACCATCTGAAGTTGAATCAAGGTTGCATCCAAAGTCTTTTCGTTAATAAGAACTGGACATGGTCCATAATCTTTTTCTAATTCCACATTTAATCCCATAGGTGATCATACCAGCAGTGTATAGTCTAAAAATCTGAGGGGTAGATTTAGCTTCTTTCCAAATGACATAGATATAAAAGAATGAGTAGCTCCAGAATCAAAGAGTACTCTAGCGGGTATGCCATTAATAGGTACAATACCTGTGATTTGTTTTAGTTTTAGTCTACATGCTCACACATTGTAATCACAAAATGAAAGGTTCAGGTCATACCTATGACCACATTAGGCAATGCGGCAGTCTCCTCAGATGTAACAGCATAAACCTTTCCTTGCTGTAGCTACTTCCTGGGCTTAGGACACTCCCTGGAATTATGTCCCACTTGATTGCAGTTATAGCATTTTACTCCTTCGTTATTTTTCTTTTGTTGCGGTTGAGCTGCTGGAGTAGCCTTGGATCCAGCATTGAAGCCTTGAATACGGAAGGGTTTAAATATCATTGTATTCCCTCCATTATATGAATTTTTGTTTGGCCTTTTAATACCCCTGTTTTGAGCAAAGTAGCTCTCATTTTGGCTCGACTCTATTACTCGAGCAATATGTTCGGCTTCGTTGTAACCCTTCTTTTTTAGTCCCAGAACATGCTCACGGATGCTTCCCCTGAGTCCCATGACAAACCTTCGGGTCTTTGTATTTTCTTCCTACATGCTGTCAGGTGCAAAGAAAAACAGCTCCTCATAACGCGGTTGGTATGCATCCACAGTCATCTGGCCCTGATATAAACTCAGGAACTCTCTTTCCATAGAATCTCTAAAATTTCTAGGGAAATACTTCTCAAAGAATGCCTCTTTATATATAACCCAAGTCAATTGGGTGTGCTTTGTTAACAGATAAGTCCATGTGGACTTCCACCAGTGATGTGCATTGCCTTTCAGCATGAAGGTTGCACACAGTACTTTCTCCTCCTCATTTACCGTCATCATCATGAAATTTATTTCCATTTCATCAATCCAGTATACTGGCCATAAAGGATCTGCTGGCTTACCATTATATTCTTTGGGCTTCATCTTCAAAAAATGCTCGATCAGTCGGGAGTGGTCCAGCTGATACGGAGCATAGGCCCCATATATAGGTGGTTGATACTGGTAACTGCCTTGAGCTACCTCAAGATTCTGTACTTGAGCCGGCATGGCTGGCGTTTGAGGTGCATGGGGTACCGTATTGCTTCCCCCTAGTACTGTGCTAGCCTACCCTACTGGCATAGGTGTCATATGTGCTGCTGGAAAAGCCATGCCTATAGCAGCCTGCATATATGCTTGCACCTGCTATATTTGCTACTGCTGTTGTGCCAAGTTTATTACCACTATAGCCAGATCTATAGGTGGGGCTAGCAAGTTTGTAGGATTTGCTTGGCCACTAGCCACTGGCGGTGCCATATTCAGATTCTCCTGTGCTTCATGATTTACATGGCTGTCTTCCTCCACAGGTAGTGGTGGTGGAATTGGGTTACGGCCTCGTCTAGTCACCCGTCGCCTAGCCATTTCCTGTTATGGTGGTGGTAGTGTCAGAAAACAATGAGAGCACATGTAAGGCAATCAATATAAGTTGTTCTTAAATCAAAAATACATCTAATCAATATAAATTCCAATTTTTTAAATCATTCTGATAGAATACTGTATTTTCCATCGTAGGGTCGATGGTAGGGTCGGTCCTTATGCGACCCTAGGGTATGCGACCCTAATAAACACTGTCAACTTACCGAGAGCCTAGGGTTGATCGTAGGGTCGGTATATGTCCGACCCTAGGTCCGACCCATGGTTCTCTGTCAGATCACCGAGAGCCTAGGGTCGATGGTAGGGTCGGTAATTCTCTGACCCTAGGTCCGACCCATGGTTCTCTGTTAGATCACCGAGAGCCTAGGGTCGATTGTAGGGTCTGACGTAGGGTCGAACATTTTGGTCTAATTCTGCGACCCTACGATCCAAAATTAGGTTTTTAAGCCTGATTTTGGATTCATTTCCCATTCCTTCTCTTTTCTTCCAACTCAACTCGTTTCCTTGAGTTTCTATAGTATCGACCACTAGTGTTTGTTGATCGCGTGACTTTCACTCCTTTTATTTAGGTGTGCTCTCTACTGTTTCACATTTTTATACTCTCCAAACTAAGTTTTTCGCCCATTGCATCGTTTTCTTCAAATTAAACTTCTTCTAATCATAAAAATTTAATTTTTATTGGGGGCTTTTTCTATTGGTCACCCAATGGACGAAAGCCCTCAAAAATATTTGAGTTTCATCGATTAGTTATCGAGAAACATGAATTTTTCCATTTTTGACCTAATTTTCAAGATTTTTTGAATTTATTGAAATTTCATCAAATTTGATCTTTCTAGATTAAATTTCCAACTGTATGAGCTTTGCAGGATTGTTTGGAACCTATGTATGTCCTCCTGCCCAGTTGTTTGGGTGAAAAATGACGCTTCTGGCCAAATCATGCCGTTATAATGCCAAAATTTTGAGTTCTTTTCACCATTACTAATATCATGTTTGTCTTCTGTGTCTTGACAGATGGTATGGCTCGTACCAAGGTGCCTAGGGCTCATGACCCCGTTCGTTTCCGCTTCAATGGGGCGGAAGCTCAGTATGCTCGCTATGAGCGCAAGAAAGTAGAAGGGAGTCGCTGTGTGAACTTGGCTAGTCTGGCCTTGTTCAATGTGGAGGGTGCTTTTGGTGACATGTGCTGGCTCCCTGTGATCACCTATGAGGCTTGTACCCATCCTGATCTAGTGAGACAATTCTATTGCAATCTTCAGGTAGTGGGCGATCGCAATGAGACAGAGGGAGGTAAGGAGCTCAGGATCACAAGCTACGTCAAAGGGGTGGAGGTCCCATTTAATTGCCAATAGTTGGCTAATATTTTGGGCATATCAAATGATGGCTACTGGTGTACTGTGCTCCCAAGGAGCCCTAGTTCCAATCCTTGGAGATGCATGCTGAAATTGATAGTCAGCTTATCAGAGATGATTACTAGGAGATGAAAGCGATCAACTTAAGTCCAGAGCCTCGGGTGTACTGCAAAATTATCCAGCACAACCTGATACCCCAGAGTGGACATTATGAGAGGATCTCCCAGTTGACTCAGTATGTCCTCTACTATATTTGCACCAGGCAGCCTGTCTGCCTTCCTAATATTATTATCTGGACGATGATCTGCCCTATGTTGTCTAGTTAGTTGGGCAACCTACCCTACGGACGTCTGATCACTACATTCCTCACCCGCCTACATGTTGATTTAGTAGATGAGAGGATTCAGGAGAAGACCTTCTCATCGGATCTTGACTAAGAGGCTATCTGTAAGATGGGTATGCAGGATGCTCAGGTCAGTGATGATGAGAGGAACGCTCTGGTGCGTCCTCGTACTCGAGTAGAGATAGCAGACGCCGCGGTGGCAGCAGCAGTAGCAGGAGCAAGGGTCCATGGGGTGATGCTGAGGATGAGGATTGTATGTACAAGGATGTAGACTCCATACCTCCTCCGTCACCTCCACATTCTACTATTGCTGGTCCACCTCGGGCTCCTTCACACATGGCTAGGCCTTCCCGCCCACCCTCTGATGATATAATGGGGCTACTACATGAGATTAGAGAGGCACAGCATGTGACTGATCTGAGAGTGGGAGAGCTTCTAGATGCTCAGCGCGTAACTGATGGGCGATTAGAAGAGCTTCTAGATGCTTAGCGTGTGATTGATGGGAGAGTAGGCAAGCTCCTCGATGCTCAGCGTGCGTCTGACCAGCGGCTGACGGAGTTGACAGCTAGTCTCCAGACGACCCAGACTCAGGTAGCCTGGTTGACTAGAGTGTATGCTGAGGACTACGACAGAGATCGCGAGGCACCTCCTCCTCCAGCACCTCCATCTCCATGATGTACCTTTTCTTTAATTTTTCTTTGTACTACAGAGTAACTGTCTGGATTGTGGACCGTACTCTGATTTGGATTTTATATATATAGACGTTGCTTTTTACTCGAGTGTATATGAAACTTGTTTCTCCTTTTATATATGCATTATTCTCTTTCTTAATTTTGTCTCACACAACACAGGTGGTGTGTTATTATTATAACATTTAATTTTTATCCTAACTCAGTTCACGAACATTATGGAAGTATAATGGTTTAATAGACAGGACCTGAGAGCTCTAATACCAAGTTGTCATCCCAATTCTGCACTATTCAAAATGGTCTGATGAACCGCTAATAAACCAATGGTTCAACCAGGATCTCAAATAGGCTGTGTCAGTTTGCTTAAACAATACACATCCACATCTATAATCAGAGTAAATAAACAATAGCAGAATTCTTATATATTAAATGAACTCAGAGTCTAGTTGTGATAGAGTAAATAAATTATCCAATTATCTCCACAAAAACTAAGACATAAATTAGAATTATTAAATCAATTACATTGTCTGTATAATTTAAGCCAAATCTAATAAAAAATGTAAGAGTTACACTCGCATGACGAATCATGCGACTCCATCATAACTTCAGCATCCATTGCCGCCGCATATCTGTACATCGGAGCATTTATATAATCTTCTACAGTGGTACCTGCATCATCAACTAAAATGATTGGATGTCGAAAGGGTGAGCACACATCATGGCTCAGTGAGCAAACAAAACAATGCAGCAAACATATGCATGCATTCAATTCATATCATTAGTGTGGTTCATAAATTTGCAATGCGCTACAGAAAGGTTTGGTGGCCACCTCACCTCTATACATAGGGTGTGTAAGCCCACCCAATGGATCAAACGCCATTTTTGTCCACATCCACCCCACCATGGAATAGAGATCGAGCTAAAGTGCTTAGGACTGCACCACATCACACTTCCCCTGATGCTCTACCCATACAAACACGTAAGCCCTATTGGCGAGGGCTTGCAAACTGGGCTCGCAACTAACGAATCCTAATGTCAAATAGTGTATCCAAGGCCTCACCCAACATCCCTTAATACGTGCATAGAGATAGAGCTAAGGCCCCCTGACAGAGTCAGAGACTATACAGTCTGAGACCACCTCCCCTCATGCCCTAGGACGTAATAGTTTTGTTAAGGTAATGGCGGTACAACGATGTTAGTAGACAAGACCTGAGTAGAGATAGAGGTAGAGTCTGGTGACCAGGATGAACCACAGTGTCACGTCCTTCACTCGATGCCCCACTCGTATTAAGTACACTAACCACACACATACATTCACATGCCTATTCCTAGCATCATCATCAAAATCATATTATAAATAAACAAAAATTAAATATACATGAACAATAATAACAGGCATATTGGATGACATGTGATATGTACATTACAATCATACGAGCATAAAATCATTCATGGTATTGAACTCAATAAACAAAAATAGTTTATTATTAGCCAATTAGTTTAGGTCTTGTTCCCTCACCTTTGGTTGAGCGTAGATCATCGTTCAAGCTTTATGAATCAATTTTAAATTACTATAAAGACCTAACATGTTGATAGATTTTTATTAGAATTAATTCCAATAAATTTAAAATAATTGAAATCATAGGGTCATAGGTCGGGTAGCACCTAGGGTAGCAGTTCCTGTGACACTAGGGTGTAGGGTCGGACATGGGGTCGGATACCATTCGACCTTACGTGCGACCACACCCTCCCTGGGACTTCTCGAGGGCATGTGGTCGATCCTGTGATATCGTAGGGTCGGATATCATTCGACCCTACGTCCGACCACACGTATTCTGAGTCGACCTTTCATTTTAAAGTCCATTCTTTCATGTTTGGATCCTTTGGCTTACTTTCATTGTCCATTATAAGATTGTTCAATGGCTCAAAACTCCATGTTATACACTATTCATTGTCCATAATAATTTTCTCCATGGAATCTCTTGGAACTTGTCCATGGATGGATGATTTGGGTTTCTCCTAATCCTATGTTCTTCATAACTATTCTAGGATCTCTTATTCAAGTAAGAAATTAGGTTCATACCTTTATTCAGAGGTTTCTCTGAATTTTCCTTCTCTTCCTGAGTCTTTTTCTTCAAGTTTCCTTCTCTTCTTTTCTTCCTTCTCTTTCTCTTTTTTTCACTTTCAATTAGGGTTGTCAAGGGGTGAAAGAGGCTAAGGGAAGTCCTATTTATAGAAAACTCTCCATAATAAGTCCCAATGAGTTTAGAAAAGATCCCCTTGGAATTAGGAATGTTTCCTAATTTCCTATTTCTGTCTGTCATCGTAGGGTCGGACGTAGGGTCGCATGATCCGTCAACCCTACACCTTCTTAGTCATCTGACCCTACGACTAAAAAGTCATGGGTTGGACTTCTGTTGAGGTGGGGATGACCCTACCTGTTTAGGCTTACGACCCTACCCTTGCATTTATTATTTTTGGGTTAGACTCATACCTGGTCTTGTGATTTCTTCACGCACTTGGTCTACTTGGCTCGACCATGACAGGTAGACCTGGTACAAGGTGGTAAGACCGGTTAGTTTGATACAGGTTTTACATTTAATATGGAGGGTTTTTCTCTATAAATAGAACATCCCTTAGCCTCTTTCACTCCTTTAGAACTCCAATTAAAAGTGAGAGATACAGAAGAGAAGGAAGAGAAGGAGAATTAAAGAAGAAGACCAAGGAAGAGGAAAGTTCAGAGAAAACTCTAAATCTCAGCAAGCCTAATGTATGAACCTATTTCCTATGCTAATTTGAGAGCCTAGAATAGTTCATGAAGAAGATAGGATTAGGAGAAACCCAAATCGCCCATCCAAGGACAAATTCTAAGAGAATCCATGGAGGAAATCATTGTGGACAATGGATATTGTATAAAATTATAGTTTTGAGTCATAGAACAACATAGGAAGGACCATGAAGATAAGCCAAATGATTCAAACATGAATGAATGGACTTAAGAGTGAAAGGTCGACCATGAGACATGTAGTCGCACGTAGGGTCGCATGATGTTCGACCCCACGAGACCCACATGTCCGACCACATGCCCTCGAAAAGTTTCCAGGGAGGGCGTAATCGCACGTAGGGTAGAAGTATGTTCGACCCTACCTGCCAGCCTACACCCTGGGGTCGCAGAAACTGAGACCCCAGGTCCTACCCTACCCTACGACCCTACAACCTGTGGTCATAGAAAATGAGACCCCAGGTGCTACCCCACCTGCGACCCCTCAGTTTTTGTTAGTCTAAACACATGGCAATTAATTCTAATTAAAATTTTATCAACTTGTTAGGTTTTCAAGTGATTTAAGAGTGAATAAGAAAGCTTGAACGAGGATCTACTATCAATCAAAGGTGAGGGAACAAAACTTAAACTAATTGGCTAATAATAAACTGTTTTTGTTTATTGAGTCCAATGCAATGAATGATTCTATGCTTCTATGCGTATATTGTGCATTTCACATGTCATTCAATATTCCTGCTATTGATGTTCATGCATATTTAATTCCGTTTATTTATAACATGATGATGATGATGATGCTAGGAATAGGCATGTAAATGTATGTATGTGGTTAGTATACTTGATGCGAGTGGAGCATCAGGGGGAGGACGTGACACTATGGTTCATCCTAGTCACCAGACTCTAGCTCTATCTCCAGTTAAGTCTTGTCCACTGACATCGTCGTATCACGATTACTTTAGCAGAACTATTACGTCATAGGGCATCATGGGAGGTGGTCTCGGACCGTGTAGTCTCTGACTCTGCCCAGGGGCCTTAGCTCTATCTCTATGGACATATTGAGGGATGCTCGGGTGAGGCCTTGGATACACTGTTTAACATTAGGATTGGTTAGTTGTGAGCCCAGTTTGCAAGCCCTCGCCAATAGGGACTTACGTATTGGTATGGGTACGACATTAGAGGAAGTGTGATGCGGTGCGGTCCTAAACACTTTAGCTCTATCCCTATTCCATGGTGGGTGCATGTGGGACGACAATGGTGTTTGATCCATTGGGCGGCTTCACACACTCGTATATAGAGGTGCGGTGGCCACCTATCCTTTCTATAGCACATTGCAAACTTATGAACCAGACCAAAGATATGAATTGAATGCATGCATATGTTTGTTGCATTGTTTTGTTTACTCACTGAGCTCAAGTTGGAGAGCTAACCCTCGCACAAGTAATTCTTTTTAGTTTCTAATGTTGCAGGTTTTACGATTGAAGATTATGTCGACATGCCAGCATATGAACATGTGGCGGCTATGATGAGCAAGCTGTGGAGGACTATTATGATTCATTAGGCGAGCGTTTCAACTGTGGATACGCTTAGTGTTTAATTTTTGTATTTGGATATTTGTAATATGTATTAAATTATGTTTTGGTTACTTGGAGATAAATGGAATATTAATTATTTATCATGACTAAACCTCAGTTCATTATCTGTAATTTTGCTATTTACTTTATTATCTTTGATTAATGTGGAATGTGTTTTGTTTTAACATGGTGGGTATAGCCTATTTGGGATCCTAGTTGAACCGTTGGTTTATTGAAGGTTCATCACACCATTCTGGTTGGTGCAGAATTGGGGTGTGACAGGTTTGGTCGCATAATATGCCACCACAGGGTTTGACCACATAGTGTGTGGTCTCATATTGAAACGACAGGTTCAACCACACGTGCGACCACACGATAATAACATGCATATTTTGACGCCAAACAAGATTTTTATCTACTGTAACTTGATAAACATGAACCCTAACTTACATACGTTAATTGTTTAGGTTCCTAATAGATTCAAAGTGACTTCCAAAGCTTGGGAGAGGAACAAACATCAATCAAAGGTGAGGTAACAAGACCTAAACTAATTGGCTAATAACAAGCTACTTGTTCTATTGAGTCCAAAGTCATGGTTGATTCTATGCTTGTATGCTTGTAATGTGCATCTCATATGTCAACCAATATTACTGTTATTACTGCTAATGCATATTTACTTTTGTCTATTTGCTACCATGTTGATTGATGATGCTAGGAGTAGGGATGTGATTGTGTGTGTGTGGTTGGTGTGATGGATACGAGTGAAGCATCTGGGGACAGACATGGTATTATGGTCTTTAACCTGGTCACAAACTCTAGATCTATCAATACTCAAGTCTTGCCCACTGACATCGTCGTATCGCCATTACCTTAGCTGAACTATTACATCATAGGGCATCAGGGGAGGTGGTCTCGAACCATGTGGTCTTTGACTCTGTCGGGGGGCCTTAGCTCTATCTCTATGGACATATTAAGGGATGCTGGGATGAGGCCATGGATATACTGGATGGCATTAAGATTGGTTAGTTGTGAGCCCATTTTGCAAGCCCTCGCCAATAGAGGCTTACATGTTGGTATGGGTAGGGCATCAGGGGAAGTGTTGGCGATGTTTGATTCAGACACTTTAGCTCTATCTCTATTCCATGGTGGGTGCATATGGGACGAAAATGGTGTTTGATCCATTGGGTGGATTCACACACTCGTGTATAGAGGTGCAGTGGGGTCCAATCCTTTCTATAGCATATTGCAAACTTAAAAACTAGACCAAAGATATAAATTTAATGCATGCATATGTTTATTGCATGTTTTGTTTTCTCACTTAGCTAAGTTGTGAGCTCACTACACGGTACCATTTTTTTTTAGTTTATAATGATGCAAGTAATACCGTTGAAGACTGCCTGAATGCACTAATGTATAGACACGTGGCGGTTATGGATGTGAAAGCTGTGGATGATGAATATGACTTGTCAAGCGAGTGTTTCAACAATGATTACGCATAGTGTTTAACTTTCATATTTGATATTTTTAATAGTTTGATATATTTATGTTTTGGTTACTTGGAGATAACTGGATTATTTAATTATTTATCATGTTAGACCTCAGTTCATTTTTAATAAGACTTCCGCTATTTACTTTATTATCTCTGATTAATGTGGAATGTGTTTTGGTTTAATATTGTTGACATAGCCTATATGAGATCCTGATTTGAACCGTTGGTTCTTATGACAGTTTATCACACCATTGTTTAATCCAGAATTGGGGTGTGACAAGGTAGGTAGAGTGTGGATTGGTATTCCACAAGGCAGCACATTCATTAGTCAGATTCCACCTTCTATTAAGCTTAATACTAAGAAGGACTTCTTTTAACAAGGTCAGGGGTGTTTCAGCACCTTAATAGGGGTCTTAAGGCTGAGTAGTAGCTACTGGCCAAATACGGGAACCAAATAGGCTTCCGATCAGTGGCTGCGGCCACACCTCACCAGGTGGTAGGAGTACGGGTGATGGTTGTGGCCGCACGGTTTCTCGTGGCCGTTTGACTATGCCATCACCCCCGGGGTTTTTCCTAGTCCTTAAATTTGGTTTAAGGCCTTAAGTTGTAGTGGTGATGAGTGGTTAGTCGTTTTAATGTGTAGACCAAATCCTACCTCCGACATATATGAAGAATAAGGGCTTTCACTTCATGAAAATATGATTACAGATTTTTAAACCCTTAATCATGTCAAAATAAATTATATAAACTATTGGATGAGTTTGGTCGAGATTCAACACAAAAATACATGTGACTGATCTCTACGACGGCATGTCGAAACGTGGCTAGATGTCTGAGATTTTTCTCCGAGATGTTGCCTAGGTTTTTCTAATCATGATCAAGGAGTTTGGGCTCATGGTTCCATATTTACATTATGGTTTAGATACCATTTTGATTTGACAAATAGCCTATAAATTGGATCTAGCCTTAAAATCTCTAGATCTAACTTCTACTCATTGAATCCACTATAATCTCATGTTTTTAAGTCCTCTACAGTCCAGAGGTAATTTACATAGTCCACTTATGCTTTGGTTTCACTTAATCAGCATGCTATGTACACTACCATCCACTATTCAGATCTGTGAATGATAGCCTACCTGATTCAAAGCTTCTTCATTATTGGGAGTGGCATTTCTCCCATTATGATTATGGTTAACCGACTTAATCAGAATGAGGAGATATCTACCATGGGTTTTGTACTCTTTACTCAAACCTGGTCATGATATCTTCTCATAACCATTAACATGAGAGGTACCACCTCATTCAACCATCAGTCAGATTTCTTTACTGCAGTTCTTACTTATCGATTTTTATCCAAGAGTGGAATACTTACAGTAGTGAACTCTTGTTCTTCGGTAAGCAAATTGTCGTTCTAGAGGTAAGCTTCCTTTTCACGTTCCCTCTCTCTTTTCTTCCCTCTTCTTCCTGTGTTTTCTCCTTCTACTTTCCCTTTAGGGTAGTACTCAAAGGAATGGCTCTTCCTCCCTTCTAATCTTCTTCCTCTTCTCTCTTTCTCTCTTTTCCTTCCTCTCAGATTCATGTGTTAGAGTCTCTTTCACCACTTCTATAGGTCTTTGGTTAGATTTGTTTAGACTAAGAGATTGGTATTGATCCCTATGGAAGGTAAATTGGATTATGGGATCTCTACGAAACTCAAATGCAAGGAAGGATAATCTCCCTCCTTCCTTTCCTTACTCAGACCCATCATGATAAGCCTTCCATGCTTAGAAAAGGCAACAATTCAAATTGGTGGGTCTCAAAACCAATCGGTCATCAACCAATTCGCACACAGGGTGTGGTGGCATGGCATGCGGCCATGAGTAGCCACACCACCTCTTGTCCAGCCAGACCTCTTTTTTGGTCGGCCAACCTAGGTGCATGCGTGCTATGTACTGGGTGGTCAAATAGGTTGGATCTGAGACCTCTTGTAGTGCATTGTCATGCGTTCTAATGACATAGGAGGTTCTAGATAATGGTTTTGTATCACCTCATAGGTATGTCATCATCTTCGGCCATCTCGGTATGACATGTTTGCATGTGGGAAGACCCGAAACATGCCCAAAATAGTCAAACCATATGGGGTTTGGGCACGGGTCATACATCTTGACAATGGGGGAATCAAATCCCCAAATGAAACCAAGCTGGGTTCGTGACCTAGTTTGTAGTCAGGAACCGGAGGCACTCATCCCAATCCTGTATTATGCCATCCATTTGAGGAGTGGTAATCCCACTAGTTGACTCGTCCACCCACCCGTACTACACCGGCCATGGGGAGCATCGCAGCTACGTTCATACCACCTTTTTATTGAACCCATGCCACTACCTAACTCCCTAATGGCTAAGGGTATAGCTATTTGAGTAATTAAAGTTTAACTGACCATGTTCATCTAATTTAACCATATTACTGGACCATAACATTGCCAAGCTTCTGACCCCGTCCCCTTGCCACGTAGGACATCGTGACTTGGCTAGATTACATAGGGTCAATTCAAATCAGCACGGCAGTAAAAAGTGGTGCAAGCATCCATTCCACCCACCTTCCTCCTTATTGACATAACTAGACATTATGAATCACCAAGACTAGATCTACCTTTTATGGGGAGGTCATGAGGCGTCCCATTCTACCCCGCTTCCAAACCACTATGGGAATCATTGATTGTAAAACCCGCACTCCACTAACTTGGTTTAACTATGTCATGCCAGGTCTTTCCATCATTCCTGGACCAAGTGTACTGAGCGTGTGAAGATAGATCAATAATCAGGTATAAAAATCGACTCAACACCCAAAACTATATACATATGGTCACATACCTGGGTAGGTACGGTCGACCATATGGTAAGAATGAAGATCACAAATCCAGGACCACATGGTCGATGATTTCGACCCAACGGTCGACGGGTTCTGCGATCGTAGCCAACGACCATGAGACCCCAGATCAGACTATGAGTTTTGAATACTTTCCTAAATTAAGGGAATTCTTTCCTAATTGAAAGAGGACTCTATATGGAGAGTTTTCCTCTAAGTAAAGGACGTCCCTCAGCCCTTTTTTCACTCTTTTAGAACATTAGTAAACCCTAGAGAACGAGAAGGGAAGAGAAGGAAGAGAAGGTGATGAAGAAAAGGCTTAGGAGAGAAATTTGCTGACAAGGGATTGGCTCTCTATCACAGACAAAGGTATGAACCTAATCCCTGGAAATGTAAACTTTATGGAATAAGACTTCTATGGAAGAGAGGCAATATCAACCTATTATGATCTATGTGATTCCTTGAGGAAATCCGGAGGAGAACCATGAGGAGAGAGTTTGATGATTAGGGTTGATAAGAAACTACTAATGATGGCCATAGGAAGACCTTAGAATACAATTGAAGATCAAAGGATTTAAACCATGAAGAACTCGAATTGCATGTAGTCTATGACCAGAAATCTCCTGGTCGCAGCTACGGTCGACCATAGCATGACCAACATTACCAGAGGATCGACCATAGGCATTCAGAAAGATTTAAAAATCATATGGTCGTAGCTACGGTCGCACCATATGCAACTGTAGGGTATCGACCATAGGCAGTAAGGTAGATATAGTATGAGACCATAGTACCAATCAGACACCTATCAGTGCTCTATTTCGATTTCCTACTACTGTAACATGCTACATGTGATCCCTAACTTAAATTCATATAACTTTTAGGTTGTTAAATCAATTCGAAGAGAATTTCAAGGCTTGGAAGGAGATCAAGTATTGCTAATAGGTAAGGGAACAAGACCAAAACTAATTGGTTAATAACAAACTTTTTTTATTCAGTCCAATGCCATGATTGATTCTATGCTTGTATGCTCGTAATGTGCATCTCACTCACAAATTCTTGCTATTACTGTTCATGCATATTTAATTCTATTTATTTATAACATGATGATGATGATAATGTTGGGAATTGGCATGTAAATGTATGTGTGTGGTTGGTGTGTTGGATGCGAATGGAGCATTAGGGGAAGGACGTGGCATGGTGGCCTTTGACATCGTCACCAAACTCTAGCTCTATCTCTACTCAAGTCTTGCCCATTAACATCATCGTATCGCCATTACCTTAGTAGAACTATTACGTCGTAGGGCATCAGGGGAGTTGGTCTCTGACCATGTGGTCTCTGACTCTGCCGGGGGGCCTTAGTTCTATCTCTATGGACGTATGGAGGGATGCTGGGGTGAGGCCATGGATACACTGTTTGGCATTAGGATTGGTTAGTTGCGAACCTAGTTTGCAAACCCTCGTCAATAGGGGCTTACGTGTTGGTATGGTAAGGCATCAGGGGAAGTGTCGGTGGTGTTTGATCCAGACACTTTAGCTCTAGCTCTATTCCATGGTGTGTGCATGTCGGATGGCAATGGTGTTTGATCCATTGGGCAGAGTCACACACTCGTGAATAGAGGTGTAGGGGCCACTAAACCTTTCTATAGCACATTGCAAACTTAAAAACTAGACCAAAGATATGAATTGAATGCATGCATATGTTTATTGCATTATTTTGTTTTCTCACTAAGCCATGATGTGTGCTCACCCTTTCGACGAATATTTTCAGTTGATGATGCAGGTCCTACTATTGAAGAATATATGAATGCGCCAATGTATGGACACGTTGCTGCTATGGACATAGAAGCTGTTGAAGATGCGCATGATTCTTCATGCGAGTGCAACCAATGCATATTCGATTAGTTTAGCTATATTTGATTATTGGAACATGTAATGGATTAATTATTTTTATGTCTTGAGTTTTGGAGATAATAGGATTAATTATTTGTTATCATTGTTAGACACTCAGCTCATTATGTGTAAGACTTCCGCTTATTTGTTTATTACCTCTGATTATTTCTGTAGAATGTGTGTGTGGTTTGATATGGTAGGTACCACCTATACGAGATCCTGGTTGAACCATTGGTTTATTGGCGGTTCATCACACTAACTAGTTAGACCAGATTTGAGGTTTGACAATTTGGTATTAGAGCATCTCAGGTTCTACCCATTGACCAAACTACTTCCACGTGAGTCATGAACTGAGTTAGGATAAAAATTAAAAACTGTAATAAGAATATACCATAAGCACTTGTGTTCTATGAAACATAAACTAAGAGAATAATGCGCATATGTAAATGGAAACCAATTATATATATATATATATATATATATATATATATATATATATATATATATATATATATATATATATATATATATATATATCCAAATGGGAGTAAGACAAGATATATCCGAATCAAAGTACGGTCCGTAAATCCAGACAGTTAGTCTATAAAACAATTAAGAAAAAGAAATAAATGATATCATGGAGTTGGAGGTGCTGGAGGAGGAGGTGGCTCACGATCTCTATCATAGTCCTCAGCATATACTCTCACGTGCCAGGCCACCTGAGTCTAAGTCTCTCAGAGACTAGCTATCAGATCCGGTACCCGCTGGTCTGTAGAGCGCTGGGCATCTAGAAGCTCTTCTACTCTTCAATCAGTCACGCGCTAAGCCTCTCGAATCTCACATAACAGCCCCATCATGTCATCTGTTGGTGTGCGTGAAGGGCCAGCTGAATGAGAAGCTAGAGAAGGGCCAGCTCCAGTAAAATGCTGTGGTGATGGGGAGGGATGGCATCCACATCCATGTACATTCGATCATCATCCTCCTCATCATCACTCACGTGTGCCTTTCCTGCTACTGTTGCTACCGTCGCTGCATGCCACTACCCGAGTGAGAGGATGCCTCATAGCATTCCTCTCATCCTCACTTACCTGTATCTCTCTCATGCCCATCCTGCTAATGGCCTCCCAATCATGGTCAGCTGAGAAGGTATCCTCAAAGATCCTCTCATCCACTAGTTTCACCTGTAGACGAGTGAGTAAGGTAGAGATTAGTCACCCATAGGGCAAGTTACCTCTCGAGTCATGCAACGTAGCTCTGTGCATAGTCTGAAGAATAATATATGGGAGACAGAGAGGTTGCCTAGTACAGATACAGTACAACAGGTCAGCTGTGAGACCATTTCATAGTGTCCCCCCTGGGGAATCAGATTATACTGGATAATCTTGCAGTAGACCCGTGGCTCTGGACATAGGTTGACTGCTTTCATCTCCTAGTGGTTATCCCAAAGAATCTGGTTATCTATCTCTGCACGCACCTGTGTAGACAAAAATTGTGGCTTCCTAGGTGCAAAGTAAACCAATTGACCATCATTTGAGATACCTAGGAGATCGGCCAACTCCTGACAATTGAAAGAGATTGGAACCCCTTTCACCCAGTTGGTTATCCGAAGCTCTCTACCTCTGTCAACATCTTCTAAGTCACCTTCTATCTATAGGTGATAGTAAAACTGCTTGACCAAGTCTGGGCAAGTGCAAGCCTCGTACAGAATCACTGAAAGCCAGCCCATATCGCCAAAAGCCCTTTCCACATCAAACAAGGCTAAATGGACTAAGTTAACACATCTACCTCCTTCCACCTTCTTTCGATTAAACCAAGGATATTGTGATTATGCTTCCACGGACTTGAAGCATCATGGGTCAATGACCCGAAGAACATTAGTGCGACCCATGATACCTGCAAGAGAAGAAAATAAGAAAAAGCAAATTAAAAAAAATAAAAAATTTGACAGCATAACGACGCAAAATGGGAAAAAGCCTCACTTTTCACCCAAACATTGGGCAAGAGGACCCCAAACCATCCTGCAAGGCTCATTTAACCGAGAATTTCAACGAGGAAGGTCAAATTTGAAGAAATTTTAACAATTGGGAAAAACCCCAAAATTTAGGTAAAAAATGGGAATTTTCAAGTTTCTACTAACGTAACCGAAGAAACTTAAATTTTCTTGAGGGCTTTCATCCATTGGCTAGCCAATAGCAATAACCCCCAATAGAAATCAAATTTTTATAGTCAAAAAAATATTAATTTAAAGAAAACCCTATAAATAGAGAAAAACCTAGGTATTAAAGCTTAAAAGGGAGAAAGAGTAGAGAACATACCTTGAGGAATGGAAGGAAGATTGTCGATCGATGGAAAAATCACTAAGTTCGAACGATTGATACTGTAGCAACTCAATGGTGGCAAGCTGAGTTGAGACCGTAGGAAGAAGAAAGGGAAATGAGAATGAAAATTTCAATAAAAAAAAAAGGTTTTAAAACTGATTTTGAATTTTACGGTCGAACAATTCGACCAAAACCATTGACCGTATGATCGACCATAGGGTCTCAGTAAGTTGCCAGGGATTTGATGGCCGCCCAACATGCGACCGTAAGCCATCGACCATATGACTGACTGTTGTCTGCATTTTTATTCTATTCAAAATTTTGCCTATTGATTTTGTTCTTCTCTCACCTTCCATTGTGAGACAAACCCAATTCCACCACTCCATTTTGTCTCACCAGTGTAGCTTTGCCAATAACACATCAACCAAGAGTTTAAATGGCTGGGCATAGATTAAGTGGAAGGAGTCAGAATGCAAACCCATCTCCACTACCTATGGAGACGAATGACAATGAAGGTCAGCAAGAGCAAGGACTGGAAGGAAATAATGGAGCTCAAAATGCTGCACCTTATAATGTTCACACCCATGCCAACCCAACCAACTTACCTGCACCACCTATGGATTTGGCTACTATGGTGATGAATTTGGTACAACAAATGCAGCATATATAGCAAATGCAAGCCAACATGTAAGCTGCTATGGGAATTGCTTTCGCAGTTGCAAACACAACATCTCTACCTGCAGGACAAGCTAGTACGGCACTAGGTGGTAGCAACACTGTACCCCAAGCACCGCAAACACCAGCAGTACAAGGCCAAGTGCAAAACCCTAAAGCACCACAAGGCGGGTATAATCAAGGTAAATATCAGTACCAATCGCCTATGTATGGGGCATATTCATAGTATCAGCTTGATCACTCCAGACTGATCGAGCATTTCCTGAAGTTGAAGCCAAAGGAATTCATAGGCAAACAGTCAGATCCGTTATGGCCAGCTCACTGGATCAACGAAATGGAAAGAAACTTTATGATGATGACTATAAATGAAGAAGATAAGGTATTATGTGCCACATTTATGTTGAATGTTGAGGCACACCACAGGTAGAAATCAACTAGATGTTATCTATTAACAAAGCATGCCCAACTGACATGGGTTATTTATAAAGAGGCTTTCTTCGAGAAGTATTTTTCAAGGAGTGTCAGAGATCAAATAGAAAAGGAGTTTTTGAGTCTGTATCAGTAACAGATGACTGTAGACGCATATCAACAACGTTATGAAGAACTATTTTTCTTTGCTCCCTCTAGCATGCAGGAGGAAAATACCAAAACCCGATGGTTCATTATGGGACTTAAGGGAAGCATCTGTGAGCATGTACTGGGATTAAAAAAGAAAATATATAATGAAGCAGTACAGATTGCTCGAGTACTAGAATCGAGCCAGAGGGAAAGTTATTTTGCTTAGAATAGAGGTATAAAGAGGCCCAATGGAAACTCATACAACGGAGGGAACTCAAAGACATTTAAACCCTTCCATACTCAAGGCTTCAATGCTGTAGGCAAGACTACTCTAACAGCCCAACCTCAATAGAAGAAAAGTAACGTTGGAGTCAAATGCTTCAATTGCAATCAAGTAGGACATTATTCAAGAGAGTGTCCTAAGCCAAGGAAGCAGCTACAGCAAGGAAAAGTTTATGCAGTTACTTCTGAGGACGTTGCCGCATCACTTGATGTGGTCACAGGTATGACCTGAACCTTTCATTTTGTACTACCTTGTATGAGCATGTAGACTAAATTAAATCAAATCACAGGTATCGTACCTATTAATGGCTTACCCCCCAGAGTACTTTTTGACTCTGGAGCTACTCATTCTTTTATATCTGTATCATTTGGAAAGAAGTTAAATGTACTTCTTAGACCTTTAGATTGCAAACTGCTTGTACGTCACCTATGGGATTAGAAGTGGAACTAGACAAAGGTTATGGACCATGTCCAGTTTTTATTGGTGAAAAGATTTTGGATGCAACCTTAATTCAACTCAAAATGGCAGACTTTAATGTTATCTAGGGAATGCATTTGTTAGCTCGGCCCTCCACAAACCTATTATATGTGGAAAATAAACTGACATTTAAAGACAAGGAAGGAACAGAGTTTACTAACCTATTATGTGCAAGGATATGAAATAATCGAATAAATAATCAATAGAAGTCCCAATAGAAGTTGACTGAC
Organism: Protea cynaroides; assembly: GCA_028583415.1. Lineage (NCBI taxonomy): Eukaryota > Viridiplantae > Streptophyta > Magnoliopsida > Proteales > Proteaceae > Protea > Protea cynaroides. The sequence continues at coordinate 4,695,869 of CM053269.1, forward strand.
CTGGCTCTTCTTTCGACGATCTACTACTCCCTCATAGTTATAGCCCATGCTTTGATTCAAAACCCCTAGCTAGTGATTAATCCCCAGGAAGATTGGAGTATTGAATTCTTCCTCCCTTCGTTCTAGATATTTTGGAACCCCTCCCAACAACGCACACCTTCCTACTGCAAGGTGAGGCTCCGCCCTTACCCTAGAATCAACTCCAGGTCGAAGGAGCTGCTAGTCTAACTTCTTAAGGAGCCGAGATATTGAACAATGAACATTTGATTAGATTCCTACTACTCGTGCTCGTAGCTTGAGGGAAGGTCGATGTTTGACTCGAATCTGGACCTGATCTTTAATCCTACGCCGGTGTTTGATGCGATGGGAGAATTTTTTCTTGTTGGCTGGCCGCTAATCCATGCCCAATCCCAATGGACAAACCTTAGATCTGCCCCTAGCTCTATAATCCACCCGTCTTCCCTAGTCCCTAAAAGCCCCCCTGGACCTAGCCCTCTTTCCCCAGTCGAGTCTTAAGTTCAGCGCCTTTCATCATTGACGAACAACTGTGCTAATAAGACAAAGAAGTGAGGAGTCTATGCCTTGAATGAATCAGTAACAACAGATTAGTTGAATGAGGGATCAAGAGATGGATAGAGGGGGGGGGGGAATGGCCTATCAATCATTGGTGGACCTTCCCTTGAACAAATCACGGAACTCTCAACTGAGTTGTTTAGGTTCTGGCGTGTGACGAGCTAGTTGGGGGTTTCGGTTCTAAGGTTCAAAAATGTGGTGCGGGTTCATCTCTCTTGACTAGTTCAGGTTCAAGGGAAGGGTGATCAAGGGGACCAAGACTGAAAATCTCTTCTCTATGGAAGGATGTTTCTTTTGTATCGAGAGTATGTCGGGGGAGGCCAGGGAAGATGGATTGGAACAAGAGGCGATGCCTATGCCTCTTTTATATCGATAGGATTCCCATCATTTGCAGTCTCCGGCGAAGGAGACAAGGGCGAGGCACCAAACCCTTTCAGGGCCTCAGCCTCCATCCGTCATTAGTAATCTCAATCCGCTTTTCCTATTCACTAGTACACTACACACTACCTAGCAGCCTGCAGAAAAAGGCTAGCGTGCTAGCTAGCTACTTATAGTTATAGCAATAGCATTTTGAAGCCTGCTGAAAAACTACAGCGCGCAACAGTGCTCTATGATCAGCTTTATGGAGCCCAAGTGCTTGCTGCTCGTGGGGGTCTTTTGACCTCCACTCATTACCATTAAACGACGAAGGCAGGAGAGGAAGGAGGAACTTGAACCCTTAACCTCGGCCTTGGCAAAGCTATGCTCTACCATTAAGCTATTTTTGCCAGCTCCGGTAGTGGCGAAGCACTACTGAGAAATTCACGTATCACTTGATACGGATGAATACTATTTTTCCTTTGAACCACAGTGATGACCTTCGATCGAGCTACGAGCACAAGCAGGTAGGAGGCTAGTGGGGCTGCGAAGGAAGGGTGGACCCTTTTTTTTGCTTCGCGTCCGATGAGATGATGATTAGTGGGTCAGGGGAGGTGTGTGTGTGCTCTTTATCACTATCACTAAATGGGGCGGGCTGGCTGGGATGCCTTTTCAATCAATCTCCGGCTGCTCAGTGCCACTATTTGTATGATAAGTATGGAGAAACGGTCTCAAGTTGAGCTAGGGTGGCATCTGTCTCTTAAGTTAAGTGATTTCCTAAAATGGCTCCTCTTATACTACGATAATCCAATTTCATTACCATGAGTCTGCTCGGAACCAGTTGATTCCTGAGCCATTCGTTCTCCCCACTCAATTGGCGTTTGCCTGCCACTAGAGCAAGTAAGAGAACCTAGAGTTCATTCACTTAAAGAACCGAAGATTTTGACCGGATTGTACACCTTTGTGCCTGGCTATATATGGATGTACATAAAGAAGGGACATCACTCTCTCGATGGGGAAGAAGCTGCAGCGGCACCTAACGAACTTCTTACTGGGGCAGCACCTATAGGCACGACTGTTTGGATGCACGTGTTTTGTTCATATTCCTGCGCAGTTAAAATAGAAATTGTCCCCCAGGGCAACCGCTTGTGTCTTTCTTGGAAATTCTTAGTCTAGGTATTTATGCTATGACGTGAAATCCAAGAGACTCGATGTATCCTTGAATGTTCTCTTTAATGAGATCGCCTAATATTTTCCTTAACCTAATTAATCAGCCCCGGGGGAGAATGGTGATGGAGATGTATTGCGACCTTCTCCTATTCATTAACTCCTGCGGAGCTTCATTCTTTTGCAGTTAATGTTACAAATCAGCCTCACTCTTCAGGCCAGCAGCTTTGCCCAACGTCTTCTATCGATTGTCCTGTTCAGTTGACCTCAGAGGATTCCAGTCACCTGGCACAGCACGTTTATTCTCGGCGACGATTACAGTCTATTTCCCAGGGTCAGACTAATCAAGATTAGCAGTCTATCCCAGTTGCTTCCCTTCCAGTCGCTTCCTCAGATTCTGGAACCCTCTCTTGGGCGTTCTTAGCTACACTAAAGTTTCTTATCCCGTTGAAGGATTTGTGTCTTATCTTATGAATCATTTTCCCCAAAACATCGAGCTTACCTCATGTCAGTTCAATCTTTTCATGAACTTGAATCATTTGCTAAAGCCTCCAATCATTCTTGCTGGAGAGATGCTATGCCGGAAGAAAGAAATGTCCAGAAAAAAAAGAATAAGACTTAGTCTCATTGCCTGCAGGAAACAAGCCATTGGCTGCAAGTGGATTTACAAGATCAAGCATAAAGCAGATGGCTCGGTAGAGAGATACAAAGCATCATTAGTAGCTAAACAAAAATATTGAGTTGAAACGTCGGAATGATTTGCCCTAGGTTGCTAAAATGACCACCATTTGTGTCATTCTTGCCTTGGCTGCAATTAAAAAGTGGTCCTTATTTTAACTTGATGTGAAGAATGCCTTCTCCACGGAGATCTACAAGATTTTCTACTAGCCTCCTCCAACTCCAGGCTTCTTTTCTTCGAGGAATCCTAACTTGGAATGCATGCTCAAGAAAGCTCTCTTTCGGCTAAAGCAGCAAACGTAAGTAGCAAGCTACGACAACAAGCGAGAAAGCCCCTACTAGCTTAGGGGCTTTCTCGCTTGTTGCCTCCGTTTGCTGGGTCATTCTTAATCAAGATCTTTTCCATAATTTCATAACCTCTGGTCTTTCATTTCAATTTCATAAAATCTGGTAAGAAGAAATGAAGGAGGATCAATAAGAAAGGCAAGGGGAGTCTTCAGAGCTGCTCAAAGAGAGGACCAACTTCTCTTTCGGTTATAGAGGAAGCCAACAAGAAAAAAGGAAGAAGCCAAGCGTCCGGCAAGAAAGGTAGATGTTCCTCAGCTTTTGGGTTCCCAACAAGAGGGGAGAATTTACCAGAAGAAGGTGGTTTCAGGCAAAAATCAGATTTTTTCTTTGACTAGTTTAGAAAGCACTTAAGGAAGGCAGGTAGGATACTGCACTATCCCTAGGTCTTTTCGAAACAGGGTTAATCGGAGATTGCACTATAGAATGACTAAGGGTTGGAGATGAAGAATGAAATGGAAGAAACTAGTTGAAACATTTTGATATCAGAGTGGAATCGTCAATAAATAGACGGGGGCTTCTTCGTATAGAAAGCCAGATCGACTTATGCTTGCTTTGAATAAAAAGATTGATATGCATATAGACAGAAATAGATGGATATTGTTGCCTGTATCTAAGCCAAAGAAGGTTGTTTTCCCCTTATTTGGTTTAGAGTTGGGGCTTTCGAGCAAGCTGAAAAACTACAGTGCGCACGTTAGAGCAACGGTGCTCGTAGATCAGCTTGACGGAGCCCAAGTGCTTGCCCCCAAGCCGAGTAGTTGTAAACAAGAAACTCCATGAGCGACTCGCCTTTACTCTAATAAGGGCTAACGCCCCCCCTAAATGAGTAAGTAAAGGCTTTACCATTCCTAGTGTGATATGGCTTTTTGGCTGCCCCTTTACTTTACGTCTAAGGGTGCTTGCCTTTCTTGTTTAGGGGTTAACGGATTTTTGGCCATATCTTGGTGACTCGGTCAACCAGATATGGAACTGAAAGTACTAGGAAAACTCTGACACCTGGCACGAGAATAGGATATTTATATGGGTGAGATAGTAATGGCTTTCGAAATTCAATGTATTTGCTCGAACCGGAACAACTAGAACTACACCCAGCTCTAGAATTGCTGCTACTTTTGGTTGGTGCTCTGATGCTGGTCATGATTTGATAGACAAAACTACTTACTCGGAGGAAACTACTTACTCGGAGGCCTTCACCTCTACTACTAGCTAGCTCTGCCACCTGCACCATCTATGCTATAGTGGCTCCGCACACCCTTCTTCTTTCTCCCCGCCCTTGTCCCCCCCCCGGGTGGTCCCCCGGTTTTTTTTTGTTGTTTTTTTTTTTTTTTTTTTTTTTTTTTTCCCCCCCCCCCATACTTACAACTATACTTTTTTCTGCCCTTTTTCCCTCCCCCGGGGGGCCCCCCCTAACCCCCCCGTTGTTTATTAAAATAATTTAAATAATTAACCCCAACCCCCCCCACAACAACAAAAACAACCTTTCGCTGGGACAGGAAGGGATGTTGGGCCAAAAAATGGTATGGATATCACTGGCACTGAAACCCCCTTAGTTGTTGCACTCGCGTACCACCAGGCTGCAAACTAAAACAATTTTGAAATTCACCTTTGCCTCATGTTGGCCGGCTATCTCTTTAGGTATGCTGTATCTTTTTCCACTTTCAACGCCCTTGCTTTCGCTGGTACTTAGACCACTGGTGTGGATTCAACTCAATCTACTAGCACAGGATCTAGAGACCAACCCTGGATCTCCAACTGGTAGCTTAGGACTGGGATCTCCAACTGAAGGCTCTACTACCGTTCCTGCTCTGGGCACTTTGTGCTTTGGTGCTGCTTCCTCCCCAGTGAAAGATCAATTGGATCGCTTGATCTGGAACCAGAGAATCTGAAATGGGCTCTCGACCCAGCCCATAACTGCTTTTGTTTGCTTTGTTTACCTGTCATGTCTATATCTACGCCTTTGAAGCCCCTACCTATGCCTTCGCTGGTGCTGGTTCAACCTTTTAGTTAGCCTGAAGTATGCTGCTTGGCATAAAATATACTGTTGGGTGAGAGATTGGGCCAACTTACTGCAACATCGACTTCTTAATCTACTACTGCTGATCTGCATAATTGACTGCTTCACGTGGACCTCTATCTACTTATTCTATTAGTGATGCAACATCCGCTTATTCAATAGAATTCTGCTTAGTAAAAAAATACAGTCGAGAGCTGGACAAACTGCAAAACCTATGACTTGATCAAGTGGATCATCAACTGAATCCACTGCTTCATCGACTGGATCCGGATCATCGACTGATGGACCTGCTACCCATGCTATCTTTGCTACTTGTGCTACTGGGTGGGCTTAAGGGGGACCGCGGGGGGGGGGGGCCCGCTTATTCGACTCAATCAACAGGATCATAGTAATAAGCTTAGCAATCTGTAGGATTTGCTTCAATGGATGGATCAACTGCCTATGCCACTGGATTTGCTACTGATGCTAGGTGAAATTTTTAACCGATTGCATAATCAACAACTGATTTGACTAATGAATAAAGTACTAAACCAATAGGTATGTAGGCTTTTCGTCTCTACCACGAGCATCGGGCTATCAATCACAGTCATCAGGCTCAGAATCTTTATCCCGAGCAGCGTAGAAAACAAAAACTTTATAGGGTGGTTGCCACTTTCAAACCTGCAAACGGTGCAAACGGAGCAGCTAGAAAGCGCCAAACCTAGGTTGGGCGCAGGAGCACCCCGCAAAGAAAACAGATGCTAGTTAGCGTTTCTTACCTAACCAAGCAAGGGATGAGCCCATTAGAGAGTCAGGCACATGCCAAAACAAGGAAGCAAGGGATGGGCCCAATAAGCTGATCGTAGAGCACCGTTGCGCTAACGTGCAATAATCAAACTACTGCGCGTTAGCGCAATGGTGCTCGTAGATCGACCGCAGGCTGGATGTAAATCAGGTGGTCATAGAGTAGCTTGACCATCGGGAGAGAGTGGTCATAGATCAGCTAGCTCTTTAGTTGCTTGGTTACTGGTTGATGTTTCGAAAAAACTCAAGGATAATGTGGAATCCTACCTGCCTTTCTTAAGAGCTTTCTAAACTGGTCAAAGAAAAAATCTGCTTTTTATTTGAAACCGCCTTCTTCTGGTAAATTCTCCCCTCTTGTTGGGAACCTGAAAGCTGAGGGACATCTTCCATTCTGGCCGGACGCTTGGCTTCCTCTTTCTTTCTTGTTGGCTTCTTTTATAACCCGAAGAGAAGTTGGTCCTCTCTTTGAGCCTCTCTGAAGACTCCCTTTGCCTTTCTTATTGATCCTCCTTCTTTTCTTCATACCCGAGGTTATGAAATTGAAAAGAAAGATTGGAGGTTATGAAATTATGGAAAAGATCATGATTAAAAAAGACCCGGCAAACGGAGGCAACAAGCGAGAAAGCCCCTACGAGAAAGCCCCTAACCTAGTAAGGGCTTTCTCGCTTGTTGTCGTAGCTCGCTGCCTACGTCTGCTGCTTTAGCCCAAAGAGAGCTTTCTAGAGCTTGCATACCATGTTAGGATTCCTAGGAGAAGAGAAGCCTGGAGTTGGAGGAGGCTGAATAGAAAATCTTACAGATCTTTGTGGACAAAGGCATTATAAGGATGAGAGAGCCAGTTCAGGGATCCTGTCTACGAGCAACCATCGTTTGCATTCTATTAGGCTTTCCCTATCAAATTAAAAGTTGAAATAGAAGAGGTGCACTGGTCGAAAACTCTCAACCTGGAGAATAGAACAAGATGTGAGATTATTGCTTGGTATATTCGAAAAGATAAAGGACAATGAAAACCAATAAAAAGAATGAATGAAGTATGAGAGCTTAGAACCATAGTCAGATGAAGAAAAACATCTAAAATAGGCACATGCAGGCTGGGCTGATGCCTCTGCTGTGGGGGAGATAAGTACGCAGAAATTAATTTGTATCTATGGTAAGGTTGAGATTGGAGAATGGTATTGCAAAGTAGATCCAAAAAATTGTCAAAATAAACATAGGGCATGATGAAGAAGGTACTAAAATATCAGAACAAGTAGACATCGCAAAAAGAGAATGACCTAAAGCACCTGAAGGCGCCCTAGAGGGGGTGAAGGCCGGCCAGGATTTAGCGAAAGATGGCGGAAACAAGGTCCTTTGAGGAGCCACTAAGAAACAAAAGTGAGGAAGAAGTGCAACCCCGTTTTTTGAGATCTCCTTGTTCTCTTACCAGATTTTCCTCCATACCTTCGCCGCCTTCTTCATCATGTTGTTCCATCCTTTAGGGATGTTCGGTAGGTGTCTGGGCCTCCTAAAAAATCCTTCCAACAAGAATGCTGCTTGAACATTGTAATACATGGAACTGTCTCTCTCTTGTAAACACTGATCATAAGTGACAAAAGAAGCCGGAATCCTCATTTTTTCATCCATAAGCTCTCCTCGCAACTATAAGAATTTCAAATGTCTTTTTATACACTGGCGTAGATGATTGCCCCTAAGGCACCGATGGACCAACGCCTTCGTCTATCACCCAAATTTCATGATTCACGACGTCGAGTACTTGCACTTTAGATCTCATGACTCGACCTATAGACGGTGATAATGCCACCTTCGGAGACATGATCTTCTCTTATTCACTTGGGTTGGTAGCGGAGAGGTCGGCACCTATGTTCTGGCTCTGGGAGGTGTTCCCTTTCTCTTCTGTAGTTAGGTTGCCATCTAGGTCTCGGTCGGGGATGACTTCCAAATTATGGTCTCATTCTTCCATTCCCTTGATTCACGAACCTTGTATGGTGGTTCAAGTCGAGCCTAGCCTGGTACTGCCCTATTACATAAAGTGGGGACTGGTTCAAGGCTGTAATCTATGGGATCAACATAAGCTTCTCTTGGTCGGCCTTACTCAAATAGGGGTGAAATTGGATTTTTTGTTTACCAAGGAAACTCCATTTATGGAACGTAGACTTCATTCATAGTGGAACTTTCTCTATTCCGCTATTCCCTTTGGTTTTGAGGTGAACTAAGGGGGGGCCGGGGCAGACTGCAGTCCATCTTTGGTTTTTCCTCTATTCTGACCCGATTGGAGGCTGGGGAAAGGGCACTCTTTCAGAAAACCCCACCTAAAACATATGATGACCCCCAGTCCACATCCAAAAGTCCTTCTTTCTTTTGGTGGAACCTGGCATTCACCCTCCTAGAAGTGATTATCGCCAAAACAAAAAAAGACATCTGGAATTGTTGCCCTATCCCACAAAGGAAAATTCCAAGTATAATAGTCTCCGTCTAATATGGCGGCGGGGGCTGTGTCCCCCTCTTTTTCATCTGTTATGTGCATGATGGGGAATGATTCTGTCACACCCCCATTCTAAACCAACCAGAACGGTGTGATGAACCGTCTATGAACCAATGGTTCAACCAGGATCTCGTATAGGCTGTGCCCATTTGATTAAACCAGATACAACCACAACCATAATCAAAGTAAATAAACAATAGCAGAAGTCTTTAATATTAATGAACTGAGTATCTAACAGTGATAACGTAATTAATTATCCAATTATCTCTGAATGACTCAAAACAAAAAATAAAATAAAGTAATCAATTACATGTTCTGATAATCCAACAACTAAATATAATAGAAAGCACATGAGTTGCACTGGTACGACGAATCATGCGACTCCATCATAGCTTCACATCCATCGCAACAACATCTCCGAACATTGGTGTATTCATATAATCTTCCACGGTAGGACCTGCATCATCTACTAAAAATGTTCGACGTCGAAAGCGTGACCACATATCATGGCTCAGTGAGCAAACAAAATAATGCAACAAACATATGCATGGATTCAATTTATATCTGTGGTCTGGTTTATAAGTTTGCAATCTGCTATAGAAAGGATTGGTGGCCGCCGCACCTCTATACACGAGTGTGTGAATTCACCCAATTGATCAAACACCATTGCCATCCCATATGCACCCATCATGGAATAGAGATAGAGCTTAAGTGCCAGGATCAAACACCGCGTAACACTTCCCCTGATGCCCTACCCATACCAACACGTAAGACCCTATTGGCGAGGGCTTGCAAACTGGGCTCACAACTAACCCATCCTAATGCCAAACAGTGTATCCAAGGCCTCACCCCAGCATCCCTCAATACATCCATAGAGATAGAGCTAAGGACCCCCAACAGATTCAGAGAGTACACGGTCTGAGACCACCTCCCTTGATGCCCTACAACATAGTAGTTCTGCTAAGGTAATGACGATACGACGATGTTAGTGGGCAAGACTTGAGTAGAGATAGAGCTAGAGTCTTGTGACCAGGATGAACCACAAATGTCACGTCCTCTCCCTGATGCTCCACTTGCATCAAGCACACTAACAACACACATACTGTCACACCCCAATTCCGCATATCTCAGAATGGTGTGATGAACCGCTAATAAATCAACGGTTCAACCAGGATCTCAAATATGCTATCCCCGCGTTATCCAAACTTACACACATCCGTAATCATAATCAGAGTAAATACACAATAGCGGAAGTCTTATAATAACATGTACTGAGAAACTAAGATGATATCAATAATTTAATAGCAAATTATTATGTTTCAACTAAGACATAAATATTTAGATACCAAATACATGTCTTAATAAATCCAATAAAGAAACCTATAAAATATCTAATCAAATACACACGAGTTGCACTCGCAAGAGGAGTCGTGTGTATCCTCTTCAGCTCCAGCTTCCATGGCTGCCACGTTCCCGTACGCAGACGCATTCATATAATCTTCAACGGTATAACCTGCATCATCAACTAAAAATATTCGACGTCGAGGGGTGAGCACACAACACGGATCAGTGAGTAGCCAAAATAATGCAACAATACATATGCATGCAAAAATCAATTTATATCTTTGGTCTGGTTTATAGTTTGCAATACGCAATAGAAAGGTTGGGTGGTCAAAGGTTAATGTTTATTGACACCGCCTCTATACACAGGGTGTGGAAGCCCACCCAAAAGTTTATCGTCGTCCCCATCTACCCTACCATAACATTATAAAACAAAGGTTAACGTTTATTGCTATATAATGCTATACTAACACGTAAGCCCCTGTTAGCGAGGGCTTGCAAACTGGGCTCGCTACTAACAAATCCTAATGCCAAATAGTGTATCCAAGGCCTCACCCCAGCATCCCTCAGAATGCCCATAGAGATAGAGCTAAGGCCCCCGGTAGAGTCAGAGACTACAAGGACCGAGACCACCTTCCCTGATACTCTACGACATAATAGTTCCGCTAAGGTAATGGAGATACGACGATGTCAATGCACAAGACTTGAGTTAGAGATAGAGCTAAAGTGCTGAGACCCGCCAAAGGTTAACGTTTATTGACGTTCTCATCACACCTCCCCTGATACTCGCTCGCATCAAGCACATCAACCACATACATACAAGCACATGCCTATTCCTATCATCATCATCATCATCATGTTATAAACAATAAGTAAATATGCATGAACAAGTAATAGAAATATTGGATGGCATGCTGTATGCACATTACAAACATATTCGCATAGAATCAAGCATAGCATAGGACTCAAGAAAATAGAAAATAGTTTATTATTAACCAATTTAGTTTGGAGTTAAGGTTCCTCACCTTAGCTTGCTAATAGATGTTTTCCCAAGCTTTAGAATCGCCTTTATAATGTTATTATATTGCTAGAAGACCTAACAAAGTCGATAGAATTTAATTAGAATTAATTTTGAATTTAAAAACCATTCTGTCAACTGAGGGTCGATGCTAGGGTCGATGCTAGGGTCGATGGGTCTATCGACCCTCCCTCCATTCTGAACTTCCCGAATGCTGAGGGTCGATGGTCAGAAACACCTATGGTCGGATGGCCTATCGACCCTAGGTGCGATCCTCCATGGTTTGAGTCGAAAATATCAGATTTCGTTCTCTCTTTCATGGATAGGTCCTATGGCTTACTTCCACAATCCATTATATACATGTTCTACGGTTTAGAACTACACTTTATTCACCTACATGGTTTTAATGATCTCCTACATGGTTTCCATTGAAACGAAATCATGGATGGGTGATTTGGGTTTCTTCTAAGTCATACCCTCTTCATAAACCATTCTAAAGTCTTAAATAAATCATGGAAAACGTATTCATACCTTAGGTTTTGCTGAGATTCAGAGTTCCTCTGAATTTCCTCTTCTTCTTTAGCCTTTTCTTCAAGTTTTCCTTCTCTTCTTCTCTTCCTTCTCTTCTCTTTCTCTCAATCCAATTAGTGTTGTAAAAGGAGTGAAAGAGGCTTAGGGACGTCCTATTTATAGGGCAAAACCTCCCAAAATAAGTCCCATTGAGTTTAGGAAAGGTTCAAATTTAAATTAGGAAGGTTTCTCAATTTTCGGTTCGTGCTGTTTTTCTCGAATGCCGAGGGTCGATGGTGAGGGTCGATGGGAGGGTCGGACAACTCATAGACCCTGCGACCCATGGTTGAGGGTCGATGGTGAGGGTCGATGGGAGGGTCGGACCTGTCTGTTAAAACCTGCGACCCTACCCTCATTTTGACTATTTTTGGGTAAATTTTCATATTGGGTCTTGGGTTTCTTCACACACTTGGTCCACTTAGCTCGACCATGATATGTAGACAGGTTTCGACATGAAATGTAAGGTTAGGCTGGGTTCGCGGCGTGCGGGTCTTACAACTCCACCACCCTTAGAAGAAATTTCATCCTCGAAATTTGAAAGTACGGATCTTACAACTCCCCCCAACTTATAAAAATTTCATCCTCGAAATTGTACGTACCTTCTGAATCAAACAAGTGAGGGTATTGCTTTCGCATAGCATTCTCTTCTTCCCATGTAACTTCTTCCATGTCTCTACTTTTCCATGTGACTTTAACATAGTAGATATCTCTGTTGCGTAGACGTTGAACCTTTCGACTGGTGATTTCTGTTGGTGTTACTTCGAATGTCAAATCATCAGTCAATTCTGGCAAATCTACTGTCAACACATGCGTCGAATCCTTGACATACTTCTTCAGTAGAGAAATGTGAAATACGTCATGCACACTTGACATAGATGGTGGTAGTGCTAATTGATAAGCCACTTTTCCACGCTTAGCTAGAATTTCATATGGCCCGACATATCTCGGACTTAGCTTCCCTTTCAGTCCGAACCTCTTCAATCCTCGCATAGGCGATACTTTCAAAAATACTTTATCACCTACGGCGAACTCTAGATCTCTTCGTCGAGTATCTGCGTATTGTTTTTGATGGTTCTGAGCTACTCTTACTCTTTCCTTGATGATGTCGACCACTCGACAAGTTCTTCCACAAATTCTGATCCAACAATACTACGTTCTCCGACTTCATTCCAAAACAAGGGAGTTCGACACTTTTGCCGATACAGTGCTTCATAAGGTGACATCTGTATAGTAGCCTGATAGGTGTTGTTATAGGCGAACTCGATCAATGGTAACTTTTCGTCCCATGATCCTTTGAAATCAATCACACATGCTTGTAGCATATCTTCTAGGATCTGGATTGTACGCTCTGACTGTCCATCTGTCTGTGGGTGGAATGCAGTACTGAACTTCAACATTGTACCCATAGCCTTTTGCAGTACTTCCCAAAATTTGGAAGTAAATCGTGGATCTCTATCCGACACAATGCTTTCTGGTACACCGTGTAACCGAACAATATTATCCACATACAGCTTTGCTAACCTTTCGAGTGTATATTGGGGTCGTATCGGTATGAAGCGAGCTGTCTTAGTCAGATGGTCCACAATCACCCAAACTGCGTCAACTACTCGAGGAGTCAATGGTAGTCCTGTGACGAAGTCCATAGTGATGCAGTCTCATTTCCATGCTGGTTCTGGTAATGGCTGTAATAGTCCTGCGGGTCTTTGTTGCTCAGCCTTTACTTTCTGACAATTTAGGCATTGAGACACGAACTTGGCTACATCTGCTTTCATTCCCCTCCACCAATATAGTTTCTTTAGATCATGATACATTTTTGTACTTCCAGGATGTATCGAATAGATGGTGGTATGGGCTTCCTTCATCAGTCGATATCTAATGTCCATATTTTCTATTTCAGGTACACATATTTTTCCTTTGTACTTCAGTACCTTCTCGTCATCCAAGGTGAACTCAGGGTTAGTCCTACCTTTCTCAATATCTTCTTGTACTGTTCTCAGATAAGGATCTGATTTGATAGCTGTCTTTACTTCGTCCACTATATCCGGTATAATCTTCAATGCCGCGAACATATTCAAAAACCGATGAATAAACCCTTGGTTGGCTGATCCATCCGTTGTATCTATCACATACTGCTCGTTGCCGTGACTGAATACCATTCTGGTAGTACACATTGCTGCAGTTGTGCTAGCTTCTCCTTGAGATTTTATCATTGCTTTTCTACTCAGTGCATCTGCTACTACGTTCACTTTTCTCGGATGATACTGGATATCACAATCATAGTCTTTCAATAGTTCCAGCCATCTTCTTTGTCTCATATTTAACTCCTTCTGATTAAATAGATCAGTAAGACTTTTATGGTCCGACTTAATCTGAAATTTCTCTCCGTATAGGTAGTGTCTCCATATCTTGACAGCATGTACTACTGCCGCTAATTCCAAATCATGAGTGGAGTAATTTTTCTCATGTACCTTTAACTGTCTCAAGGAATACGAAATTACTTGGTCTCCTTGCATAAGCACACATCCTAGTCCCAATCCCGATGCATCAGTGTATAAGGTAAATGTCTGTCTTGGAATAGGAATAGTCAAAATCAGAGCGGATATCAATCTGGTCTTCAGTGTTTGGAAACTCTTTTCACACTTATCCGTCCATACAAATTTTTTACCTTTCTTGGTCAAACTGGTAAGAGTTACGACAATCCGAAAATAGTCTTCTACGAATCTCCGATAATAACCAGCTAGACCCAGAAAACTTCTAATTTCTGAAACACTCTTTGGTGCTTCCCACTTCACAATAGCCTCGATCTTATTGGGGTCCACTTTGATTCCTTCTGCGGATACTACATGGCCTAGAAAGGCGACTTCACTTAGCCAAAACTCACACTTCAAAAATTTGGCGTATAACTTCTCTTTCCTTAAACGCTGTAAGGCTGCGTTTAGGTTTTTGACATGGGTTTCCTTGTCCTTGGAGTATACCAATATGTCATCAATAAATACTATAGCCGACGTATCTAACATATCGTGGAAAACTTGGTTCATTAGTTCCATAAAAGTTGCTGGTGCGTTTGTTAATCCAAAAGACATGACCAAAAACTCATAATGTCCATATCTGGTCCTGAAAGCTGTCTTCGGGATGTCACCTTCTTTAATCTTCAGCTGATGATAGCCTGATCGAAGGTCAATCTTTGAAAATACCTTCGCTCCTTGTAACTGATCGAACAAGTCAATGATCCTGGGTAGTGGATATCGATTCTTGATGGTCAGTTTATTCAATTCTCGATAGTCGATGCATAATCGAATGCTACCATCCTTCTTCTTTACGAACAACACCGGTGCTCCCCATGGAGATATACTGGGTCTAATATAACCTTTATCCAGCAGTTCTTGTAATTGCACTTTTAATTCCTTCAGTTCGGTAGGAGCCATTCTATAAGGTGCTTTTGATACCAGTGCGACTCCAGGTATCAGGTCTATTACAAACTCCGTGGCCCAGTCGGGTGGTAATCCGGGTAGTTCCTCCGGAAATACATCAGGAAAATCTCGCACGACATCAATATCTTCCATTCGTGGCACGTCCTTGGTTAGGTTGACCACTGATACTAGATATCCTTGTATACTTGGATCACTATCCAACTTATAGATAATACCTGTTACGGTTGGAAATCGCCCGTTGATCTACGCTCTGAGTTACCTGCAACAACAGAGAAGAGACAAAGGAGGGGGCGCCTAAGCCCCGGTTACCCTCCGATGCCTAAGTGAGATTCCCAAGGTAAACAGTCAAGAGACAGCAGAAGGCTATCTCCAGTTTAGAGAAAGTGGGACGATGAATGAGTTGAGCGTGTAGGATGAATGATAATTTGTAGCTTGTAAGTGCGTTAAAGCATAAGGGTTTACCTTGAGGGATGACCACTACTTATAGATTGGGAAGAAGCATGGAGGCACCAGGACTCAGGGAGGTAGATCGCCAATAGGACTGCCATGTGTCGCTCTGTGGGACACCTGGGTAGTAGACTCCGAGTATGAGTCGGAGACCTTAGCCAAGGAAGCTAAGTCGGCCAACTCTGGGACTGACACCTGTTGACGCGTGTGTGTAACGGCCCACCAGGATAGTCGGTGTCGTATCATACTGGGAGAAGGACTCCTAAGAGATAATCCTAATCACATTAGACTCTGGCTCAGCCTGAGAACTATAGCCGAGTAGGACTGATTATCCGAGCGCTGCCAGGGAGGCCGAGCGCATAAGAGGCCGTGTGCACAATAGGCCGAGTCCACGAGGACGAGTGCGAGATACTCCGAGCGCTCAGACTCTGAAGGCTCAACTGGACACGTGTAATATTTTAAGTGGAGGGATCATTTCCCTCCTAACAGATGCCCCTTGCGCTGTCGGATGCAGCGAATTCGGCAGGGCAATAAGCTTAACACCGAAAAGATCTGCGTCGTACAAGGCCGAATATCAGACGGACAGATGCATTGAATGACAGGCTGTTCCCAAGGAGAAACGGTTGCGTTCCGTCTGCACGATTGGTTGAGGCGTGGGGCATGAGGCGCCAGTCTCGGTTCAGGAGAGAGTGTACAACCATTGATCTTCCAATTTCACACGGATCGATCCACGATCCAACAGACACTGAGTGGCGGTGCGCCTCGAGAATGAACACCATTAAACATTATTTGCCTCGGAATCGATTGAGTGCATCGAACGACTGAGAACGCAGTGCACACGGATCATCTCATTAATCCGACGGTCCACAGGAAGCTGAGCGCCTCGAGAACGTGCGCCATCATTGTGCACGTCAATCAGTCACGTCGCGCCCGGTGTAGCCGAGGACAGCCAATGGGACCGTAATGCGTGTCCGGAACCGGAAGAGACAGTTATCGATCGCTCGCCCTATAAATAACTTCCTATCTCAGTCATTCAACCATTTGCCTCAATTGAGATCGGAGTTCCCCCAGAGCACTCGGAGTCCAGTCGATCTCTGTCTCCAAGCTTTCCTTCGTACATTCAGTCGCCTTTTCTGCAACCAGTAAGTTTTCTAATCGTTCGCCTTTCAGTTCATGCTCAGTAGTTTCTCTTCCAACAGCGTCACATCTTCCGGTATGGTGAGAGTGACCAGAAGAATGACCCAATCCCAAACTTCTTCCTCTGACGGATCATCTTCCTCTGGCGGAGGATGGTCTGATGAATCTAGGGCTTCCAGCCCGGAGGAATCTGAGAAGAGTTCCTCCGAGGCGGAAGTACGCGGTAGTCCCGCGGGCCCTCCACCCCAACAGGCTTTCCGCCAGAGGGGTGGCCGACCGCCGGTAGCATCCTTCGCTACCGTCCCGGCCTGGAGAATTCCAAGTAAAATTAAGATTGAGGTGGCCTTGTTATCGGTCTGTCGCGCATACCAGCTCGAGGAGCCGATGACAAATGTCCGTCCTCGGCTCCCTACCTCCGACGAACGGGCTTGCTCCGTGCTCACGTCGGAGATCTGTGTGTACGAGCACACTCTGAAATCAGGGTTTAGGTTCCCCTTCCACCCCTTGGTTGTAGAGATTCTACAGACGTACCGCATCGCCCCCTCCCAACTCGCTCCGAATGGGTGGCGATGCATCTTTGCCTTCATCATATTCGTTCGCCGTCTTGGCGAGACTCCGACCGTGAACCTCTTCCGGTCGGTCTTTCAGTTGACCAGCCTGAACGAGGCTCGGGCCATGACCGGGTGGTACTTCTTTAGCCAGAGGGGCGGGAAGAAGCTCCCGGCCATCTCCCAGAAGCCTTCCTCCATCCACGGGTGGAAGGACAAGTTCTTCTTCGTGGGCCCTCCTGCGGGCGGTCCACCTCTCCCTCTGTCAAACGTCTGGTTGGTGGTCGACGCCAGAGGGTTCAATAAAATTCCCTTCCTGATGGCGGAGGAGAGAACGACTCTGAAGAAGATGATGACTGAGGATATTGTGCACCTCTCCGACCTTGCAGATCTGGTGCAGTTGGTCGGACACGGTCTTCTTGGTGAGTTTAACAACATTAGGCCTTTCTTATGCTATTCTGTTCATGTTACTGACCATCTTCTTATTGCAGTGAAATTCAAGGATGACAAGATCGTCGCTCGGATAATGGCCAAACGGAAGGCCGATGCCGAAAAGGGGGTTGAACTCGTCAACGTCCGAGCGGGACCCAAAGCTCAGCCTGTCAGTGGTGAGGCAGATTCCCACCCTCGGAGGGGACCAGCAGCCACGGCAGAGGCCAAGGGTAAGGGGCCCATGCCCGAGGAGCCCCCAAAAAAGAAGATTAGGTCGGCTGCCGAGCTCCCAACCGACATTTACAAGAAGAGGCCGGCTCCTCGACTCGACGGCCGAGAGGGGAGAACGGCTGAGGCTGCGACGAAGGAAGTCCAGCCTGCCCGAGGGGGTGTGGTGGATGCCTAGCCTCTCCAGACGGTAGTTCCCTCGGCCACCGAGCCTAAGGGTGCTGCTGCTTCCAAAGCCAAGGGGGCCGGCAACAGCCCCAGGGTAGCCGATCTGGCAGCAGCTTCCGGAGCCACCAGGGGAATGGCCGAAGGTGTGGCTCGCCAGCAGGGCGAGAAGCAAACGGCCACGACGATGGCCTTCCACCCTGCACTCAAGCTGAGCCCTACGGACTCGGTTTTTAAGAGCCAGCGGGTGGCCAGGGTCGTGGCCACTGAGGGGCGCTTGCCGGAAGACATCAAGTTTACGGCCGGCTTGCCTCACGAGGAAATATACTCCCGCGGGTTTACTGCTCTCGTCTAGGTATTGATCGGCCCCCGACTGTCGCTTTTATTGTGTTTCCATATGTACTGACCGTATAATTGTCGTCTGGTGCAGGCTACTAACCTCTTCTCCGAGCTTAGCGAGAGACTGTGCCGAGCGTATGTCGACCTGGACGAGAAGGAAGTTCTGGAGATCTCCTTGCGCGAGGCCCTGCAGGCCACTGAGGAGAACTTCGCAAATAAATCATCGGAGGTCGAGGGCCTCGTCAAGGAGAAGAGCACCCTCGAGGCGTCATTGACCAAGGCTGAGGCTGATCTTGACACGAAGCGTAAGAAGGTGCTCTCCGTTGAAGAGAAGCTCCGGACTTCCGAGGACGGGCGGAAGAAAACCGATGGAGACCTACAGGCTGAAGTGCAAGCCCGGCAGAAGCTGGAGGAGCGTCTGAAGGAGCTGGAGGAGAATCTGAAAAAGTCCGAGGATGATGCTCGGAGTGCCAGGGAGGCGTTGGTCAAGGCCGAGGAGCAACACCATGCCGAGTTGTCTCGGGCCGTTGACGAGTACAAGTCATCGGCCCAATTCGATGAAGAAGTCGAGGAGGCAGCCAGCGGCTACTTCGAGAGGGGAGTAATGTTCCTGAGGGATCAGCTGAGGGACAAGGGGGCCCTCAAGATAAACTGGTCGACAATTCCGATTGTCGTCTAGATTGAAGAATTGAATGCCGCAGCGTCCGAGGAGGCTCTGCCCGCCACTGAAGAAGTTTTGGCGGAGCCGGCCAAGGAGGCCAAGGCTGCCCCAGCGCCCGACGACGACCTTCCCCCCTACGAGGTGCCGCAGACTCCACTGGTGGAGCTCCCCGAACTTGCACTGCCCGCCGAGGATCTGGCAGACCCGGCCGCTGCGACCGCCGAGGAAGAAATGCTCCCCTTGTAAACTTGTATAGATACTATTTTCTTTTTTTCTTTTTTTTTTTTTTAGTTTTTGTACATCTGTAATATTGCCCTTCTAGGGTTCTCATTAATGAAAATTTATTTGTCTATCTTTTTCTTCCATTTCTCTTTTTCTTCTAAGTAGCTAAGGCAACTCCGATTCCGACTGCGTAGTAATTAAGAACCAAAGTAGCTAAGGCAACTCCGATTCCGACTGCGTAGTAATTAAGGACCAAAGTAGCTAAGGCCGTCCTTCCCCGGAAGTGTCGTCGGCTTGGCACGGAGGCTAGCCGAGGGCACTTGGTACAAACGACCCCCATGTTGCCTTGGCCATTTCGTGGACCGTGGTAGGGAGTTATGATTGTATCCCTCATGCGAGCATGGTCTGCTTGTGGACCATGGTCGGAAGGTACGAATATGATCTTCATGCTACCTTGGTCTGCTTGTGGACCTTGGTAGGAAGATATGGCCTTCATGCGAGCATGGTCTGCTTGTGGATTATGGTCGGAAGGTGCGAGTATGATCTTCATGCTACCTTGGTCTGCTTGTGGACCATGGTAGGAAGATATGGCCTTCATGCGAGCATGGTCTGCTTTTGGACCATGGTCGGAAGGTACGGCCTTCATGCGAGCATGGTCTGCTTGTGGACCATGGTCGGAAGGTACGAGTATGATCTTCATGCTACCTTGGTCTGCTTGTGGACCTTGGTAGGAAGATATGGCCTTCATGTGAGCATGGTCTGCTTGTGGACCATGGTCGGAGGGGACGGCCTCATGCGGGCTTGTGGACCATGGTCGGAAGGTACGAGTATGACCTTCATGCTACCTTGGTCTGCTTGTGGACCTTGGTAGGAAGACATGGCCTTCATGCGAGCATGGTCTGCTTGTGGACCTTGGTAGGAAGATATGGCCTTCATGCGAGCATGGTCTGCTTGTGGACCATGGTCGGAAGGTACGGCCTTCATGCGAGCATGGTCTGCTTGTGGACCATGGTCGGAAGGTACGAGTATGATCTTCATGCTACCTTGGTCTGCTTGTGGACCTTGGTAGGAAGACATGGCCTTCATGCGAGCATGGTCTGCTTGTGGACCATGGTCGGAAGGTACGGCCTTTATGCGAGCATGGTCTGCTTGTGGACCATGGTCGGAAGGTACGAGTATGATCTTCATGCTACCTTGGTCTGCTTGTGGACCTTGGTGGGAAGATATGCGACCATGTTTGCAATCGGCTGGGCCGGCAGAACTCACAGATAAAGTTGACTGAATGATACTACCTTGTATTAAAAGAAAATGAGCGGATGCCCTCATGGGAATATTACAATTAAAAAATTGAAAAATTTGTAAAAGACTGGACTACTGATAGTATTTCCGAAGGTTTGTGGCATGCCATGTCCTCAGAATTTCATCGCCGTCCATGGTGACCAACTTGTAAGAGCCTGGTCGTCCTGTCCTTAGTACGCGGTATGGCCCTTCCCAGTTTTTGGCCATTTTCCCCTGATTGGTGGGGTCAGAGACTGCAATCTTTCGGTGGACAAGATCTCCGACCTTAAATTGTTTAAGTCGGACTGTCTTGTCATAATGCCGAGCTGTAGTCTGCTGGTAATCTGCCATTCGGAATGCTGCCGACTCGCGCACATCCTCGAGGTTGTCAAGGTTTGTGCGTAGGTCGTCGGAGTTGGTGCACTCGTTGAAGTTCAGCATTCGGAATGTGGGATGGAACACTTCGACAGGGACGATTGCCTCCGTGCCGAAGGCAAGCATGAAGGGCGTCTTCCCGGTAGGTGTTCGGCTAGTTGTTCTGTACGACCAGACGATACTGGGTAACATGTCGACCCATTTCTCCTTCTGGTGTGCCACCATCTTTTTCAGGCCGGCCAATATTGTTTTGTTGGTGGCCTCAGTTTGACCGCTTGTTTACGGATGCCCGACTGACCCAAACCTGTGGTCTATTAGGAACTCTTCACAAAAGTTTGCGAAGGATGCACTGGAGAACTGAGTTCCGTTATCCGTCACAAGGATTCTTGGGACACCGAACCTGTACATGACCGAGTAGCGGAAGAACTGTTCCACTTTGTGGGTGTCGATCTTGGCCACGGCCTCGACTTCGATCCATTTGGTGAAGTAATCGATGGCCACTATGACGTATTTCCTTTGATAAGTGGCTTGGGGGAAGGGCCCCATGATGTCCATACCCCATATGGCGAAGGGGAGGGGGCTCGTAATCGGCTGTAATGGCACGGCCGGAGCATGCTGTACAGGTGCATAGAACTGGCACTTGTCGCATCTGCGGACCAGCTCGATGCAATCGTCGTGCATTTTCGGCCAATGGTAGCCCTGGTGGAGGATCTTTTGGAAGAGCGATCGTCCGCCCTGGTGTCGGCTACATATGCCTTCATGGACTTCTCTCATAACGCTGTCGGCCTCGTCCGACCGCAGAAACCTGAGCAGTGGTAGGGTATAAGATCTCCTGTACAGTACATCATTGTGTATGGTGTATTGCCGGGACTTGGCTTGGATGCGGCGAGCATCTTTCCTGTCAGTCGGCAGGGCGCCCGTCTGGAGGTATTGATATATGTCATCGTACCAACTGGATGCGACTCCGACGGGGGCTACGACTTCAACAAAGGTGCTGGCGTGGTCCAAGAATTCCACGTACATGGCAGAGTCAATTGCATGTATGTCTGCTAGGGATAACCTTGATAGTTCGTCGGCTTCGGCGTTTTCTTCGCGACCGACATACTGCAACTCGACGCTCTTGAAGGTTGCGATGGCCGAGTTTACCCTTTCGAGGTATTTCTGCATCTCGGGCTGCCTAGCCTCATAGTCCCCTTGCGCTTGGCGAATGACTAACTGAGAGTCGCCCTGTATCACTAGTCGACGGACGGCTAGGCTTTTGGCCAGTCTGAGTCCGGCTAGTAGAGCCTCGTACTCGGCCTCGTTGTTGGTTGCCCTGAACCCAAATCTGATAGCGGATCGTATTTTAAATCCTTCTGGGCTTCTCAATATTATTCCTGCCCCTGCTTTGTTTTGCGTGGAGGAACCGTCGAAGTTCAGGTTCCAGATGACTTCAGCTTGTTCCGAGGGCGGTACCGCCTGAGGTTCCGTAAAATCCTGATCGGGTAGAGTACTTTCGACTATAAAGTCCGCCAGGGCTTGTGCTTTGATGGCCGTTCTGGGGATGTATTTAATGTCGAACTCGCCGAGTTATACTGCCCAGTTTATCAGTCGTCCGGACACATCGGGCATGGGCAAAACCTTCTTCAGTGGCGTGTTTGTGAGCACCGATATCGGATACGCCTGGAAGTACGGGCGGAGCTTCCGGGCGGAGGTGACCAGGGCAAGCGCTAGTTTCTCGATCGGCTTATACCTGGTTTCTGCGTCGAGCAGTACTTTGCAGACGTAATAGATCGGCCGCTGGACCTTGTCCTCTTCCTTTATCAGGACGGCGCTGACTGCGCGGTCGGATACCCCGAGGTACAATTGCAACTCGTCCCCCGGGTTCGGCATCACGAGCAGGGGGGCAAGGATAAGTACGCCTTCAGGTCTTCGAAGTCCTTCTGACACTCCTCGGTCCATTCAAACTTCCCAGCTCCCTTCCGAGTTTTGAAGAAAGGGAGGCAGCGCTTGGCAGACTTGGACATGAAGCGGCCGAGTGCGGCTATTCGGCCATTCAGCTCTTGTACCTATTTCCCCCTAGTGGGTGCAGCCATGTCTAGCATTGCCTTGATTTTTGAGGGATTGGCCTCGATTCCCCTTTGCGAGACCATGAATCCCAGGAATTTTCCTGATCCAACTCCGAAGGCGCACTTTGTAGGGTTGAGCTTCATGCTGTGCCTTCGGAGGACTTGGAATGCTTCACCAAGGTCGGCTAGGTGCCGACCGGATTGTGTACTCTTGACAAGGAAGTCGTCCACATACACCTCCATGTTGCGGCCAATCTGTCCTCTGAAGACTTTGTTGACCAGCCTCTGATAGGTGGCTCCTGCATTTTTAGGGCCAAAAGGCATGACCATATAGCAGAAGAGCCCCTGATTTGTGACGAAGGATGTGCACTCTTCGTCGGCCTTCGGCATCTTTATCTGGTTGTAGCCAGAGTATGCATCGAGGAAACTCAGCAGTTCATGTCCGGCCGTGGCATCAATCAGCTGGTCGGTGCGCGGCAGCGGATAGCTGTCTTTCGGGCAGGCTTTATTGAGGTCGGTGAAGTCTATGCAAATCCGCCATTTGCCATTAGACTTTGGCACCATAACCACGTTGGCCAACCAGTTCGGGTAGTCGACCTCCCGTATGAAGTTTGCCGCCAGCAGTTTCTGCACCTCCTCGTATATGGCTGACTGTCGGGCGGGTGCAAAACTCTTCTTCTTCTGCCGCACCGGCCTATGCTGCGGGTCGACCGCTAAGTAGTGTTCAATTACCTCCCTCGGTATCCCCGCATGTCAGAAGCCGACCATGCGAAGACGTCGAGGTTCTGCCTTAGGAATTCGATCAATTCTTCTCTTTGTTCCTCGGGCAGCAAAGAGCCGACCTGGAACGTCTTCTCCGGTTGGTCGTCTGCAATCGGAATTTGCAGAAGTTCTTCTGCGGGTTCTCCTCGGTTGGGAGAGGGTTCCTTGGGAACATCTATCATGTTCACCTGTGCCGACTTCAGGGCACGCTGACTGTTTTTCAGCTCAGTGGCGTACCACCTGCGCGGAGTGTCCTGGTCCGTTCGGCACTCTCCGACTCCACCCTCAGTCGGGAACTTCATCACCAAGTAGTAGGTGGACATACAAGCCTTCAATTTGTTCAGCGAGGGCCTGCCAAGGATGACATTATGAGCCGATGGTCGGTCAACCACCATGAATTCGACCATTACTTGACGCTGCCTGGGCTTCTGGCCGAGGATGATAGGCAATTGAATGCCCCCTTTTACCGTGACTGGGTCCCCGGAGAAGCTGATAATGTCGAAAGTGACGGGACGGAGCTGGTCATCCGTCAGCTGCATTCTCTGATTTGCATGGTAGAATATAATGTCTACCGAGCTCCCGGTGACGACCAGGCACTTCGCGACATCGCAGTGTCCGATCCCGACCGTAAAGACAAGAGCATCTTCATGGGGAACCGCAACGTTGACTAGATCTTCGTCGCTGAAGGTAATGACTTCTCCGGTCTGGGCTATCTTCGACGGCCACTTCGTCTTGCCCACCAGACGGGAGTACGCCGTTGCGGACCTATTGGAGGTGTTCCCGGCGGCGGGCCCTCCTATGATTGTGAGGACTGGCTTGCCCTCGTCTTGAGGTCCTTTGGTGATGGCATAGACGCCACCGACTCCAAGGATGCGCAGACCCATAGACCCATATACATGTCTTTATAAATCCAAAGAAACCTATAAAATAGCTAATCAAATACACATGAGTCACACTCGCAAAAGGTGTCATGTATATACTCTTCAGCTCCAGCTTCCACTACTGCGATATTCCCGTATGCAGACGCGTTCATATAATCTTCGACTGTGCAACCTACGTCATCAACTAAAAATATTTGACGTCGAGGGGTGAGTACACAACACGGCTCAGTGAGTAGCCAAAACAATGCAACAATACATATGCATGCAAAAATCAATTTATATCTTTGGTCTGGTTTATAGTTTGCAATGCACAATAGAAAAGTTGGGTGGTCAAAGGTTAACGTTTATTGACACCGCATCTATACACAGGGTGTGGAAGCTCGCCCGAAGGTTAACGTTTATCGTCGTCCCCATCCACCCTACCATAACATTATACAACAAAGGTTAACGTTTATTGCTATATAATGCTATACTAACACGTAAGCCCCTATTAGCGAGGGCTTACAAACTGGGCTCGCTACTAACCAACCCTAATGCCAAACAGTGTATCCAAGGCCTCACCCCAGCAACCCTCAGAATGCCCATAGAGATAGAGCTAAGGCCCCCCGGTAGAGTCAGAGACTACAAGCACCGAGACCACCTCCCCTGATACTCTACGACATAATAGTTCTGCTAAGGTAATGGCGATATGACGATGTCAATGCAGAAGACTTGAGTTAGAGATAGAGCTAAAGTGCTGAGACCTGCCAAAGGTTAACGTTTATTGACGTTCTCATCACACCTCCCCTGATATTCGCTCGCATCAAGCACATCAACCACACACATACAAGCACTTGCATATTCCTATCATCATCATCATCATCATGTTATAAACAATAAGTAAATATCCATGAACAAGTAATAGAAATATTGGATGGCATGCTGTATGCACATTACAAACATATTCGCATAAAATCAAGCATAGCATAGGGCTCAAGAAAAGAGAAAACAGTTTATTATTAACCAATTTAGTTTGGAGTTAAGGTTCCTCACCTCAGCTTGCTAATAGATGTTTTCCCAAGCTTTATAATCGCATTTATAATGTTATTATATTGCTAGAAGACCTAACAAAGTCGATAGAATTTAATTAGAATTAATTTCAAATTTAAAAACCATTCTGTCAACTGAGGGTCGATGGTAGGGTCGATGGGTCTATCGACCCTCCCTCCATTCTGAACTTCCCGAATGCTGAGGGTCGAAGGTAGGGTCGGAGTCAGGATCGAACCTGGGTGCGACCCTCCCTTAACTCTGAACTTCCCGAACACTGAGGGTCGATGGTCAGGAACACCTAGGGTCGGATGGTCATCGACCCTCGGTGCGACCCTCGGTGCACTTTGGTCCAGTTCTCTCTTTTAATCCATTCTTCGTGCTTGGGATCCTATGGCTTTCTCCTACGTTCCATTCTACATTCATTCCATGGCCTGAAACCATGTATAGCCCACCTAGATAGCTTTCATGCATTCTCTTATGGTTTTCCATGAAAACCTAATCATAGATTGATGGTTTGGGTTTCTCTGAGATCACATTCTCAACAACAACTAACCTATGGTCTGTAGAAACTAATGGAATTAGTATCCATACCTGAGAAGATTACTTTTTCTCTGAAATTCTTCTCTTTTTTGCTAAATTATCTTCCTTGCCTTTCTTCTTCCTCTTTTCCTTCTCCTCTCTTTCTCTCAATTCAATTAGGGTTGTGAAAGGAGTGAAAGTGGCTTAGGGACATCCTTTAAACAGAATAGGAACATCCTAAAATAAGTCCCTCTGAGATTAGGAAAGAATCGCAATCGAAAATTAAGAAATTTCCTAATTTTAATTTTGGATACAACCGAGGGTCGATGGGAGGGTCGATGATCCCGTCGACCCTAGGGCTCAAGAAGTCCGACCCTCCCTTCAAAATTGAGGGTCTGACTTTCTGCTTTGGGAGGTCCTACCTTGCTTAGCTGGGTATGCGATCCTCCCTTCCAATTAAGTGTTTTTGGGTCGATTTGACACCTAGGATCTCGATCTCCTTCACGCCCTTGGTCCATTTGACTCGACCATGATGGGTAAACCTGGTTCAAGGTGGTAAGACCGGGTTAGATTGACACGGGTCTTACAACTCCCCCCAACTTATAAAAATTTCGTCCTCGAAATTGTACGTACCTTCTGAATCAAATAAGTAAGGGTTTTGCTTCCGCATAACATTTTCTTCTTCCCATGTAATTTCTTCCATGTCTCTACTTTTCCATGTGACCTTAACATAGTAGATATCTCTGTTGCATAGACGTTGAACCTTTCGACTAGTGATTTCTGTTGGTGTTACTTCAAATATCAAATCATCAGTCAATTCCGGAAAATCCACTGTCAAAACATGCGTTGGGTCTTTGACATACTTCTTCAATAGGAAAATGTGAAATACGCATGCACACTTGTCATAGATGGTGGTAGTGCTAACTGATAAGCCACTTTTCCACGCTTAGCTAGAATTTCATATGGTCCGACATATCTTGGACTTAGTTTATCTTTCTGTCCGAACCTCTTTAATCCTCGCATAGGCGATACCTTCAAAAATAATTTATCACCTACGGCGAACTCCAGATCTCTTCATCGAGTATCCGCATATTGCTTCTGACGGTTCTGAGCTGTTCTCACTCTTTCCTTAATGATGTCGAGCACTCGGCAAGTTTCTTCCATAAATTCTGGTCCAACTATACTACGTTCTCCCACTTCGTTCCAAAACAAAGGGAGTTCGACACTTCCTGCCATACAGTGCTTCATAAGGTGACATCTGTATAGTAGCCTGATAGCTATTGTTATAAGCGAACTCGACCAATGGTAACTTTTTGTCCCATGATCCTTTAAAATCAATCACACATGCTCATAGCGTATCTTCTAGAATCTGGATTGTACGCTCCGACTGTCCGTCTATCTGTGGGTAAAATGCAGTACTGAACTTCAACGTTATACCCATGGCCTTTTGCAATCCTTTCCAAAACTTGAAAGTAAATCGTGGATCTCTATCGGACACAATACATTCTGGAACACCTTGTAATCGAACAATATTATCCACATACAGCTTCGCCAACCTTTCCAGTGTATACTGAGGTCGTATAGGTATGAAGCGAGCTGTTTTAGTCAGACGGTCCACAATTACCCAAACTGCGTTAACTACTCGAGGGGTCAATGGTAGTCCCGTGACGAAATCCATAGTGATGCAGTCCCATTTCCATGCTGGTTCTGGTAATGGCTGCAACAGTCCTGCAGGTCTTTGTCGTTCAGCCTTTACTTTCTGACAATTTAGGCATTGAGACACGAACTTGGCTACATCTGCTTTCATTCCCCTCCACCAATATAGTTTCTTCAGATCATGATACATTTTTGTACTTTCGGGATGTATCGAATAGATGGTGGTATGGGCTTCTTTCATTAGTCAGTGTCTAATGTCCATACTTTCTGTTTCAAGTACACATATTCTTCCTTTGTATTTTAGTACTTTCTCATCATCCAAGGTGAACTCAGGGTTGGTCCTACCTTTCTTAATATCTTCTTGTACTGTTCTCAGATAAGGATCTGCTTTGATAGCTGTCTTCATTTCATGCACTATATCCGGTATAACCTTTAATGCCGCGAACATATTCGAAAACCGATGAATAAACCCTTGGTCGGCTGATTCATCCGTTGTATCTATCACATACTGCTCGTTGCCATGATTAAATACCATTCCGGTAGTACACGTTGCTGCAGTTGTGCTAACCTCTCCTTGCGATTTTATCATTGCTTTTCTGCTTAACGCATCCGCTACTACGTTCGCTTTTCCCGGATGATACTGGATATCACAATCATAGTCTTTCAATAGTTCCAGCCATCTACTTTGTCTCATATTCAACTCCTTCTGATTAAATAAATAAATAAGACTTTTAGGGTCCGACTTAATCTGAAATTTCTCCCTGTATAGGTAATGTCTCCATATCTTGACAGCATGTACTACTGCCGCTAGCCCCAAATCATGAGTGGGATAATTTTTCTCATGTACCTTTAACTGTCTTGAAGCATAAGCAATTACTTGCTCTCCTTGCATAAGAACACATCCTAGTCCCAGTCCCGACGCATCATTGTATAAAGTAAATGTTTGTCCTGGAACGGGAATCATCAAAATCGGGGCGGATATCAATCTGGTCTTCAGTGTTTGGAAACTCTTCTCACATTTGTCGGTCCACATAAACTTTTCACCTTTCTTAGTCAAACTGGTGAGAGGTACGGCAATCTGAGAATAGTCTTCTACAAATCTCCGATAATAACCAGCTAGACCCAAAAAACTTATAATTTCTGAAACGCTCTTTGGTCCTTCCCACTTCACAATAGCCTCGATCTTGCTAGGGTCCACTTTGATTCCTTCAGCGAATACTACATGGCCTAGAAATGCGACTTCAGTTAGCCAAAACTCGCACTTTGAAAATTTGGCATATAGCTTCTCTTTCCTTAAACGTTGTAGGGCTGCGTTTAGGTTCTTGATATGGGTTTCCTTGTCCTTGGAATATACCAATATTTCATCAATAAATACTATAACCGACGTATCCAACATATCGTGGAAAACTCGGTTCATAAGTTCCATGAATGTTGCCGGTGCATTAGTTAATCTGAAAGACATAACCAAAAATTCATAATGTCCATATCTGGTCCTGAATGTTGTCTTCGGAATATCCCCTTCTTTAATCTTCAGCTGATGGTAGCCTGATCGAAGATCGATCTTAGAAAATACTCTTGCTCCTTGTAACTGATCAAACAAGTCATCGATCCGAGGTAGTGGATATCGATTCTTGATTGTCAGTTTATTCAACTCCCGATAGTCGATGCATAATCGAACGCTACCATCCTTCTTCTTTACGAACAACACCGGTGCCCCCCATGGAGATATACTGGGTCGAATATAACCCTTGTCCAGTAGTTCTTGTAGTTGCACCTTCAGTTCCTTAAGTTCCGTAGGAGCCATTCTATAGGGTGGTTTTGATAAGTGTGCGGCTCCAGGTACAAGGTCTATCACAAACTCTGTGGCTCGGTCGGGTGGTAATCCAGGTAGTTCCTCCGAAAATACATCAGGATAGTCCCACATGACATCAATATCTTCCATTTGTGGCGCGTCCTTGGTTAGGTCGACTACGGATACTAGATACCCGATTGCCCCCTTCTCAAGGCACTTCTTAGCCTTTAATGCTGAAAGTATGAGCTTGCATCTCCGGGGAAGTTTGGTTCCTGAAAAACTTAATTCTGCTCCTTCTTTGTCTTTGAACGTTAGCTTCCTTTCGGCGCATAATAGATTTGCAGAATGCCGAGCTAACCAGTCCATTCTCAATATGACATCAAAGTATGCCATCTCAAGTTGTATCAAGGTTGCATCTAAAGTCTTCTCTCCAATGAGAACTGAACATGGTCCATAACCTTTCCCTAGTTCCACTTCTAACCCCATCGGTGACCATACAAGTAATTTGTAGTCTAATGTTTTGATGGGTAAGTTTATCTTCTTTCTAAATGACACAGATATAAATGAATGAGTAGCTCCAGAATCGAAGAGTACTCTGGCGGGTACGCCATTTATAGGTACAATACCTATGATTTATCTTTACTTAGTCTACATGCTTATTCAATATATTATAACTATAATAAGTTTCAGTCATACCTGTGACCACATCGGGTGATGCGGCCGCATCCTCGGATGTAACAGCATATACCCGTCCCTGATGTAACTGCTTCTTGGGCTTTGGGAACTCCCTTGCCATATGTCTGGGTTGGTTGCAGTTAAAACACTTCAGGACTCCAGAATTTGGCTTTGGCTGAGGTTGAGCTGCTAGAGTAGTCTTGGTCGCAGCAGTAAAATTCTGAGGACGGAAAGGCTTATACGTCCTGTTATTGCCTCCGTTGTAGGAATTTCCGGCTAGCTTTTTGATGCCTCTGTTCTTAGTAAAATAACTCTCCTTCTGGATCGATTCAATCACTCGAGCAATCTGGACAGCTTCGTTATAAATTTTCTTCTCTAAGCCCAGAACATCTTCCCTAATGCCTCCTCTCAGTCCCGTGACGAACCTACGGGTTTTGGTATCTTCTTCTTGCATGCTAGTCGGTGCAAAGAAAAATAGCTCTTCGTAGCGCTATTGATATGAGTCCACAGTCATCTGTCTCTGATATAGGCTCAGGAACTCCTTCTCCATCGAATCTCTAAAGCTCCGTGGAAAATATTTCTCAAGGAAGGCTTCTTTATATAAAGCCCATGTCAGTAGGGCGTGCTTGGTCAGTAAATATGCCTTCGTAGATTTCCACCAATGATGTGCGTCGCCCTTAAGCATGAAGGTGGCGCAAAGTACTTTCTCTTCCTCTGTGATAGTCATCATGAGGAAATATCTCTCCATCTCGTCTATCCAGTGGGCTGGCCACAACGGATCAGACGGTTTGCCGTTGAATTCTTTGGGTTTCATCTTAAAAAATCTCTCCACTAGTCGGGAGTGGTCCAACTGATTTTGGGGGTTTGCCCCAAACATATGGTGTGGATACTGGTAATCACCCTGAGCTGCTTCTGGAACCTGCACTAGAATCTATGCAGCAGGTTGTGGAGGTGTCTGATGAGCTGGGTGGTTACCCACCGGTGCTGCACTGGCTTGTCCTATGTGCATGGGTGCAGCCTGAGTGGCTTGAAACATAATTCCCATGGCAACCTGCATCTGAGCCTGTGCGTGTTGCATCTGCTGCAGCTACTGTGCCAGATTCATCACCACTGTTGCTAGCTCTGGTGGTGGAGGTGGCAAATTTGTAGGGTTTGTCGGTTCTGGATTACCCGGTACATAATTATTTTCTTGACTGGTCTCCTCCACAGGTGGTGGTGGTGGGACTGCATTTTGGGTCTGTCGAGTTACTCTACGTCCAGACATAATTCCTTTCGATGATCGGTGGTGCCTGAAAATTGTTAAAATAGGTGAGAAGTCATTCATATTTCATGTAGGCACGCTAACCGATAATCAATTCCAATTCTAGCTCATTTTATAAAAAAAATACTGTCTTTTCTATACAGGGTCGATGGTGAGGGTCGATGGTATGTCCGACCCTTGGTATTCGACCCTGGGAATGACCTGTTCTTCCCGAAAGCTGGGGGTCGATGCGATGGTCGATGGGTGTCCGACCCTCAATTCCGACCCTTAATTTTCTGTCAGATTCCCAAGAGCCGAGGGTCGATGAGAGGGTCGATGGGTGTCTCCGACCCTCAGTTCCGACCCTTAGTTTTCTGTCAGGTTCCCGAGAGCCGAGGGTCGATGGGAGGGTCGATTCGAGGGTCGATGGTTCTAGTCGAATTGTCCGACCCTCGGACCAAAAATCAAATTTTTAAGATCCGATTCTGGGTCATTTCATATTATTTCTCCTCCGTTTCGACTCGTCTTTCCTCTCTGAGTTGCTACAGTACTACTCCACTATTTTTTATCGGTTTGACTCTGGGTTTCGACGTCCACGTCATCTATACAGGTATGTCTTCCCATTTTTACCTGTTTTTAGGTTTCCATTTCTAGGTTTTCGCACATTTAACTTATATTTTCCAAATTAAACTTTTTCCAACCGTAAAAATTTGATTTTTATTGGGGGCTTTTGTTATTGGTGTCTCGAGGAGCGAAAGCCCTCAAAAATTTTTGAGTTTCATCGGTTGGTTATCGAGAAACTTAAAATTTTCTCTTTTTGCCCTAATTGTCGAAATTTTTTATTTTTCTTGAAATTCTTAAAATTGGACTTCGTCAGTTATAATTTCCTACTGTATGTGGGTTGTAGGATCTATTTTAACCTACGTAGGTTCTCATGCCCGCTTGTATGATGAGCAATAGGGCTTTATCGTCACTTATGTCATTATTAAATCGAATTTTGGATTTTTTGATCCCATAATTTCCTTATTTTTCCTTCTCTTTCTTGTTTTGCAGATACCATGGCTCGCACCAAGATACCCCGAGTGCGTGATCCACTCCGCTTCCGTTCTAATGAAGCCGAGGCACAATATGCTAACTATGCCCGTAAGAAAGTGGAAGGGGGTCGTATAGTGAACTTGGCTGAGCTAGCCTTGTTCAACGTAGAGAGGGCATTTGGTGATATGGGGTGGCTCCCTGTCATTACCTACGACGCGTGCACATGCCCGGATTTGGTCCGCCAGTTCTATTGTAATCTCCAGGTGGTGGGGAATTACAATGACGTCGAGCATGGTCAGGAGTTGCGCATCACCAGTTACGTCAAGGGGGTGCACATTTCTTTTGATTATCGGCAACTGGCCGATCTGTTGGGCATACCTTATGATGGCCCCATGGTGTACTGTGCGCCTAGAGAGCCACAGTTTGTTTCTATGGAGATGAGGACAGAGATCGACAACCAACTGTTGCGCCCTGATCGCTGGCAGATGAGAGCCTGTTACTTGCGTCCAGCTCCACGGGTCTTCTGCAAGATTATCCAGCATAATCTGATCCCGAAGAGTGGGCACTATGAGAGGGTTTCTCAGCTAACCCAGTTCCTAATATACAGTATATGCACTCGCCAGCCCGTCTGCCTTCCATACATCATCATGCGGACTATGATTAGTGCTACATTGTCCGGTCATAGGGGTAATCTACCCTATGGATGCATGATTACAGTGCTACTGACCCGTCTGGGGGTTGACCTGTTAGATGAGAAGATCCAGAGAAGACTTTCTCGTCGCCTCTAGATTGGGAGGCAATCTGCAAGATGGGTATGCGGGATGCCCATGTTAGTGATGAGGAGAGGAACACGATGGTGCGCGCTCACACTCGTATCAAAATGGCTGATGCTGAGGCTACTGCTGCCGCCGCTAGAGCTCGTGTGGATCCTGTCGATGATGATGACCGTATGTATATGGATGTCGACTCGATACCACCGCCTTCACCCACACATGCGGCTGGTGTTGGTACTTCTTCTACGGCGGACCCTGTACCTGAGGCTGGTCCTTCGCATGCGGCTGGTCCTTCACTCCCACCTTCTGACATGATGGAGATGCTGCAGGAGATCAGGGAGGCTCAGTGCAGATCTAATCTGAGGATGGAGGAGTTGCTAGACGCTCAGCGTATGAGGGTAGATGAGCTGTTATCGGTCCAGCGGGCGACTAATAGGAGGGTTGCCGATCTTGCAGCTTGTCTCCAGACGACCTAGACCCAGGTGGCCTGGTTGACTAGGGTCTATGCTGAGGACTATGACCGAGATCGTGAGGTCCCACCTCCTCCTTCGCCTCCAGCTTCTTGATTGTACTTTATTTTCTTGTACTACAGAGTAACTGTCCGGGTTGTGGACTGTACTCTTCTTTAGTTATGTATATACATTTTGTTTCTCTCACTCACTGTATGCAACTCATTTCCCCTTTAATAGATGCATTATTCTCTTTTCAAATTTGGTCTCAATCATCACTTGTGCTTACAGTTTGTTTATATTACTATTTTTTTACTTTTATCGTATCTCAGTTCACAATTGTCTTGAATGTATGTTAGTTCGGCGGGCAAGGCCTGAGACTCTCTGCTAGCAAATTCTCACACCCCAATTCCGTACATCTCATAATGGTGTGATGAACCGCTAATAAACCAACGGTTCAACCAGGATCTCAAATAGGCTATCCCCGCATTATCCAAACTTACACACATCCGTAATCAAAATCAGAGTAAATACACAATAGCGGAAGTCTTATAATAACATGAACTGAGAAACTAAGATGATATCAATAATTTAATAGCAAATTATTCTATTTCAACTGAGACATAAATATTTAGATACCAAATACATGCCTTAATAAATCCAATAAAGAAACCTATAAAATATCTAATCAAATACACGCGAGTTGCACTCGCAAGAGGAGTCATGTGTATCCTCTTCAGCTCCAGCTTCCATGGCTGCCACGTTCCCGTACGCAGATGCATTCATATAGTCTTCAATGGTATAACCTGCATCATCAACTAAAAATATTCGACGTCGTGGGGTGAGCACACATCACGGCTCAGTGATTAGCCAAAACAATGCAACAATACATATGCATGCAAATCAATTTATATCTTTGGTCCGGTTTAAAGTTTGCCGTATGCAATAAAAAGGTTTAGGTAGTCAAAGGTCGCGTTTATTGACCCCGCCTCTATACACGAGTGTGTGACGTCACCCGAAGATCACGTTTATCATCAACTCACATGCACCTAACCATGAACATTATATAACAAAGATTACGTTTATTGCTATAAAGTGCCATACCAACACGTAAGCCCCTGTTGGCGAGGGCTGCAAACTAGGCTCGCAACTAACCAATCCTAATGTCAAACAGTGTATCCAAGGCCTCACCCCAGCATCCCTCAGAATGTCCATAGAGATAGAGCTAAGGCCCCCCGATAGAGTCAGAGACTACAAGGACCGAGACCACCTCCCCTGATACTCTACGACATAATTGTTCTGCTAAAGTAATGGCGATACGACGATGCCAATGCACAAGACTTGAGTTAGAGATAGAGCTAAAGTGCTGAGACCCGCCAAAGGTTAACGTTTATTGACGTTCTCATCAAACCTCCCCTGATACTCGCTCGCATCAAGTACATCAACCACACACATACAATCACATGCCTATTCCTATCATCATCATCATCATCATCATGTTATAAACAATGAAATAAATATGCATGAACAAATAATAGAAATATTGGATGACATGTTGTATGCACATTACAAACATATTCGCATAGAATCAAGCACAGCATAGGACTCAAGAAATAGGAAATAGTTTTTGTTATTAACCAATTTAGTTTGGAGTTCTGGTTCCTCACCTTAGCTTGTTATAAGATCCTTTTCCAAGCTTTAGAATCACCTTTACAGTGTTATTATATTGCTAGAAGACCTAACAAAGTCGATAGAATTTAATTAGAATTAATTCCAGATTTAAAAACTACTCTGTTAACTGAGGGTCGGAGGTAGGGTCGGAGTCAGGATCGACCCTGGGTGCGACCCTCCCTTAACTCTGAACTTCCCAAACACTGAGGGTCGATGGTCAGGAACACCTAGGGTGGGATGTCATCGACCCTCGGTGCGACCCTCGGTGCACTTTTGTCCAGTTCTCTCTTTTAATCCATTCTTCATGCTTGGGATCCTTTGGCTTGCTCCTACATTCCATTCTACATTCATTCCATGGTCTGAAACCATGTATAGCCCACCTAAATAGCTTTCATGCATTCTCTTATGGTTTTCCATGAAAACCTAATTATAGATTGATGGTTTGGGTTTCTCCGAGATCACATTCTCAACAACAACTTACTTAAGGTCTGTAGAAACTCATGGAATTAGTATCCATACCTGAGAAGATTATTTTTTCTCTGAAATTCTTCTCTTTTTTGCTAAATTCTCTTCCTTGCTTTTCTTCTTCCTCTTTTTCTTCTCCTCTCTTTCTCTCAAATCAATTAGGGTTGTAAAAGGAGTGAAAGTGGCTTAGGGACGTCCTTTAAATAGAATAGGAACATCCTAAAGTAAGTCCCTCTGAGATTAGAAAAGAATCCCAATTGAAAATTAGGAAATTTCCTAATTTCAATTTCGGATACAACCGAGGGTCGATGGGAGGGTCGATGATCCCGTCGACCCTTGGGCTCAAGATGTCCGACCCTCCCTTTAAAATTGAGGATCTGAATTTCTGCTTTGGGAGGTCCGACCCTGCTTAGCTGGGTATGTGACCCTCCCTTCCAATTAAGTGTTTTTGGGTCGATTTGATACCTGGGATCTCGATCTCCTTCATGCCCCTGGTCCATTTGACTCGACCATGATGGGTAAACCTGGTTCAAGGTGGTAAGACCAGGTTAGATTGACACGGGTCTTACACATACATTTACATGCCTATTCCTAACATCATCATCATCATCATCATGTTATAAATAAACAGAATTAAATATGCATGAGCAGTAATAGCTGGAATATTAGATGACTTGTGAAATTTGCATTACAAGCATAAAAGCATAGAATCATTCATGGCGTTGGACTCAAATAGTAAAACAGCTTGTTACTAGCCAATTAGTTTAGGTCTTCTTCCCTCACCTTTGGTTTATGGTTGTTCCTCATCCAAGCTTTGTAAATCACTTTTAGACCTCTTGGAAACCTAGCACATTTATAGATTCTAAATTAGAGTTTATTTCCATCAATTCAAACTTTCAGAAGCTGAGTGGTCGTAGGTGTGGCTACACCTGTGGTCTCAGTTTCTGCGACCACACCCTCCCTGGAACTTTTTCATGGGCATGTGGTCGATCATATGTGCCTCGTGTGGTCACATATCATGCGACCACACATGCGACCACACCCTCCCTAGAACTTTCCCGAGGGCATGTGGTCGATCATATGTGCCTCGAATGGTCGATCAAACTACGACCACCCGAGTAATGGTCGACTTTTTCACCCTCAATTCAATTCCTTCGTATTTTGGTTCTTTGCCTTATCATAATGATCCTTCCTATGATTGTTCTATGGCTTAAAATTCATATTTTTACATAATCCATCATCCTAATAGATTCCCTCCATGAATCTCTTAGAATTTGTCTATGGTTTTATGATTGGGATCTCACTTTGAATCACTATCTCCTCCTAGATCGATTCTAGGTATTCAACTAATGTGGGGAATGTTTTCACACACTAAACTTGTTGAAGATTCAGAGTTCTCTCTGAAATTTCTCCTCTTAGTCTCCCTCTTCAATTCTCCTTCCCTTCCTCCTCTTCTCTTTCTCTCTCTTTCAGTTTGAGTTTTAAAAGAATGAAAGAGTCTAAGGGACGTCCTATATATAGAGAAAAACCCTCCATATAGAGTCCTACTTAGATTAGTTAAGAACTCTCTTTAAATTAAGAAGGTTTCCTAATCACGGAGTCAGTTTGACTTCTTGTCGTCGCATGTGGGGTCACAAAACCTGTAGACCACAAATCCAAAAACTGGGACCACACGTCCCAGACTCCTATGGTCTCATTATTCTGAGTTGTGGTCAACCCCACCTGTTTACGTATGCAACCACATGCTCCTAATTAGATGATTTTGGATTCAATTTCATACCCAGTCTTATGGTTTCATCACGCACTTGGTTCACTTGGCCCGACCATGATAGGAAGACCTGATACAAGGTGGTAAGACCGATTAGTACGATACTGGTCTTACAACTTCCCCCCTCTTATTGTAAATTTTGTCCTCGAAATTTGCACATACCTTCCCAGTCGAAAAGGTGAGGATATTGCTTTTACATAGCATTTTCTTCTTCCCATGTGATCTCTTCTACATCTTGGCTCCTCCAAATAACCTTAACATAATAAATGACACGGTTGCATAGACGTTGAACCTTCCGGCTGGTAATTTTGGTTGGTACTATTTCGAATGTCAAATCATCAGTTAGACCAGATGGATCCACTTTTAACACGTGTATTGGATCTCTAACGTACTTCTTTATTAATGAGATATGAAATACATCATGCACACTTGACATAGATGGGGGTAGTGCTAACTGACACGCCACTTTCCCATGTTTAGCTAGAATCTCATCTGGCCCAACATATCTCGGACTTAGCTTCCCTTTCTGTCCGAACCATTTTAAGCCTCTCATAGGTGATATTTTCAGGAATACCTTATCACCTACGATGAATTCAAGGTCTTGACTTCGGTTATCTGCATACTGTTTCTGATGGTTCTGAGTTGTTCTAACTCTTTCGTTAATTATGTCGACTACTTTGCAAGTTTCTTCTACAAATTTGAGGCCTACAGTTCTTCGCTCTCCAACTTCGTTCCAAAACAAAAGAGTTTGACACTTCCTACCATACAGTTCTTCATAGGGTGACATCTGTATAGTCGCTTGGTAGTTGTTGTTATAAGTAAACTCAATCAATTGTAATTTCTCATCCCATGATCATTTGAAATAAATGACACAAGCTCGAAGCATGACTTTTAAAATCTGAATAGTACGCTTCGACTGTCTTTCTGTCTGAGGATGGAATGCAGTACTAAACTTCAACGTTGTACTCATAGCCTTCTATAATCCTTCTAAAAACTTTGAGGTAAAGCGTGGGTCTCTGTCGGACACGATGCTTTCAAGTACACCATGCAATCTGACAATATTATCCACATATAGCTTGGCTAACCTCTTTAGGGTATACTGAGGTCGTATAGCTTTGAATCGAGCTTTCTAGACTGCATCAACTACTCAGGGAGTCAATGGTAACCTGGTGACGAAGTCTATAGTGATGCAGTCCCATTTCCATGCTGGTTCTGCAGTGGTTGCAACAATCCTGCAGGTCGCCTTTCAACCTTTACTTGCTAACAATTCAAGCATTGAGACACAAATTTAGCTACATCCGCTTTCATTCCTCTCCACCAATATAGTTTCTTCAGATCATGATACATCTTCGTACTTCTAGGAAGTACCAAATAAGCGGTGGTGTGAGCTTCCTTCATTAGTTTGTGTCTAATATCTATGTCTTCATTTTTAGGAATACATACTCTTTCTTTGTATCTTAGTACCTTTTCAAGGTCCAACGTGAACTCAGGAGTAGTCCTACCTTTTTAAGGTCTTCTTGCACCGTCCTTAGATAGGGGTCTAATTTAATAGCTGTTTTTACTTCGTTTAATAGATCAGGTACAATCTTCAATGTAGAAAACATGTTTGAAAATCGATGAATAAACACTTAGTTGATTGATCCATCCGGTGTATCTATCACGAACTACTCATTACCATAATTGAATACTTTTCCTATAACACACATTGCTGCATTCGTGTTAACTTCTCCTTGGGATTTTGTCATTGCTTTTCTACTTAGTGCATCAACAACTACATTAGACTTCCCTGGATGATAATGGATATCGTAATGATAATCTTTTAGCAACTCCAGCCATCTCCTCTGTCGCATGTTCAATCCCTTTTGATTAAAAAGATAAGTAAGACTCTTATGATCTGATTTAATCTGAAATTTCTCACCATACAAATAATGTTTCCATATCTTGACATCATGTACTACTGTTGTTAATTCCAAGTCATGAGTGGGATAGTTCTTCTCATGCGTCTTCAGTTGTCTTCAGGCATACACAACTATTTATTCTCGTTGCATAAGCACACATCCTAAACCTAACCCAAACGCATCAGTGTACAAGGTAAATGATTATCCTAGGACCAAAATAGTCAAGATTGGAGCGGATATCAATCTAGCTTCCAATGTTTGGAAAACCTCCTCACATTTATCGGTCCAAACAAACGTTTCTCCTTTCCTAGTCAAACTGGTGATAGGTACGACGATTCTAGAGTAATCTTCCACGAATCGCCGATAATAACCAGCTAAACCTAAGAAACTTCTAATTTCTGCAACATTTATAGGTGCTTCCCATTTTACGATGGCTTCAATCTTGCTAGGATCCACTTTAATTCCTTCAACAGATACTACATGGCCTAAGAAAACGACTTCATTTAGCCAAAACTCACACTTTGTAAATTTGGTGTAAAACTTCACTTTTCATAGTAGCTGTAGAGCAACTCTTAGATTTGTGACATGAGTTTCCTTGTCCTTGGAGTAGACTAGTATGTCGTCAATAAATACAATGACTGATGTATCCAACATATCACAGAATATCCGATTCATGAGTTCCATAAAAGTTACGGGTGCGTTAGTTAATCCAAAAGACATGGCTAAAAATTCATGTCCATATCTTGTTCTAAATGCTGTCTTCAGAATATCACCTTCCTTAATCTTCAATTGATGGTATCCTGACCGAATATCAATTTTGAAGAACACTTTGGCACCTTGCAACTGGTCGAACAAGTCATCGATCCGAGGCAACGGGTATCGATTCTTGATTGTAAACTTATTCAATTCCTAATAATCTATACACAGTCGAACGCTACCATCCTTCTTTTTCATGAACAATACTGGCGCTCCCCATGGTGATATACTGGGTCTGATATAACCCTTGTCCAGTAATTCATGTAATTATACCTTTAGTTGCTTCAATTTAGTAGGAGCCATTCGATATGGTGCTTTAGATACTGGTGCAGCTCCGGGTATAAGATCTATAACGAACACTGTGTCTTGGTCGGGTGGTAGTCTAGGTAATTCCTTAGGAAATACATCCAAAAATTCATGCACAAATTTAATATCTTTCATTCATGGTGCTTCCTTGGTGAGATCAACCACGGATACTAGATACCCAATCCTCATTTTTCGAGGCATTTTCTAGCCTTCAATGCAAAAATAATGAGTTTTTGTTTACGGGGAAGTTTAGTTCCCACAAATCTAAACTCTGCTTCTTCCTTGTCTTTAAATGTCAAATTCTTTTCTGTACATAATAGGTTTACAGAGTGCCGAGCTAACCAATCCATTCCCAAGATAACGTCAAAGTTTGCCATCTCGAGTTGAATTAAGCTTGCATCCAAAATCTTTTCGCCGATAAGAACTCGACATGGTCCATAACCTTTTCTAGTTCCACTTCTAGTCCCGTAGGTGAACGTACCAGTAATTTGTAGTGTAAAGGTCTGAGGGGTAGATTTAGCTTCTTTCTAAATGATACAGATATAAAAGAATGAGTAGCTCCAGAATCAATGAGTACTCTGGTGGAAATGTCATTAATAGGTACGATACCTGTGATTTAATTTAATTTAGTTTACATGCTCACACAAGGTAATACGAAATGAAAGATTTAGGTCATACTTGTAACCGCATCAGGTGATGCAGCAGCATCCTCTGACGTAACTACATAAACCTTTCCTCGTTGTAGCTGCTTCTTGGGCTTAGGACACTGCCTTGAATAATGTCCTATTTGATTACAGTTAAAGCATTTTACTCCCTCACTACTTTTCTTCTATTGAGGTTGGACTGTTGGAGTAGTCTTGGCTACAGCATTGAAGCCTTGAGTACGGAATGGTTTAAAAGTCTTTGTGTTCCCTCCGTTATATGAATTTCCATTAGGCCTTTTAATACCTCTGTTCTGGGCAAAATAACTTTCCCTCTAGCTCAATTCCAGTACTCGAGCAATCTGTACAGCTTCATTATAAATCTTCTTTTCCAATCCCAATACATGCTCACGGATGCTTCCCCGAAGTTCCATTGGGAATCTTCGGGTTTTGGTATTTTCCTCCTGCATGCTAGAGGGAGCAAAGAAAAATAGCTCTTCGTTACACTGCTGATAAGCATCTACAGTTATTTGTCCCTGATACAGACTCAGAAACTCATTTTCCATTGCTTCTCTGAAACTCCTGGGAAAATACTTCTCGAAGAAACCTTCTTTATAGATAACTCATGTTAATTGGGAGTGCTTCGTTAACAGATAACTTCGAGTAGACTTCCACCAATAGTGTGCATTGCCCTTCAGCTTAAATGTGACACATAGCAATTTTTCCTATTCATTTACAGTCATCATCATGAAGTTCCTTTCCATTTTGTCAATCTAGTGAACTAGCCACAAAGGATCTGATGGCTTGTCATTGAATTCCTTAGGCTTCATCTTCAGGAAACGCTCGATCAGTCGAGAATGGTCCAACTGATACTGAGCATATGCTCTATATATAAGCTATCACACCCCAACTCCGCACTATTCAGAATGGTGTGATGAACTGCTAATTAACCAACGGTTCAACCTGGATCTCGAATAATATGTGTCCAATTGCATAAACCGCATACATCTAAAACAATAATCAGAGTAAATACACAATAGTGGAAGTCTTTATACTAATGAACGGAGAGTCTAACAATTACAAAATAAAAAATTATCCAATTATTCTCCATTGACTAAGACATAAAATAAAATATTTAATCAATTACATCGTCTTTATAAATTGAATAACATTCTAATAAAAAACACTAGAGTTGCACTCGCATGACGAATCATGCGACTCCACCACAACTTTAGCGTCCATCGCCGCCGCATGTCTATACATAGGAGCATTCATATAGTCTTCAACCATGGTACCTACATCGTCAACTAAAAGCATTCGACGTCGAAAGGGTGAGCACACATCATGGCTTAGTGAGAAAACAAAACAATGCAACAAACAAATGCATGCATTCAATTCATATCTTTGGTCTGGTTCATAAGTTTGCAATGTGCTATAGAAAGGTTCGCGCCTCACCTCTATACACAGGGTGTGTACGCCCACCCAATGGATCAAATACCATTGTAGTCCACATC
This sequence comes from Protea cynaroides, assembly GCA_028583415.1. Lineage (NCBI taxonomy): Eukaryota > Viridiplantae > Streptophyta > Magnoliopsida > Proteales > Proteaceae > Protea > Protea cynaroides. The sequence continues at coordinate 4,738,338 of CM053269.1, forward strand.
CACCCCAATATAGAATAGAGATAGAGCTAAAGTGTCCAGATCAAACACCGCATAACACTTCCCCTGATGCCCTACCCATACCAACACGTAAGCCCCTGCTGGTGAGGGCTTGCAAACTGGGCTCGCAACTAACCAATCCTAATGTCAAACAGTGTATCCAAGGCCTCACCCTAGCATCCCTCAATACGTCCATAGAGATAGAGCTAAGGCCCCCCTGGCAGAGTCAGAGATTACACGGTCTGAGACCACCTCCCTAATGCCCTACAACGTAATAGTTCTGCTAAGGTAATGGCGATACGACGATGTTAGTGGACAAGACTTGAGTAGAGATAGAGCTAAAGTGTCCAGATCGAGCACAGCGTAACACTCCCCCTGATGCCCACTCGCATCAAGTACACTATCCACACACAAACATTCACATGCCTATTCCTAGCATCATCATCGTCATCAAGTTATAAATAAACAGAATTAAATATGCATGAACAATATTAGCAGGAATATTGGCTGACATGTGATATGCACATTACAATCATACAATCATTTAATCATTCATGGTGTCGGACTCAATAAACAAAACAGTTTATTATTAACCGATTAGTTTATGTCTTGTTCCCTCACCTTTTGATTGAGTGTAGATCCTCGTTCAAGCTTTATGAATCACATTTAAATCATTAGAAATGCCTAATAAGTAGACAGATTTTAATTAGAATTAATTTCAACAAATTTAGACTAGCTGAAATCGTAGGGTCGCAGGTAGGGCAGCACCTAGGGTCGGTTACCAATCGACCCAAGGGGTAGGGTTGGACGTGGGGTTGGTTAACAATCAACCCTACGTGCGACTATACCCTCCCTGGGACTTCCTGAGGGCATGTGGTCGATCCTGTAGTCTTGTAGGTCCATTCTAAGATTATTCTATGGCTCATAACTATGATTTTTACACACTTTCCATTGCTTATGATGATTACTTCCATGGATTCCTTTGGAACTTGTCCATGGATGGATGATTTGGATTTCTCTAAATCCTAACTTCTTCCTAATCTATTATAGGCTCTTACTTATGATGGGACTTAGATTCATACCTGAAGTTGGCTGAGATTCAGAGGTTTCTCTGAACTTTTCCTCTTCCTTAGCCTTTTCTTCAATTTTCCTTCTCTTTCTCTTTTTTCACATTCAATTAGGGTTCTAAAAGGAGTGAAAGAGGCTAAGGGATGTCCTATTTATAGAAGAAAATCCTCCAAAATAAGTCTCATTGAGTTTTTGAAAGAACCCCTTGGAATTAAAAAAGTTTTCTAATTTACGATTTCTGTCTGAAATCGTAGTGTTGGACATAGGGTCGCAGGATCCGTCGACCCTATGTTTTTCTAGTCATGCGACCCTACGACTAGAAAATCATAGGTTGGACTTCTGTTGAGGTGGGGTTGACCTTACCTATTTAGGCAAGCGACCCTACCCTCATATTTACTGTTTTTGGGTCAGATTCATACCTGGTCTTGTGATTTTCTTCACGCACTTGGTCTACGTGGCTCGACCATGATAGGTAAACCTAGTACAAGGTGGTAAGACCGGTTAGTTTGATATGGGTCTTACAACTCCCCCCTTCTTATTAAAAATTTCGTCCTCAAAATTTTTACATACCTTCTGAGTCGAAAAGGTGAGGATATTGCTTCCGCATAGCATTATCTTCTTCCCATGTGATCTCTTTTATATCTCGGCTCCTCCAGGTGACTTTAACATAGTATATGTCACGGTTACGTAGACGTTGAACCTTTCGACTAGTGATTTCAGGTGGTGCTACTTCGAATGTCAAATAATCAGTTAGATCTGGTGGATCTGCTGTCAAAATGTGTGTTGGATCTTTGACGTACTTCTTTAATAAGGAGATATGAATTACATCATGCACACTTGACATAGTTGGTAGTAGTGTTAACTGATAAGCTACTTTTCCACATTTGGCTAGAATCTCATATGGCCCGACATATCTTGGACATAGCTTCCCTTTCTATCGAATCGTTTTAAATCTCGCATAGGTAATACTTTCAAGAATACCTTATCACCTATTGCAAATTCAAGGTCTCGTCATCGAATATCTGCATAATATTTTTGACGAATCTGAACCGTTCTAACTCTTTCTTTGATAATGTCGACTACTCGACAAGTCTCTTCAACAAATTCTAGTCCAATAATGCTACATTCACCAACTTCATTCCAGAACAAAGGAGTTCGACACTTCCTCCCATACAGTGCTTCATAAGGTGACATCTGTATAGTAGCCTGATAGCTGTTGTTATAGGCGAACTCGATCAATAGTAGTTTCTCATCCCATGATCCTTTAAAATCAATTACATAGGCTCGAAGCATGTCTTCTAAAATCTGAATGGTATGCTCCGACTGTCCATCTGTCTGAGGATGGAATGCAGTACTGAACTTTAACGTTGTACCCATAGCCTTTTGTAATCCTTCCCAAAACTTTGAAGTAAACGGTGGGTCCCTGTCGGACACAATGCTTCCAGGTACACCATGAATCTGACAATGTTATCCACATATAGCTTGGCTAACCTCTCCAGGGTATACTGTGGTCGTATTTCTATAAAGTGAGTTGTCTTAGTCAGACGATCTACAATCACCCAGACCACGTCAACTATTTGAGGAGTCAATGGTAACCCGGTGACGAAGTCCATAGTGATGCAGTCCAATTTCCATGCTGGTTCTGCCAGCGGCTGCAACAGTCCTGCAGGTCTTTGTCATTCAGCCTTCAACCTCTGACAATTTAGGCATTGAGACACAAATTTAGCTACATCTACTTTCATTCCTTTCTACCAATATAATTTCTTCAAATCATGCTACATCTTTGTACTTCTAGGATGTACCGAATAGGCGGTGGTATGAGCTTCCTTCATTTGTCGTGTCTAATGTCCAAATTTTCTGTTTTAGGAACACTTATTCTTCCTTTGTACTTCAGTACCTTTTCATCATCTAAGGTGAACTCAGGAATAGTCCTACCTTTTTCGATGTCTTCTTGTACCGTTCTTAGATAAGGATCTGATATAATAGTTGTTTTTACTTCATCAATTATATCAGGTACAATCTTCAACGTTGCGAACATATTTAAAAACCAATGAATAAACCCTTGGTTTGTTGATTCACCCAGTGCATCTATTACAATCTGATCATTATCATAATTGAACACTTTTCCTGTAGTACACATTGCTGCAGTTGTGTTAACCACTCCTTGAGATTTTATCATTGCATTTCTGCTTAGCGCTTCAGCAACTACATTAGCCTTTCCTAGATGATACTGGATATCACAATCATAATCCTTCAATAATTCCAGCCATCTTCTTTGTCGCATGTTCAACTCTTTCTGATTAAAAAGATAAGTAAGATTCTTATGATCTGATTTAATCTAAAATTTTTCTCTGTACAAGTGATGTCTCCATATCTTGACAGCATGTACTACTGATGCTAATTCCAAGTCATGAGTGGGATAGTTCTTCTCATGTGTCTTCAGTTGTCTTGAGGCATATGCAATTACTTGTTCTCCTTGCATAAGTACACATCATAAACCCAAGCCCGACGCATCAGTATACAAGATAAATGGTTGTCCTAGAATAGGAATAGTCAAGATCGGAGTAGATATCAATCTAGCCTTCAATGTTTGAAAACTCTTCTCACATTTATCAGTCCAAACAAACTTTTCGCTCTTCTTAGTCAAACTGGTGAGAGGTACGGAAATTCTAGAATACTCTTCCACGAATCGTCGATAATATCCAGCTACACCTAGGAAACTTCTAATTTCTGCCATGCTCTTTGGTGCTTCCCACTTCACAATGGCTTCAATCATGCTAGGATCCACTTTAATTTCTTCAGCGGATACAACATGGCCTAAGAAAGCGACCTCCTTTAACCAAAACTCACACTTTGTAAATTTGGCGTAAAGCTTCTCTTTCCTTAATCGCTGTAGAGCGGCTCTTAGATTCATGACATGAGTTTCCTTGTCCTTGGAGTAGACCAATATATCATCAATAAACACAATGACTGACGTATCCAACATATAATGGAATACCCGATTCATGAGTTCCAAAAAGGTTGCAGGTGCGTTAGTCAATCCAAAAGACATGACTAAAAATTCATAATGTCCATATCTTGTTCTAAATGTTGTCTTTGGAATATCACCATCCTAAATCTTCAATTGATGATATGCTGACCGAAGATCGATCTTGGAGAACACCTTCGCACCTTGCAACTGATCGAATAAGTCATCGATCCGAGGAAATGGGTACTGATTCTTTATTGTCACCTTATTCAGTTCCCAATAGTCTATACACAGTCGAACACTACCGTCCTTCTTCTTTACAAATAATACTGGGGCTCCTCATGGTGATATGCAAGGTCTGATGTAACCCTTGTCCAATAATTCTTGTAACTGTACCTTCAATTCCTTCTCTTCAGTAGGAGCCATTCAATATGGTGCTTTAGATACTGGGGCGACTCCGGGTAGCAGGTCTATAATGAACTCTGTCACTCGGTTGGGTGGTAGTCTTGGTAGTTCTTCAGGAAATACATCTGGAAAGTCATGCACAACATCAATATCCTCCATTCGTGGTGCTTCCTTGGTGAGGTCGACCACTGATACTAAATACCCAACTACTCCTTTCTCGAGGAATTTCCTAACATTTAATGCAGAGAGGATGAGTTTTCGTTTACGGGAAGTTTGGTTCCCACAAAACTAAACTCTGCTCCTTCCTTGTCATTAAATATCAGCTTCTTTTCTGCACATAATAAATTTATAGAATGCCGAGCTAACCAGTCCATTCCCAAGATGACGTCAAAGTTTGCCATCTCAAGTTGAATCAAGGTTGCATCCAAAGTCCTCTCTTCAATAATAACTGGACATGGTCCATAATCCTTTTCTAATTCCACTTCTAATCCCATAGGCGATCGTACAAGCAGTTTGTAGTCTAAAGTTTTGAGGGGTAGATTCAGCTTCATTCCAAATGACAAAGATATAAAAGAATGAGTAGCTCCAGAATGAAAGAGTACTCTAGCGGGTATGTCATTAATAGGTACGATACTTATGATTTGTTTTAATTTAGTTTACATGCTCACACAATGTAATACCAAAGTGAAATGTTCAGGTCAAACCTGTGACCACATCAGGTGATGTGGCAGCATCCTCAGATGTAACAGCATAAACCTTTCCTTGCTGTAGCTGCTTCCTGGGTTTAGGACACTCCCTTAAGTAATGTCCCACTTGGTTGCAGTTAAATCATTTTACTCCATCATTATTTTGGTTTTGTTGCGGTTGAGCTGCTGGACTAGTCTTGGCCACAACATTGAAACCTTGAGTACGAAAGGGTTTGAATGTCCTTGTATTTCGTCAATTAAAAGAATTCCCATTTGGCCTCTTGATACCTCTATTCTGAGCGAAATAGCTCTCTTTCTGGCTCGACTCTATTACTCGAGCAATTTGTAATGCTTCATTGTAGACCTTCTTTTCCAGTCTCAGAACATGCTTGCGAATGCTTCCCCTAAGTCCGATGACGACCCTTCGGGTCTTTGTATTTTCTTCGTGTATGATGGAGGGTGCAAAGAAAAACAGCTCCTCATAACGATGTTGGTATGCATCCACGGTCATTTGCCCTTGATATAAACTCAGGAACACTCTCTCCATAAAATATCTAAAACTTCTAGGAAAATACTTCTCAAAGAATGCTTCTTTATATATAGCCCAGGTCAATTGGGTTTGCTTTGTTAACAGATAAGTCTGTGTGGACTTCCACCAGTGGTGTGCATCGCCTTTCAGAATAAAGGTTGTAGACAGTACTTTCTCCTCCTCATTTACCATCATCATCATAAATTTTTTTTCCATTTCATCAATCCTATGTGCTGGCCACAAAGGATCTGCTGGCTTACCATTATATTCTTTGGGCTTCTTCTTCAGAAAACGTTCGATCAGTCGGGAGTGGTCCAGCTGATTCGGAGCATAGGCCCCATACATAGGTGGTTGATACTGGTAACTGCCTTGAGCTACCTCAGGATTCTATACTTGGGCCTGCATGACTGGTGTTTGACGTGCGTGGGGTACCGTGTTACTCCCCCCGGTATTGTGCTGGCCTGCCCTGCTGGCATAGGTATTGTATGGGCAGCTGGAAAAGCCATCCCTATAGCAACTTGCATATTGACTTGCACCTGCTATATTTGTTGAAGCTGTTGTGCTAAGTTCATTACGGCTATGGCCAAATCTGTAGGTGGGGCTGGCAAGTTTGTAGGATTTGCCTGGCCACTAGCTACTGGTGGTGCCGTATTCAGATTCTCCTGTGCTTCAAGATTTATATGGCTGCCTTCCTCCACAGTTGGAGGTGGTGGAATATGGCTACGACTTTGTCTGGTCACTCTTCGCCCAGCCATTTCCTGTTCTGGTGGTGGTAGTGTCTGTAAACAATCATAGCACATGTGAGGCAATCAATAATAAGTTGTTCTCAAGTCAAAAATCCAACTAATCAATATAAATTTCAAATTTTTCAGATCATTCTGACAAAATACTGTATTTTCCATCGTAAGGTCGATGGTAGGGTCGGTCCTTATGCGACCCCAGGGTATGCGACCTTGAATAACACTGTCAGCTTACCGAGAGCCTAGGGTCAATGGTAGGGTCGGTATATGTCCGACCCTAGATCGGACCCCTAGTTCTCTGTCAGATCACCAAGAGCCTAGGGTCGATGGTAGGGTCGGTAATTGTCCGACCCTAGGTCCGACCCCTAGTTCTCTGTTAGATCACCGGGAGGCTAGGGTCCATGGTAGGGTCTGACGTAGGGTCGCACATTTTGGTCGAATTTTACGACCCTACGATCCAGAATCAGGTTTTTAAACCCGATTTTGGATTCATTTCCCATTCTTTCTCCTTTCTTCCAACTCAACCCGTTTCTCTGAGTTGCTACATTATCGACCCCTACCTGTTTAGTGATCATATCTTCCGTTCGTGACTCCTACTCCTTCTCTTCAGGTATGCTCTTTACTATTTCACATTTTTAATGCTTTCTAACTAGGTTTTTGTCCATTTACATCATTTTCTACAAATTAAACTTTTTCTAACCGTAGAAATTTAATTTTTATTGGGGGCTTTTGCTATTGGTCACCCAATGGATGAAAGCCCTAAAAAATATTCAAGTTTCATCGGTTGGTAATCGAGAAACTTGAAATTGTCCATTTTTGACTTAATTTTTGAGATTTTTTTGAATTTATTGAAATTTCTTCAAATTCGATCTTTCTAAATTAAATTTCCAACTATATGAGCCTTGTAGGATGGTTTCGAACCTATGTATGTCCTCCTGCCCAAGTGTTTGGGTGAAAAGTGAGGCTTTTGACCAATTTATGCAGTTATAATGCCAAAATTTTTGGGTTTTTCACCATTACAGATTTATTATTTGTTTTTCTTTGTTTTGGTAGATAACATGGCTCGTACCAAGGTGCCTAGTGCTCATGACCCAGTTCATTTTTGCTCCAATGAAGCCGAAGCTCAGTATGCTCGCTATGAGCGTAAAAATGTAGAGGGTGGTCGCTGTGTGGACTCGGCTAGTCTAGCCTTGTTCAACGTGGAGGGGGCATTTGGTGACATGGGCTGGCTCCCTGTGATTACCTATGATGCGTGTACCCATTCAGATTTGGTGAGACAGTTCTATTGCAATCTCCAGGTAGTGGGGGATTGCAATGACAGAGAGAGGGGTAGGGAGCTCAGGATCACGAGCTACGTCAAAGGGGTGGAAGTTTTCTTTGACTGCCAGTAGTTAGCTGATCTTTTGGGAAGATCAAATGACAGCCTTTTGGTGTACTGTGCTCCCAGGGAGCCCCAGTTCCTTTCCTTGGAGATGCATGCTATGATTGACAGTCAGCTTATCAGAGATGATCGTTGGGAGATAAAAGCGATCAACCTACATCCAGAGCCTCGGGTGTACTGCAATATCATCCAGCACAACCTGATACCCCAGAGTGGAAACTATGAGAGGATCTCCTAGTTGACTCAGTACGTCCTCTACTATATTTGCACTAGGCATCCTGTCTGCCTACCATACATTATCTTGAGGACGATGATCCGTGCTACGCTACCTGGTCAAATAGGCAACCTGCCCTATGGATGTCTGATCACTACTATGCTCACCAGCTTAGGTGTTGATTTAGTGGATGAGAGGATTCAGGAGAAGACCTTCTCATCGGTTCTAGACTGGAAAGCCATCTGTAGGATGGGTATGCGAGATGCTCAGGTTAGTGATGATGAGAGGAACGCTCTGGTGTGTCCTCGTACTCGGGTAGATGTATCAGACGCTGAGGCGACAGTATCAGCAGCGGTCAGCAGGGGTTCACGGGGGTGATGCTGAGGATGAGGATCGCATGTTTATGGATGTAGACGCTATACCTCCTCCATCACCTCCACGTTCTATTGGAGCAGGTCCATCTCGGGCTCCTTCACACATGGTTGGTCCTTCACACCCACCATCTGATGATATGATGGGATTACTGCGTGAGATCAGGGATGCTCAGTGCATGACGGACCTGAGAGTGAGAGAGCTTCTAGATGCTCAGCGTGCGACTGATCAACGGATGGCCGAGTTGACAGCTAGTCTCCAAACGACCCAGACTCAGATAGCCAGGTTGACTAGAGTATATGCTGAAGATTACGACATAGATCACAAGGCACCTCCTCCTCCATCACCTCCAGCTCCATGATGTATATTTTCTTTCATCTTTTTCTTTTGTGCTACAGAGTAACTGTCCGGGTTGTGGATTGTACTCTGCTTTGGATATGTATAAACGTGCTTTTTAGTTGATGTGTATAAAATTTGTTTCTCCTTTTTATATATGCAATATTCTCTTTCTTAATTTTTGTCTCAAACAACACAGGTGCTTACAGTGTGTTCTTATTAAAGCATTTAAATTTTATCCTAACTCAGTTCACGAACTTTTGTGGAAATATGCTGGTTTAATAGAGGGTCGCAGGATTGGTCGCATGTAGGGTAGCAGTTTACTGCGCCCCCCAAGGGTAGGGCCGATGCTAGGGTCGGATGTTCCATCGACCCTGGGTGCGACCACCCCATCCCTGGACTTCCCAAATGTTGGGGGTCGATCCTGTGGTCTGGTAGGGTCGATTCCCAATCTACCCCACGTGTGACCCCCCATGGTTTGAGTCGAGAATTTCATCCTACAGTCCATTATTTCATGTTTGGGTCCTATGGCTTACTTCCACAATCCAATCTTCGCTTGTTTTATGGCTTAAAACTCTAGGTTTCTTCCTTACTTTGCCTACCATGATTTCCTCCATGGATTTCATTGGAATCCTCCCATGGATGGATGATTTGGGTTTCTCCTAAGTCATACCCTGTTCATGAACTATTCTAAAGTCTTAAATCATTAATGGAAACATACCCATACATTAGGTTTGCTGAGATTCAGAAGTTTCTTTAAATTCTTCTCTTTAGTCTTCTTCTCCAACTTTTCTTCTCTTCTCCTTCTCTTCTCTTTCTCTCACTTTTCAATTAGGGTTTAAAAAGGAGTGAAAGAGGCTAAGGGACGTCCTATTTATAGAGGAAAACCTCCCAAAATAAGTCCCATTGAGATTAGGAAAGAATCCCCTTGAAATTTAGAAGGTTTCCTATTTACGGTTTCTGTCTGCAAAGAGGGGGTCGGAGATCCCGTCGACCCTCAGGTCTAAATTGTCCGACCCCCAGTTAAAATTATAGCGGTCTGACTTCCTAATGAGGGGGGTCCGACCCTGCCTATCTGGGTATGCGACCTTGCCCTCTATTTTACTGTTTTTGGGTCAGTTTAATACTTGGTTTCGCTATTTCCTTCACGCACTTGGTCCATTTGGCTCGACCATGATAGGTAGACCTAGTACAAGGTGGTAAGACCAGTTAGTTAGATACGGGTCTTACAACTCCCCCCTGCATATAAAAATTTCATCCTCGAAATTATACATACCTTCTGAGTCGAATAGATGAGGGTATTGCTTTCGCATAGCATTCTCTTCTTCCCATGCGATTTCTTCTATATCTCTGCTTCGCCCGGTGACCTTAACGTAATAAATGTCACGGTTTCATAGTCGTTGCACCTTTTGGCTAGTGATTTCAGTTGGTGCTACTTCAAATGTCAAATTCTCAATCTAATCAGGTAGATCTACTGTCAAAACCTGCGTTGGATCTCTGACATACTTCTTAAATATGGAGATATGAAATACATCATGCACACTTGACATAGATGGTGGTAGTGCTAACTAGTAAGCCACTTTTCAACGTTTAGCTAGAATCTCATATGGTCCGACATATCTCGAACTTAGTTTCCCTTTCTGTCCGAACCATTTCAAACCTCACATAGGTGACACTTTGAGGAATACATTATCACCTACGGTGAATTCAAGGTCTCGGCATTTAGTATCTGCATATTGCTTCTGACGATTCTGAGCCTTTAATGTAGAGAGTATGAGCTTTCGTTTATGGGGGAGTTTGGTTCCCGCAAAACTGAACTCTACTCCTTCCTTGTCTTTAAATGTTAGCTTCTTTTCGGCACAAAATAGGTTTGCAGAATGCCGAGCTAACCAGTTCATTCCCAAGATGACATCAAAGTTTGCCATCTCAAGTTGGATCAAGGTTGCATCCAAAGTCTTTTCATCAATAAGAACTGGACATGGTCCATAACCTTTTTCTAATTCTACTTCTAATCCCATAGGTGATCGTACAAACAGTTTGTAGTCTAAGGATTTGAGGGGTAGATTTAGCTTCTTTCCAAATGACACAGATATAAAAGAATGAGTAGCTCCTGAATCAAAGAGTACTCTGGTGGGAACGCCATTAATAGGTACGATACCTGTGATTGGTTTTGATTTAGTCTACATGCTCACATAATGTAACACAAAATGATAAGATTCAGGTCATACCTGTGACCACATCAGGCGATGTGGCAGCATCCTCAGATATAATCGCGTAAACTCTACCTTGTTGTAGTTCCTTCTTGGGCATAGGACATTCCCGAAAATAATGTCCCACATGATTGCAATTATAGCATTTTACTCCTTCACTAATTTGCTTTTGTTGCTGTTGAGCTGCTGAAGTACTCTTGGCTGCAGCACTGAAACCTTGAGTATGGAAGGGTTTGAATACCTTGGTGTTCCCTCCGTTGTAAGAATTTCCATTTGGCCTTTTGAATTCTCTATTTTGAGCAAAGTAGCTGTCTTTCTGGCTCGACTCTATCACTCGAGCAATTTGTGCAGCTTCATTGTAGATTTTATTTTCAAGTCCCAGAACATGTTCACATATGCTTCCCCTAAGTCCCATGACGAACCTTCGGGTCTTTGTATCATCCACTTGCATACTGACTGGTGCAAAGAAGAACAGCTCCTCATAACGCTGTTGATATGCATCGACATTCATCTGTCCCTGATATAAACTCAGGAACTCCTTCTCCATGGAATCTCTGAAACTTCTAGGAAAATAATTCTCAAAGAATGCCTCCTTATTTATATCCCAAGTCAATTGGGTGTGCTTTGTCATCAGATACATCCGTGTGGACTTCTACCAGTGGTGTGCATCGCCTTTCAGCATGAATGTTGCACACAATATTTTCTCTTCTTCATTCACTATCATCATCGTAAAGTTTCTCTCCATCTAATCGATCCAGTGTGCTGGCACAACGGATCAGCTGGCTTACCACTGTACTCCTTGGGCTTCATCTTCAGAAAACACTCCACCAGTTTGGAGTAGTCTAGTTGATGAGGGACATAAGCCCCATACATAGGTGGTTGGTATTGATATCCACCTGGAGCTACTTCAGGGTTTTGTACTTGAGCCTGCATGATAGGAGTCTGAGGTGCGTGGGGTACTGTGTGACTTCCCCCTGGTACTGTGCTTGCCTGTCCTGCTGGCATCGGTGTCGTCTGTGCAGCTATAAAAGTCATGCCTATACCAGCTTGCATAGTAGCTTGTACCTGTTGTATTTGCTGCGACTGTTGTGCCCAATTCATTAAGGCTGTAGCCAGGTCTGTAGATGGAGCTAGCAAATTTGTAGGATTTGTCTGCCCATTAACTATGGACGGTGCCGTGTTCGGATTCTCCTGTGTTTCAGGGTGTATATGGCTGTCTTCCTCCACATGTGCTGGTGATAGAATAGAGTTATGGCTTTGTCTGGTCACTCTGCATCCAGCCATTACCTATTCTGGTAGTGGGAATGCCTGAAAATCATAGAATACATGAGGCAATCATTATATACTTCATTCTCACATTTAAATCCACTAATCAATGATATTTTCAAATTTTTTAGATCATTCTGTCAAAAATACTATATTTTACATGGTGGGGGTCGATGGATGTCCGACCCTCGGGTGTGTGACCCTGAGAATCACTGATACATACCGAGAGCCAAGGGTCGATGACGGGGTCGATGGATGTCCGACCCTGGGATCAACCCTTGGTTCTCTGTCAGATCACCAAGAGCCGAGGGTCAATGAGGGGGTCGGAGGGGGGGTCGGATGTTTTGGTTGAATTCTCCGACCCTCGGACTAAAAATCAGGTTTTTAAATCCTGATTTTTAATCCATTTCTCATTCTTTCTCCTCCTTTCTGACTCGGCTCGTCCCTCTGAGTTGCTACAGTGACAACTCTGACCCATTGGTGATTGCTTCTCTTTTCGATGTCTACTCCTCTTCTACAGGAGTTCTCCATGGTTTCATGTTTTTAGGGTTTCTTAACTAGGTTTTTGCTCATTTATATCGTTTTCTTCAAATTAAACTTTTTCCAACCATAAAAATTTGATTTTTATTGGGGGATTTTGTTGTTGGTGACTCAATGGACGAAAGCCCTCAAAAATATTTGAGTTTCATCGGTTGGTTATCGAGAAACTTGAAATTTCAAAATGTTGCCCTAATTTGTCGAGATTTTTGAATTTCTTGAAATTTCTTCAAATTTAATCTCTTCAGATAAAATTTCCAACTGTATGAGTCTTACAGGATCGTTTAAAATCTATATAAGTCCTCCTGCCCACACGTGTATGGGTGAAAAGTGAGGCTTTTGACCAATTTATTTCGTAATAATGTCAAAAAATTTTGGGTTTTTCATCTTTACTAAGCTAGTAGTTGTTTTTCTTTATGTTTACAGATAGTATGGCTCATACCAAAGTACCCAGGGTTCATGACCCCATCCGCTTCCGTTCTAACGAGGCTGAGGCACAGTATGTCCGCTACGCTCGTAAGAAGGTAGAGGGAGGTCGTCGGGTGGACTTGGCTAGCCTGGCCTTGTTTGATGTGGAAAGGTTTGGTGACATGGGCTGGCTTCCTATGATCACTTACGAAGCCTGTACTCATCCAGATTTGGTGAGACAGTTTTATTGTAATCTCCAAATGGTGGGGGATTACAATGATTGGAGATTACAATGATGCTGAGAGGGGTAGAGAGCTCAGGATCATTAGCTACGTCAACGGAGTTGAGGTTTCCTTTGATTATCGGAAGCTAGCGGATCTCTTGGGCATTTCATACGACAGCCCCTTGGTGTTCTTTGCTCCTAGAGAGCCGCAGTTCTTTTCATTGGAGATGAGGGCTGAGATAGACCGTCAGCTCATCAGAGAGGATCGCTGGGAGATGAAAGCGATCTACCTACGTCCAGAGCCGCGGGTGTACTGTAAGATCATTCAGCACAACCTAATACCTCAGAGTGGGCACTACGAGAGGATCTCCCAGTTGACCCAGTTCTTGTTGTACTGTATCTGCACTAGGTAGCTTGTCTACCTCCCTTATATCATTATGCGGACGATGATTAGTGCCACATTGCCCGGTCATGTTGGCAACCTGCCTTATGGACGCATGATCACTACACTGCTTACCCGCCTGGGTGCTGACTTGGTGGATGAGAGGATTCAAGAGAAATCCTTCTCATCACCTCTGGATTGAGAGGCCATCTGTAAGATGGGCATGCGGGATGCTCAGGTCAGCGATGATGAAAGGAATGCTCTGGTGCGTCCGCGTACCCGAGTGGAGATGGCTGACGCTGAGGCAGCAGCCAGCCGCTGGAGCAAGGGTTCATGGGGGTGATGATGATCGTTTGTACATGGATGTGGATTCCATACCTCCTCCATCACCTACTCATGCTACAGGAGCTAGTCCTTCTTATGCAGCTGGTCCTTCACATGCAGCTGGTCCTTCACACCCACCTTCTGATGATATGCTCGGATACTGCATGAGATTAGAGAGGCTCAATGCATGTCTGATCTGAGGATGGGAGAGCTTCTAGATGCTCAGTGCATGTCAGATCTGAGGGTAGGAGAGCTTCTAGATGCTCAGCGCGTGACTGATCAGCGGGTGGCTGATCTTACAGCTAGTCTTCAGATGACCCAGACTCAGATAGCTTGGTTGACTAGAGTCTATGCTGAGGATTATGACAGAGACCGCGAGGCATCGCCTCCTCCATCACCTCCAGCTTCCTGATGTATTTTCTTTTTATTTTTCTTTTTGTACTTCAGAGTAACTGTCCGGGTTGTGGACTGTACTCTGCTTTAGACTTGTATATATACATTTGTTTTTCCTTCGAGTGTATATAAATTTGTTTCTCATTTAATAGATGCATTATTCTCTTTCAATTTTGGTCTCAAACAACACAGATACTTATGGTGTGTTATTATTACAGCTTTTAAATATTTATCCTATCTCAATTCATAAACTTTTGTGGTAGTATACTGGTTTACAAGACAGGGCCTGAGAGCCCTGATACCAAGTTGTCACACCCCAATTCCATACTATTCAGAACGGTGTGATGAACCGCTAATAAACCAACTGTTCAACCAGGATCTCTAATAGGCTGTTTTCTTTTTAAATTAAACCATACACATCCACAACCATAACCAGAATAAACACATAATAGCGGAAGTCTTAATATTAAATGAACTGAGGAATCTAACTGTGATAATCATAAATAAAATATCAATTTATGTTGTATCAACCAAGACAAAAGTAAATAAAATATCAATTACGTTTCCTTAATAGTTCAAATAAAAATCTAATCGAAAACACATGAGTTGCACTCGCATGAGGAGTCATGCGTCTCCACTATGTCTTCAGCCTCCATTGCAGCAATGTGTCCGTACACAGAAGCATTCATATAATCTTCCACACTGGTACCTGCATCATCAACTAAAAATATTCGACGTCGAAAGGGTGAGCACACATCACGGCTCAGTGAGCAAACAAAACAATGCAACAAACATATGCATGCATTCAATTCATATTTGTGGTCTGGTATATAAGTTTGCAATGTGCTATAGAAAGGATAGGTGGCCGCCGCACCTCTATACACGAATGTGTGGAACTGCCCAACAGATCAAACACCATTGCCTCCCCCACATGCACCCACCATGGAATAGAGAAAGAGCTAAAGTGTCTGGATCAAACACTACATAACACTTCCCCTGATGCCCTACCCATACCAACACGTAAGCCCCTGCTGGTGAGGGCTTGCAAACTGGGCTCGCAACTAACCAATCCTAATGTCAAATAGTGTATCCAAGGCCTCACCCCGGCATCCTTCAATACATCCATAGAGATAGAGCTAAGGCCCCCTGGTAGAGTCAAATACTACACGGTCCGAGACCACCTCCCCTGATGCCCTACGACGTAATAGTTCTGCTAAGGTAATGGCGATACGACGATGTCAGTAGACAAGACTTGAGTAGAGATAGAGCTAATGTGCCTGGATCAAACACCGCATAACACCTCCCCTGATGCCCCACTCGCATCATGTACACTAACCACACACAAACATTCACATGTCTATTCCTAGCATCATCATCATCATTATCATGTTATAAATAAAACGAATTAAATATGCATGGACATTAATAGCAGGAATATTGGGTGACATATTGAATGCACATTACAAGCATACACGCATAGTATCAGTCATGGCATTGGACACAAGAATAAAAATAGTTTATTATTAGCCAATTAGTGTAGGTCTTGTTCCCTTACCTTTGCTTGAGTATAGATCATCTTTCAAGCTTTAAGAATCACTTTTATATCAATAGGAGAACCTAACAAGTCAATAGATTTTAGTTAGAGGTCATTCCGATAATTTTAGGCTTACTGTTAAGCGAGGGTCGCAGGACAGGTCGCAGGTAGGGTAGCAGTTTACTGGGACCCCCAGGGGTAGGGTCGATGCCTGGGTCGGATGTTCCATTGACCCTGGGTGTGACCACCCCATCCCTGGACTTCCCGAATGTTGGGGGTCTATCCTGTGGTCTGGTAGGGTCGATTCCTAATCGACCCCACATGCGACCCCCTGTGGATTGAGTCAAGAATTTCATCCTACAGTCCATTCTTTCATGTTTGGGTCCTATGGTTTACTTTCACAATCCATTCTATGGTTGTTCTATGGCTTAAAACTATAGGTTTCTTCCTTACTTTGCCTACCATGATTTCCTCCATGGATTTCATTGAAATCCTCCCATGGATGGATGATTTGGGTTTATCCTAAGTCATACCCTCTTCATGAACTATTCTAAGGTCTTAAATCATTAATGGAAACATTCCCATACCTTAGGTTTGCTGAGATTCAGAGGTTTCTCTGAATTCTTCTCTTTAGTCTTCTTCTCCAACTTTCCTTCTCTTCTCCTTCTCTTTTCTTTCTCTCACTTTCAATTAGGGTTTGAAAAGGAGTCAAAGAGGCTAAGGGACGTCCTATTTATAGAGGAGAACCTCCCAAAATAAGTCCCATTGAGATTAGAAAATAATCCCCTTGAAATTTGGAAAATTTCATATTTACGGTTTCTATCGGCAAAGAGGGGGTCGATGAAGGTGTCGGAGATCCCATCGACCCTCACGTCTAAATTGTCTGACCCTTGGTTAAGGGGTCTGACCCTACCTATCTGGGTATGCGACCATGCCCTCTATTTTACTATTTTTGGGTCAGTTTAATACCTGGTTTCGCTATTTCCTTCACGTACTTGGTCCATTTGGCTCGACCATGATAGGTAGACCTGGTACAAGGTGTTATGACCGGTTAGTTCGATACGGGTCTTACAAACTGGCTGCCTAATACAGATATAGTACAGCAGTTACTGAGTCAGCCGTGAGACCATCTCATAGTATCCGCCCTGGGGAATAAGATTATGCTGGATAATCTTATAGTAGACCCGTGGCTCTGGACGCAGGTTGACTGCTTTCATCTCCCAGTAGTCATTCCAAATAATCTGGTTATCTACTTTTGCACGCAACTATTAAGACTGAAATTGTGGCTCCCTGGGTGCACCGTAAACCAACTGACCATCATTTGAGATGCCTAGGAGATCAACTAACTCCTGATAGTTTAAACAGATCGAAACCCCTTTCACCCACCTCGTGATCTGAAGCTCTCTACCCCTGTCAACATCCTCTAGGTTACACTCTACCTGTAGGTGATAATAGAACTGCTTAACCAAGTCCGGGTGACTGCAAGCCTAGTACAGAATCACTGGAAGCCAGCCAATATCACCAAACGCCCTTTCCACATCCAACAGGGCTAAATGCTCTAAGTTAACATATCTACCCCCTTTCACTTTCTTTCAATTAAACCATGGGTATTGTGTTTCCACTTCCACAGACCTGAAGCGACGTGGGTCATGAACTCGAGAAACTTTAGTGCGAACCATGATAACTGCAAGAGAAGAAGATAAGAAAAACAAGTTAGACAAATTTAAAAATTTGATAGCATAACGATGTAAAATGGGAAAAAGCCTCACTTTTCACCCAAACATTTTGGTAGGAGGACTTACATAAGTCCCAAACCAACCTGCAAGGCTCATACAATCGGAAATTTAAACTAGGTAGGTCGAATTTGAAGATATTTTGACAATTGGTAAAAACCCCAAAATTTAGGTCAAAAATGGGAATTTTCAAGTTTCTACCAAACCAACCGATAAAACTCAAATTTTCTTGAGGGCTTTCATCCATTAGGTGGCCAATAGTAAAAGCCCCCAATAAAAATCAAATTTTTACGGTCAAAAAAATTTGAATTAGAAGAAAACCCTACAAATGGCAAAAACCCTAGGTATGAAAGCTTAAAAATGGAGAAAAGTAGATAACATACCTCAAGGAATGGAATGGAGATCGTGGATCGATGGAAGTTGAGTTGTGATCGTAGGAAAGGAAAGGAGAATGAGAGGGTAAGATTTCAAAAATAGGTTTAAAAACCTGATTTTGAACCATACGGTCACACAATTCAACCAAAATGATCGACCGTATGATCAACCGTATTATCGACCATAAGGTCTCGGTAAGTTGCCAGGATTTTGAAGGTTGCACCTATGGTCACACAACATGCGACCGTAGGCCATCGACCATATGACTGATTGTTGTCTGCATTTTGATTCTGTCTGAACTTTTTCCTATTAATTTTGTTCTTCTCTCGCTTTCCATTATGAGACTAACCCAATACTACCATTCTATGTTGTCTTACATGTGTAGCTTTGCCAGTAACATACCACCCAAGAGTTCAAATGGCTGGGCATAGAGTAAGCAGAAGGAGACAGAATGCAAATCTATCTCCACCACCTATGGAGACCAACGACAATGAAGGTCAGCAAGGGAAGGAAGGAAATATTGGAGCTCAAACTACTATGCCTCAGAATATTCACACCCAAGCGAACCCAACCAACTTACCTGCACTACCTATGGATTTGGCTACTATGGTGATGAATTTGGCACAGCAAATATAGCATATATAGCAAATGCAAGCCAACATGCAAGCTGCTATGGGAATTACTTTCCCAGTTGCAAACACAATATCTCTACCTATAGGACAAGCTAGTACTCCACCTGGTGGTAGCAATACTGTACCTCAAGCACCGTAGACACTAACAGTACAAGGCTAAGTGCAAAACCCTGAAGCACCGCAAGGCGAGTATAACTAAGGTAATTATCAGTACCAACTGCCTATGTATGGGGAATATGCATAGTATCAGCTTTATTACTCCAGACTGATCGAGCATTTCCTGAAGTTGAAGCCGAAGGAATTCACGGGCAAGCCATCAGATCTGTTGTGGCTAGCTCACTAGATCGATGAGATGGAAAGAAACTTTATGATGATGACTATAAATGAAAAAGAGAAGGTATTATGTGCCATGTTCATGTTCTGGTGGAAATCAACTAAAAGTTATCTGTTAACAAAGCACGCCCAACTGATATGGGTTAGCTATAAAGAAGCTTTTTTCGAGAAGTATTTTCCAAGGAGTTTCAGAGATCAAATGGAAAAGGAGTTCCTGAGTCTGTATCGGGGACAGATGATTGTAGAAGCATATCAATAGTGTTATGAAGAACTGTTCTTCTTTGCTCCCTCTACCACGCAGGAGGAAAACACCAAAACCCGAAGGTTCGTCATGGGACTTAGGGGAAACATCCGTTAGCATGTATTAGGACTGAAAAAGAAGATTTATAATGAAGCTGTACAGATTGTTCGAGTACTGGAATCGAGCCAGAGGGAAATTTATTTTGCTTAGAACAGAGGTATAAAGAGGCCCAATGGAAACTCATACAACGGAGGTAACCTAAAGACATTTAAACCCTTCCATATTTAAGGTTTCAATGCTGCAGCCAAGATTGCTCCGGCAGCCCAACCTCAACAGAAGCAAAGTAATGCTGGAATCAAATGCTTTAATTACGATCAAGTAGGACATTACTCAAAAGAGTGTCCTAAGCCAAGGAAGCAGCTATAGCAAGGAAGGGTTTATGCAGTTACTTCTGAGGATGCTGCCGCATTGCCTGATGTAGTCACATGTATGACCTGAATCTTTTGTTTTGTACTATCTTGTGTAAGCATATAGATTAATATAAGAAGAAAATCACATGTATCGTACCTATAAATGGCATACCCGCCAAAGTACTCTTTGACTCTGGGGCTACTCATTCTTTTATATCTATGTCGTTTGAAAAGAAGTTAAATCTACCCCTTAGACCTTTAGACTGCAAACTACTTGTACGATCACCTATGGGATTAGAAGTGGAACTAGACAAAGGTTATGGACCATGTCCAGTTCTTATCGGTGAGAAGATTTTGTATGCAACCTTAATCAAACCCGAGAGCCGTTATCTTGGGAATGGATTGGTTAGCTTAGCACTCTGCAAACCTATTATGTGTGGAAAAAAACTGACATTTAAAGACAAGGAAGGAACCAAACTTCCCCGTAAATGAAAACTCATTCTCTCTGCATTAAAGGCTAAAAAATGCCTCGATAAAAGAGGAATTGGGTATCTAGTATCCGTGGTCTACCTCACCAAGGAAGCACCACTAGTGGAGGATATTGAAGTTGTGCATGAATTTTTGGATGTATTTCTTGAGGAACTACCAGGACTACCACCTGACCGAGCGATAGAGTTCATTATAGATCTTATACCCAGAGCCGCACCAGTACCGAAAGCACCCTATCGAATGGCTCCTACTGAACTGAAGGAACTGAAGGTACAATTACAGGAGTTATTGGACAAGGTTTATATTAGACCTAGCATATCAGCATGGGGAGCGCTAGTATTGTTGGTGAGAAAGAAGGATGGTAGCGTTCGACTGTATACAGATTATCAAGAATTGAATAAACTTACAATCAAGAATCGATACCCATTGCCTCGGATCGATCACTTATTGGACCAGTTGAAAGGTGTCAAAGTGTTCTCCAAAATTGATTTTTGGTCAGGATATCATCAGTTGAAGATTAAGGAAGGTAATATTCCGAAGATAGCATTCAGAACTAGATTTAGACATTATGAATTTGTAGTCATGTCTTTTGGATTGACTAATGCACCCGCAACTTTTATGGAACTCATGAATCAGGTATTCCATGATATGTTGGATATGTCAGTTATTGTATTTATTGATGACATACTAGTTTACTCCAAGAACAAAGAAACTCATATCGCAAATCTAAGAGCCACTTTGCAGCGACTAAGAAAAGATAAGCTTTACGCAAAATTTACTAAGTGTGAGTTCTGGCTGAGTGAAGTCACTTTCTTAGGCCATGTTGTATCTGTTGAAGGAATTAAAGTGGATCCTAGCAAGATTGAAGCCATTGTGAAATGGGAAGCACCTAAGAAGGTTGCAGAAATTGGAAGTTTCTTAGGTTTGGCCGGTTACTATTGACGATTCATGGAAGATTACTCTAGAATCGTTGTACCTCTCACCAGTCTAACTAAGAGAGGAGAAAAGTTTGTTTGGATAGACAAATGTGAAGAGTGTTTCCAAACATTAAAGGCTAAATTGATATTAGTTCCCATCTTGACTATTTCGATCCCTAACAACCATTACCTTGTACATCGATGCATCTGGGTTAGGTTTGGGGTGTTTATTTATGCAAGGAGAACAAATAATTGCGTATGCTTCCAGATAATTAAAGACACATGAGAAAAACTACTCAACTCATGACATGGAACTAGCAGCAGTAGTACATGCTGTCAAGATATGGAGACATTATTAGTATGGTGAGAAATTTCAGATTAAATCAGATCATAAGAGTCTCACTTATCATTTTAATCAGAAGGAGTTGAACATGAGACAGAGAATATGGCTGGAATTACTGAAGGATTATGATTGCAATATCCAGTATCATCTAGGAAAAGCTAATGTAGTTGTTGACGCATTGAGCAGGAAAGCAATGACAAAATCTCAGGAAGAAGCTAGTACAAATGTTGTAGCGTGTGTCACAAGAAGAGTATTTAATTACAATAACGAGTAGTTCGTGATTGATATTACAAATGAATCAGCTGATCAAGGGTTTATTCATCTATTCTAAAACATGTTTGCTACGTTGAAGATTGTACCTGATTTGCTAGATGAAATAAAAGTAGCCATTAAATCAAACCCTTATTTGAGAACGGTGCAAGAAGACCTTGAAAAAGGTAGGACTACTCCTGAGTTCACCTTGGACGTTGAAAAGGTACTAAGATACAAAGGGAGAGTATGTGTTGCTGAAAATGATGACTTGGATATTAGACATAGATTAAAGAAGGAAGCCTACACCACTACTTATTCGGTACATCCTGGAAGTACAAAGATATATCATGATCTGAAGAAACTATATTGGTGGAGAGGAATGAAAAAGGATGTAGCTAAATTTGTGTATCAATGTCTGAATTGTCAGCAGGTTAAGGCTGAAAGGCAAACACCTGTAGGTTATTGCAGCCACTACTAGAACCGACATGGAAATGGGACTGCATTACTATGGACTTCGTCACCGGGTTACCGTTGACTCCTAGAGTAGTTGACGCAATCTGGGTGATTATAGATCGTTTGACTAAGACAGCTCGTTTTATAGCTATATGACCTCAGTATACCCTAGAGAGGTTAGCTAAGCTATATGTGGATAATATTGTCAGATTGCATGGTGTGCCTGAAAGCATCATGTCCGAAAGAGACCCACGTTTTACCTCAAAGTTTTGGGAAAGATTACAGAAGGCTATGGGTGCAACGTTGAAGTTTAGTACTGCATTTCATCCTTAGACAGACGGACAGTCGAAGCGTACTATTCAAATTTTAGAAGACATGCTTCGAGCTTATGTCATTGATTTCAAAGGATCATGGGATGAGAAATTACCATTGATCAAGTTCGCTTATAATAACAGCTATCGAGCTACAATACAGATGTCACCCTATAAAGCACTGTATGGTAGAAAAAGTCAAACTCTTTTATTTTGGAACAAAGTTGGAGAACAGAGTATTATTGGACCAGAGTTTATTGAAGAGACTTGTCGAATGGTCGACATTATCAAGGAAACAGTCTGAATAGTTCAGAACCGTCAGAAGCAATATGCAGATAATCGACGTAGAGATTTCGAATTCACCATAAGTGATAAGGTTCGGACATAAGAGAAAGTTGTGTCCTAGATATATTGGACCATATGAAGTTCTAGATAGACGTGGAAGGGTAGCATATCAATTAGCAATACCACCATCAATGACTAGTGTACATGATGTATTCCATGTCTCACAATTGAAGAAGTACGTCAGAGATCCAACACACATGTTAACAACGGATCCACCGAATTTGACTGAAGATTTGACGTTCGAAGTAGTACCTTCTGAGATCACAAGCCGAAAGGTGCAACATCTTTGCAACCATGACATTTATTATGTTAAGGTTACTTGGAGACGCCCAAATGTGGAAGAAATTATAATGGAAGAAGAGAACGCTATGTAGAAGTAATATCCTCACCTATTTGAGTCAGAAGGTATGTGTAAATTTTGAGGACAAAATTTTTATAAGAGGGGGGAGTTCTAAGACCCGCACTCCATTAACTTGGTCTAACCGTGTCGTGCTAGGTCTTCCCATCATTTCTGGATCAAGTGGACCGATCGTTTGAAGATGGATCACAAACCAGGTATGAGAATCGAGTTAAAAACACTAAAAACATACCTATGGTTGAATACCTGGGTAGGTATGGTCGACCATAAGGAAGGAAACAAGAATCTCAGACCATGAACCCCACAGTCGATGATTTTGACCATACGGTCGATGGGTTCTTTGACCGTAGCCATCTACCGTGAGACCCTAGATCAGACTCCGTGTTTTGGAAACTTTCCTAAACTAAGAGATTGCTTTCCCAATTGAAAGAAGACTCTATATGGAGAGTTTTCCTCTATATAAAGGACGTCCCTTAGCCCTTTTTCACTCTTTTAGAACATTAGTAAACCCTAGACAAAAAAAAAAGGGAAGAAAAAGAGGAGAAGGAGAAGAAGAAAAGGCTAAGGAGAGGATTTTGTTGAGAAGAGATTGACTCTCTATCATAGACAAAGGTATGAACCTAATCTCTAAATATGTTAATTCTATGGACTAAGGATTCTATGGAGGATTGAGGATGTCAACCTATCATGATCCATGTGATTCCTTGAGAAATTTCCAAGGATAACCATGGGGGATGAGTTTGATGGTTAGGGTTGATAAGAAACTGCTAATGATGGCCATAGGATGACCTTAGGACAAATCCAATTGAAGAATAGACGAATTGACCCAGGCAAAACTTGTATCGCATGTAGTCTGTGACCAAAAATCTCAAGGTCGCAGCTACGGTAGACCATAGCATGACCAGCATGACCAGAGGATCGATCATTGGCCTTCGGGTAGATCCAGAAACCATATGGTAGCAGCTACGGTAGCACCATATGTGACCATAGGGGATCGACCATAGGCAGTAAGGTCGATACAGTATGAGACCATAGGACCAATCAGACACCTATCAGTGCTCTGTTTTGATTTCCTACTACGGTAACATGTTACATATGAACCCTAACTTAAATTCATATAACTTTTAGGTTGTTAAATCAATTCAAAGAAAATTTTAAGGCTTGGAAGAAGATCAAGTATTGCTAATAGGTGAGGGAACAAGACCTAAACTAATTGGTTAATAAAAAACTATTTATTTTTATTGAGTCCAATGCCATGATTGATTCTATGCTTGTATGCTTGTAATGTGCATTTTACTTGTCATCCAATATTCCTCCTATTACTACTCATGCGTATTTAATTCTATTTATTTATAATATGATGATGAGGATGATGTTAAGAATAGGGATGTGAATGTATGTGTGTGGTTGGTGTGTTGGATGCGAGTGGAGCATCAAGGGAAGGACGTGGCATGGTGGTCTTTGACCTTGTCACCAGACTCTAGCTCTATCTCTACTCAATTCTTTCCCACTAACATCGTCGTATCGTCATTATCTTAGCAGAACTATTATGTCGTAGGGCATCAGGGGAGGTGGTCTAGGACTGTGGGGTCTTTGACTCTGCCAGGGGGCCTTAGCTCTATCTCTATGGACATAATTAGGGATGCTAGGGTGAGGTCTTGGATACACTGTATGGCATTAGGATTGGTTAGTCATGAGCCCAGTTTGCAAGCCCTCGCCAATAGGGGCTTACGTGTTGGTATGGGTAGGGCATCAAGGGAAGTGTTGCCAGTGTTTGATCCGGACACTTTAGCTCTATCTCTATTCCATGGTGGGTGCATGTGGGATGGCAATGGTGTTTGATCCATTGGGTGGATTCACACACTCATGTATAGTGGTGCGGGGGCCACCCAATCTTTCTATAGCACATTGTAAACTTAAAAAGCAGACCAAAGATAGGAATTGAATGCATGCATATGTTTGTTGCATTGTTTTGTTTGCTCACTGAGCCATGCTGTGTGCTCACCCTTTCGACGTCGAATATTTTTAGTTGATGATGCAGGTCCTACTGTTGAAGAATATATGAATGCGTCGACGTGTGGACACGTTGCTACCATGGACGTAGAAGCTGAAGAAGATGCGCATGATTTATCATGTGAGTGCAACCAATGTATTTTTGCTTATGTTTAGTAATAACTTGAACATCAAATATGTAATTGATTATTTATTTTATGTCTTGTGGTTTAGAGATAATTGGATTAAATACTTATTTGTCACTATTAGACTCTCAGTACATTATCTGTAAGACTTTCATTTATTTGTTTATTACCTCTTATTATTACTGTGGAATGTGTGTGTGGTTTGATATGGTGGGTACGACCTATATGAGATCCTAGTTGAACCGTTGGTTTATTGGCTGTTCATTATACTAATTTGGTTAGACCATAATTGGGGTATGACAACACAGAACCATTTATTGGATGGCCTATTATCACACAAGAGCATGTTATCAATCGCTTCCATCACACAGCATAGTAAAGTAAGAGAAAACACACACATCCAAGGGTTTAGTTTCCCTATAGAAAATTAGAGAGTAAATCTTCAGTAAGCTGATCAGATAGCTTTCTACCAGAGTCCTTATATCTCTATCAAAATCATAACCAATATAATTTCATTAACATATTATCTAATCATTTATTTTTGTTTCTCTTTAAGCTTATTATCTGATGTTCACAACGTTATAAACTTATCTAAATTATTTACTGTTTGTTTATCATGATATAGCATCAAGGGGTCATTATTAATTCCATTTGATTATCGTTCATAACCTTAGGGTATGTCTAAACATTGCAGTAAGCCTGTTGTCCATAGGAGATAACTGAAATGAACACTAAATTCTCCACAAGATGACACAATCACTAGCCAGAATCACTTTTTAGGAGCATTAATACTAAGAAGGACTTCTTATAACGAAGTTGAAGGTGTTCTAACACCTCACAGGGGTCAGGTTACTAGCGTCTAAGGTTCCACACTTGCTATCCAAGGGTTTCTATCATTTAAAAATAATGAACAGGAAGCTACCTAAATAAGTTATAGGGTATTTACTTAAAATAATGCAAAGAACGTTCATAAACATTTGATTTCGGAGATCAAAACCCATAAGAAGGCTTATAAAAATTCTAGAAAGTTATTGACCAAAGATGGTAAACAACAGGGATCAAAACCCTGTGTGGCACGTGGCATCGACCGCACAGTCTGACCACCAGGTGTGAGGCACGTGCCATTGACTGCACATCAAAACGTGGTCATTTTACAGTGCCGATACCATAGAAAGATTGCCTTGCTCTTATAGGTTGGGTTTATGATCTCCCATTATAGAGGCAAAGTGTCACACTCCGTTCTCGATGTATCGGTACTATGGAATGGAGGAGATCTCCACATCCTAATTTAGGGCATTGGAAATCCCCTTCCAGGATCATAGAATATGGAACACCAAGTAAATAACCCAATATAACACAATAAGTTATAATAATCTACACCATCGAATTAAATGTATTTAAATCAAGAGTATAGCGGAAGTCTTAAAATAATTAAACAATCTCAGTAGAAATATTCAAATGATAATAATATAAATAAATCCCCAAACAATTGTAGACATAGTAAATAAGATAATTAAATCCTTAAAATATAAATTATTCATCTCGGCAATATGCCCCAAATCCAACTTAAATAATCCAAATTCAAATAAGTTTATCAAACAACTCGAAATGTCTATCCATAAATGCAGTCGTCATACTCGCATGATTCGTTATGAACATCGTCATCACTAGCGTTCGCGTCACCATTATTCACTTCAGTAATACTTGCATCTAAAAGAATTTGTGTATACAAGGGTATGCTCAACCATCAAGCTTAGCAAGAAAATCAAATGTGCGTAAACAAAATGCATGAATTACAACTACAGTCTGGTATACAACTGTAAGTGCCAGCTCAAGACAACCAATACATGGAGTCTCCGGCTACACGGGACTTCCCATCAGAATGAATACCGCCTCACACGACGTACAGTAAAATCACCCATTTATGGGTCCGTCATTATGGAAAAAGCCTGTATTATGTCAATAACTTGTCCATAACTCATCCCAAGCCTATATTAAGCCAGTCACTTGAGGAGGTGGTAATCCCACTAGTCGACCCACCCGTCCATCCACACGAAGTCGGGTATGGGGAGCATTGCAGCTATGATCATACCACCCTTTATTGAACTCATGCCACTACATAGCCCCCTAATGGCTAAAGGTACAATTATTAGGGTGATTTTAATTCAACTAACCAAGTTTTCCTATTAATGAAATTACTAGAACGTAACATCGACAAGCTTCCAACCCCGTCCATCTTCCCACCTAGGGCGTCTTGGCATGACTAAGTTACCTTTGGTCATTGCAAAGCAGTGTCAATAAGAAGTGGTGCAAGCAACCCAGACCACCCACCTTCCCCCTTACTAACTTATCTAGACATCACAAGTTTAAATAATAGGTCAGTCACTTTTGTGGAATGGTGGCAACTGTCCCATACCACTCGACCTTTAATCCTTATGGGCACTGTAGACCCCAAGCTCAAGAATGCATATGCATGGCAAACAAATAATTTATTGGATGGCATGTTATCACACAAACATGTTATCAGTCGCAAAGCATCACACAGCATATTTAAAAGTCTAAATCTACCAAACAATGTTCAATTCCCTTACTTGAGGTAACAGCAGCTAACTAATAGAGAGTACAGTCTTGAGTAGTTTCTCCTAGTGTTTTGTTGTACCTTAGATAACAATAACAATAGTAATATTTATCAATCAGTTCACTGTTTATCTCTATTGTTTGTCTAAGCATAGCCTTATAAATTATTCATACTTTCCAGAGTTTTGGTTATCAATAATAAACACCTTACACTCACTGCGTAGAGTTCCAAATGCATAAAAATTCTAAACAGCAAGCATATAAGGTATAAAGTGTTGGTTTTAATCGAAACAATGGAGCATACCTATGCAAACATATGGTTCCAAGGATATGAACACATAGGTAGGTTTATAAAATTCACAGAAAGAAGGTATCCAAAGATGACCTTCATTTGGGGTCATCTTACTATGCGGCACGTGACCAACTACATGGTCATTGACCAGAAGCGTGCGGCACGTAATCGACCGCACGTTGAAATGTGGTCAGCACATACCAAAACTTCTCTGGTGGTTATTCTGAGATTTTATCCAGATTATGCAGTGGGTTTGGGCTAAAAAATCCCATTCTAACTTAGGCTCTTGGCATTGATTCCATTTCTCAGTCTACCGATATTGCTATATTTTATTTCATTTCTCAGATTCAATTCCAGTACTATCAGGAGAGGTTCTCCCTTGGGTTTTAAATTCATAATAATCAATTCTAAATAATCCTCAATGTTTGGGGTCCATAGATTCAATTATTTATCCATTCCATTTATTTTTCAATATTTCTAGGATCTTAGTTCTTCACTGATTCAAATCCAACTTCCAGTTCAGCCCAAAAGCTTGGTAATTAAATAGATAATCAAGATGACTATTACGGATAGTAAATTTCAGATCATTCACTCATCATTCTCATCCATTCCTTCTCATTTATCTAAATCCTCGTTCTCTACAAATCTGATCCATACACCAATAGGTGTTTGGGTGTGTATCAGGGATGGAGAAAAAGAGATCGTGGTCATTAATCCTTGATTATAATCCTTCATGACTCTGTTGGTTTTTCTTATTCAAAGGAAAATCAAAAAGAAAGTAAGGGGTTTGTACCAATGTTGCTTTCTCCGTTGATGATGGTATTGAGCTTTCTCCTGGAGTAGTAGAGTTCCCTTTTCTCTTTTACCTCATTTCCCCTTCTCGTCTTCCTTCTCCAGCACTGGCAGAGTCTCTCTCTCTTTTTCACTTTAACGTTTCTGTCTAGATGGTAAAAGGATGAGGGAGAGAGTAAAATAGAGACTCTAACCATGTTTGGGATTAGATTTGGGTTTCCAATCATGGTAAGTTGAAGGATTCCCTCCTTTTTACCACTTTGAAATGGATAATGAACCTGGACACAATTTCCCATGAATCTAATTCAAGGCCAGGTTTGACCATGGGTCTGATCGAGTTAGTTTTCTAAACCAGACTCGCTTCAAGGGGTGTGATACTAGGTTATGGTACGTAACGGACAACACCTTGGTGGTGCTGTGCCAGACCTCCTTTTTGAGTCCAGATTGTGTTCTTCTGTATGAAGGGTCTTTCTCAGCTACCTCCATTTGGTTTCATAGACCTTATCCACCTTGGTTTGAACCTTTCATCATGGTAAGGCCTATTACAGAGTCAAAATTTCAAATTAGGTCCAAAATATTTGGGTGTGGGTCTTACATCTCCACCCCCCTACAAGGAAATTTCGTCCTTGAAATTTGACATACCTCCATCACTGAAAAATTAAGGATACTGCTCACACATATCATCTTCTTTCTCCCAAGAGGCATCTTCTTCACTGTGAGTCTTCCATATTACCATGACAAAAGTAATGCTTCTATTTTTAAGTTCTTGGACTTTTCAGTCTATGATTTTTGAAGGTTCAACTTCATAGGATAAATCTTCATTCAACTGTGGTGGCTTGGTGGTCAGTACGTGTCCTGGATCACTAATGTACTTTTTCAGCATAAACACGTAGAACACATTGTGGACTCCTGATAGTGATGGAGGCAGTTCTAATTGTTAGGCTATAGTTTCACTCCTCCCTAGGATTTCATAAGTTCCAACATACCGAGGACTTAGCTTTCCCTTCTAGCTGAATCTCTTCACCGATCTGCAAGGAGAAACCTTTAAGAACACTTTATCACCGATTTCAAATTCCAATTCTATTCATTTTAAGTCAGCATAACTCTTGTGTTGAGCCTGAGCTGCTTTAATTCTTGCTCGAATCAGATCAATCTTCTCACAAGTTTCTTAGACAATGTCAGGTCCTATAATTCTTCTTTCGTCAACTTCATTTCAGTACAATGGGGTTCTGCACTTCCTTCCATATATTGCTTCATATGGAGCCATACCAATTGTAGCTTGGTAACTGTTATTGTAAACAAACTTCATAAGTGCTAAGTTCTTATCCCACATGGTTTTGAAATCCAATGCATAAACCCTGAGCATATCTTCCAATATTTTGATTGTCCTCTCTGATTGGCCATCAGTTTACGAGTGATATGTTGTGCTGAATTTCAATTGAGTACCCATCACACTCTGTAATTCCTTCTAGAAGCGCGAAGTGAATTGTGGGTCTTGATCTGATCCGATACTGGTCAGTAGTCCATGTAACCGGACAATACTATCTATGTTTAGTTTGGCTAATTGATGCATAAAGTATTGTGTGTGTACAGCAATGAACCTTGAAGTTTTTGTAAAACAATCAACAATTACCCAAACAATGTCTATAGCTCGAGCCGTGAAAGGTAGACCAATGATGAAGTCCATCATTATGTGATCCCATTTCCATTCAGGGACAGGTAATGGTTGCAGCTTCCCTACAGGTCTTTGGTGGTCAGCCTTTACCTATTGGCAAGTTAGACATTTATAAACAAACTTAGCCACATTGGCCTTCATTCCCTTCCACCAAAAATTTTGCTTTATATCCTGGTACATTTTCGTGCTTTCGGGATGCACAATGTACGGTGTCGTATGTGCTTCCACCATGATGGTTTCTTTAATGTTTTAATCACTTTTAGGGATGCATATTCTTTCTCAGAAGTAGAGTAACCCATCATCACTTAGGGAAAAATCAATGACTAAGTTACCTTCCTTCAATTCCATCATGATCTTCCACATGTGGGGATCCTTTGTTAGTGCTTCCTTTATTTGATCTGGCAAGGTAGGCATAAAACTCAGCACACTGAAAAGTTTTGAGACGGACTTGACCAACTCTTCAAGCAATGTTTTTGTATTTACATCGCCAGATTAGGGTGAAGGTGGAGTAGTTACCACATGTGCAGACACATATGCATCGCTATCTTCTTCTTGCATTTCTTCTAGCCTTGAGATGAAAACTTTTCTACTTAAGGCAAAAACCACTATGTTAGCCTTTCCCGGGTGATACCGTATGTCCAGCTCATAATCCTTTAGAAGTTTCAACCAGTGGTGCTGCCTCATGTGTAACTATTTTTGGTTGAATAAATAAATCAAGCTCTTGTGATCTGACATGATCTTGAAAACAGCACTGAATAGGTAGTGCCTCCATATTCTCAGTGCAAAGAATATTGCTGCCTACTCCAGGTCGTAAGTGGGGTAGTTCTTCTTGTACTCTTTCAATTGTTGAGATGTATAGGCAATGACTTGATCATGCGACATTAGGACATAGCCTAGTCCTATGTTGGATGCATCGGTGTACACAGTGCACCTAATATCTCTGTCTGGTACCGTCAACACTGGGCCTATCACGAGCTTTTCTTTCAAGGTTTGGAAACTTGCTTCTCATTTTGCCATCCATTCAAACTTCTGTCCTTTCTTCGTGAGTTGAGTAAGTGGCACAGAGATTTGTGAGTAGTCCTAAATGAATCGCCGATAATACCTTGCTAAACCTAGGAAACTCCTTACTTCTGTAATTATTTTCGGGGCTTCTCATTCCAACACTGCTTGAACTTTGTTGGGATCCACAACTATTCCTTCCTCTATGACAACATGTTCGAGGAATGCCACTTTTCCTAGTCATAACTCACACTTCTTGAACTTAGCATACAACTTGTCCTTTTAGAGTCATTGCAAAACTTTTCTTAAGTGCTCATCATGTTCTTCAGGAGAGCGAGAATACACGAGGATGTCATCAATAAATACTATGAGGAACTGATCCAGATAATCATGAAATACCCTGTTTATTAATTCCATGAATGACGCCGGAGCACTTGTTAACCCAAATGACATTACCCTAAACTCATAATGACCACATCGGGTTCTAAAGGCTGTCTTTGGAATATCAGATTCTCTGATCTTCAGTTATTGATAACCTAATTGCAAATTGATCTTTGAGAATACTGATGCTCCTTGCAATTGATCAAATAGGTCATCGATCCTGGGTAGAGGGTATCCATTCTTGATCGTGAGTTTATTCAGTTCTTGATAGTATACGTACAGTTTGACGCTTCTGTCCTTTTTCTTGACGAACAAGACTGGCACTCCCCATGGTGAAATTCTTGGCCTAATAAAGCCTTTATTTAGCAATTATTATAATTGAATCTTATGTTATTTTAATTCTATAGATGCCATCTTGTAGGGTGCCTTGGATACAGGTTTGGGAGCAGATCAATTACAAATTGTATTGCTCTGTCAAGTGGCAATCCTGGTAAGTCTTCTAGAAACACCTCTGGGAATTCATTGACTACTCGTAATTCTTCTAATTTAGGCATTTCTACAGTAGCATCGACAGCAGATGCAATGTATGCATTACAACCCTATTCTAACAACTTGCTTGCTTGCAAGGCAAAAATAAAAAGCTTCTTTTACTTCTTTGGCTTTTCTCCATTGAACACAACTGGCTTATCATCATCAACTTCGAAGGAGACTATCCTTTCAGCACACAGGATGCTGGCCTTATGAGTAGCTAGCCAGTCTATCCCTAAAATTACGTCAAAGTATAACATGTCTATAAGTATCAAGTTTGTTTCCATTTGCTTATCTCTAATTTGGACTTTGCACGGGCCGTGGTAGTAGCTCAACTCCACTTGCTGTCCTTATGGCATACTAACTATAAGTTGAGACTCCATCTACTATGGGGATGTTCCTAATTTCTCAGCAAACGAGGGTAACACAACGAATGGGTCACACCTAAGTCGAAGAGTACTTAAGCCGATAATTCGGATATAGATATGGTACATACTGGTACATTATTTATTAATTTAACTGATACTTCAAGAACATGTTTGATTCATGCATAGCAGTTTATTTACTATGAGAGTGTAATACCTATAAACACACTGGCAGAGTTCTCAACATCTTCTAACGTTGTAGCAAAGACCTTGCCCTATTGTAGTCCTTGCTTTGGAGGGTATGGACAGTATCTAGAAATATGTCCCTCTTGTTGACAGTTGTAGCACCTTACAGGATCAAGTGTAGGGTTAGTGGAAGCAAGGGTAGCAGACTTCTTTGTAGAAATTTGGGTGGTCGCTTTCTTCACAACAGAGGTCTTAAACAGCTTCTTGGCATTGCGGTTACTGGTAAAGGTACTTGCTCTCTTGGTACCCAAGGTTGTTGCTCTATCTTTCCAACATGCTTGGTATCCATCTCTTTGGCTGTCTTCCACCACTTTGGCTGTTTGAACAACACCGGCATAGGTGATATGACCTTGAGCCTTCACAATGGCTTGCACTCCTCTAAGACCATTGGTGAACCTCTTTGCCTTCGATGCATATGTACCCATACTCAGAGTGGAAAAGTAGTATAGCCTCTCAAAATCCCTCTGATATTCAGTAAAAGATCTTTACAATTAACTGAAAGTTAAATTAACTGCCTCATTTTGATCTCTGTAACTCTGGGGGAAATAGTTGCCAAAGAAGGCTTCCATGAAGTTCTCCCATGAGATGTTGCCATACCTGGCCTCAAGGATAGGCCGAGTAGATTCCCACCAATTATCGGGTTCATCTTTGAACATGAAGGTGGCACAGAGTATCTTCTGCTCATCCGTGCATGGCATCATTCGAAGTCTTCTCAATGGTATGCATCCATAGTGCAGGACGCAAGGGATCATTTCCTATCGCTATAAACTTAGGAGGCTCCATTTTCTGAAACGCTTCCACTACTTTTACCATTGGTGTTAGGGTAGGTGGCAGTACTATTTGTGGAGCGACTAGAGGAATAGCAATAGGCATTGGTGTTGCTTGTGGATGCAATGGTGCTGCCACATATGGTGCTGGTGTAGGCATTGGGTTTATGGGAGGCTTTACTAGCACTGAAGCAGGTGCTGGTGCGGCTGTTGGAACTGCCAAAACTGGTATGACCGGAGTGGTTCCCCCATGAAGTACCGCTATGAGTCCAGTCATTAACTACTGTTACTGAATTTTAATGTCTCGAGCAAAGTTTTCCCAAATAATAGTAATGTCTGTGGCGGTTAGCACTGGTGGTGCGGGTGGTGGTACAGGTTCTGGCTCGGGATGTATCTCTAGCGGAGGCATAGGTGTAAGTACCCCATTTTTGTCACCATCAGCATAAGTGAACCCATATGGCAGGTTTTTAACTATTAACCCAAAGGTTTGTGATTCTCTAATGAACCCCACAGTAGGGTCATAAGATATTAGCTACTTGGATGTACAGGTCGTGAAATTATCTTCAAAATGAGACTGGAATCATCAAATTCTGACAACAAACAAGGAAGATATCACAGTTTGAAAGTGCAAGGGCATTTACGTAATTATTGTATGATGCATGAATTATCATTCATACTTCAAGACATCATATCTTGGTCATCTGATATCGGAATCAGATGACTCAAAGGCCAATATTCCTTATTTTCAGTCCTCTTCAAAGTAGAAATGAAAAATCTCGGACAAAGGTCACCGGTGGGCCCCATGCAAACATTCATGCAAAATTATCGTTAGAACTTCAAAGCTTCATATCTTTGTCGTTCTACGTCGGATTCAGATGATTCCAAGGCCATTATTCTTCATTTGTGATGTTGTAAAAAGTGGACGTAAAAAATCTCGGGTAGAAGTCTTCGAAGGGTCCCATGCAAAATTGCACATGAAAGTGGTCATTTAATCTTTGAAAATTCATATTTTAGTCACCCCATATCCAAATTAGGTGATTTCAGTTTTATTATGTTTCTTTTTTAATACTCTATAAAGTGGTCGTAAAGGATTTCCGATGCATAATGGGTAGCCAAATTATCGATAATTAGCCTGCTTAAACTATAAAAATTCATAAGTTGGCCATTTTATTTCCAAATGAGGTGATTCAAGTTTCAACATTCCTCAATTTTAGTGTTCTACAAAGTAAATGTATAAAATTTAGAATAGAGGCTATCGAAAAATTCCATGTGGAACGGTGGCAGAAATAGACTATGAAATGTCAACTTTGGTCCAAGCCAGTTAACCTAAGCAAGCCCAGTCCTGTCAATCTCGAGTTAGTCTTGCTTGACCCAATCCAGACCGGTCTGGACCAATTCATGTCGGCACATATGCATGTATTTATTTTATATATTATTTATATGTTTATATAATGTATAATATATTATAATATATCACATAATATATACATATGTCTTATATGTATATTATATTATATATATATTAATATATTAATATATTATATTTGTATATGTATGTTTTATATATAAAAAACAAGTAAGATCCGAATAGAAAAGAAAAAGGGAAAGAATTTGAGACCGAGAAAAGGAAAGAAAGCAGAGAGAGGAGAGATCTGAAAGAGGGGACCATATTCGAAGGAATAGAAAAAGAAAAAAAGAAAGAATTTGAGATCGAGAAAAGGAATGAAAAATCAAAAAGAGATTGAGAGATTGAGGGAGACCGAGAAAAGGAAAGAAAGCAGAGAGAGGTGAGATCTGAAGAAGGGGACCAGATCCGAAGGAGAGAGGGAAAAAAGGGAGATTGAGAAAAATCAGAGAAAAAGGAGATATGAAGGGGGACTGATTACCGAAAAGAAAAGGAAAGGAGAGGGAAAAATAGCGTTGAGAAAAGAGAGCAGAAAGAAAGGGGGAAGCAAAAGAGAGAATCGAGATAGAGAGAGAGAGGAAAAAAAGAGAGAGGAAAAAATTAGAAAGGGAGAAATCAGAGGGGGATTGAGAGAAATCAGAGAAAGAAAAGAAAAAAATGAAAAAAAGGAAGAAGGGGATCAAGAAAGAGGATTGGCAGAAAGGAGAAGAGAGAGCGGAGAGAGGAAACTTGGAGAAGAAATTAGAGGGAGAAGGTCGACTGCAGCAAGGTATTTTAGGCTAAGAAAGGAAGATCGGTGAGAGAACAGAAAATTGAGGGGATCAGAAGGACATAGAGAGACGAAATTGATAGAGAGACAGATAGAGAGAAATCGAGGGAGGATTAGAGAGAGCGGAGGAGATTGAGAGAGGAGAGCGGTTGAGAAAGAGGGAGAGACATGGGCGGAGAAGTAGCTGGACAAAGAGGAGAAGATCAAGAGGAGCAGCAGAATTGCGGATCGAGGAAGAAGAGGAAGACCAGGTAAGTTCTGACTCTTTCCTTTTTCTCTATGGTTTATTCTGTGCACACCAATCATACACTCAATCATCACTTGATCATCAAACCCACACCTGTTACACCACTCGATTTCTCCTTGCCACAACACCACCACATGCTGCCAATACCTACAAACACCTGCACCTCTATCTTTTGCAACCTTCATCACCGAATACAACACCTATTACTAAACCGAATCATTACTATTTATCCACGCATAGCATCGGACCATCTTTCAAACCCCACCTGTCCAACAACATCCCACGTAATCCAACTGAACACCACCATGCTACCCGCATCCCCCTGCCGCTAAATCTGCTGCAAACACCAGACCCGATATCACCCTCTACGAAATCCTTGCACCTTCGTCCTTACACCTTTAATACCCAGATCATGTTGTCCCTACAATGAACCCTCCATCCATCAAGCACCTGTAATCTATCTGCTACTACACCCTTGCACAACCACAGTTAGACCCAATTCCATTTCTTTTTAGCCCCATAACACTTATCACCTGTCCGTAAGTTCCCATTACCTTGCAACCTTGGACCGAGAAATCCCATCATTAATCCACCTGCCACCTCACATCCCACACTATCATTTCACCGAATACCCACCACCTGTACAGCCATCGACCTTCCCTACAACCTCCACCTGTTGCCTTCATCATAAACCAAACCCACCTGTCACCACTTCCATTTACTTGGCAAACCCCATCTCAAACTTGCATCAACCGAGAGTTATCAAAATTCTGTCTGATTACCTATCATCAATCCCAGGTTAATTAGATCAATCCATTAAATCAGACTAAATCCCATCATAATGGAGCTGTCCCCATCTCTAAATGATTTATTCCATGACTCTCTTCCCAAATCAGGTTTTCACATTAATTATTAGATGCTTCCCATTTGATACGCACAAACCTGATCAATTCATCCTCATACCCGATCTGCTTCATTTGATCATATTATTTGCATTTTAATGTGATTTAAGTTGATATAAACCATTGATTTTCAAGATTTAATCATATGATGCATGTTAATATGCAATCTGAACCATTAGATGACATGAAAACTGATTTAAATGAATCTTAACAGTTAGATTACCATCTTGAGTGATTTGAACCATTGGATTATAATTGGGAATATTCTAAACGAATCTGAACGGTTAGACTACCATCAATAGTGATTTATACCATTGAATTTTTCATCATGAGTATTTTTAGATGTTCACTGACATGTTTGGATGCTCATTGCCATATTTAGATGCTCACTGTCATGTTTGCAAGTTCATTGCCATGATTAAATACTCACTGTCATATTTGGATAAATGACCACATTTAGAGTACTCACATGCTCTGTTTGGATTGCTCACCTACCATGTTGGGTCTTACCATGCTTAGAAAATAGCATGTAAGATCTTACCTTTTTAGATAATTCATGTCATATTTGCGTTCTATGTTTGGTACTTGCCATATTGATATAGAGATGCATATATTGATTTCTTGCCATATTAGGTCTTGCCATGCTTAGAAAATAGCATATTAGATCATGCCATATAGGCCCTTGCCTTATTTGCAATACATGCCATATTTGAGAGATTTTTAACAATCTTACTATATGTGAATTTCTTGCCATAAATGTATTATATGCCATATTTAGATGAATAATTTATTTTTGATAATAATTTAATTTATGCAATACCGTAGTTGAACTATCATATATGCACACTTCTAGAAGACAATCTAGGCGTGGGGACGTGCATTTAGGCACCCACATTCTTAGGGAGAGTATAATGGGAAATAATAAAAATCTTAGTAAAGAAAGAGAATTCTTTGCCAAACCTTCCAAAATTAGAACTTAAGATGAAAAGGGTAGCTCAGGATGATTTCTGCCCCTCAGTAAACCCTAAACCTAGAATAGGTTCTCAATCCTAAACCTAGAATAAGTTCTCAATCCTTAAACTATAATAGGTTCTCAATCCTAAACCCAGAATAGGTTCTATACCCTAAACCTATAATAGGTTCTCAATCATTAACCTAGAACAGGTTATTTCATCAGCTCGAACAATGGATTCTGATTCCTAGGGCAATCCCTAGGATACGTAGGCCATTTGGGAGAAACCCAAATTCGGATCCATATTTTAGTCCACTCGGACTATCCATAGATCCACATGGACAACTAACCATTTCAATCCAGCCTGAACTATACGGATTCTGATTCCTAGGTCAAACCCTAGGATACGTAGGCCATTTGTGAGAAATCCAAATTTGGATCCACACCTTAGTCCACTCAAGACTATCCATAGATCTACTAGGATATCCATCCATATTTTAACCAAGAAAAGGTTATCTATAATTTGACCCAAATAGGGTTATCTACATTCCAACCCAGAAAGGGTTATCCACATTTTAAACTAAATAGGGTTATCCATATTTTAACTTAGAAAGGGTTATCCATATTTTGACCCAAATAGGGTTATCCACGTTCCAACCTAGAAAGGGTTATCCACATTTCAACCCAGAAAGGGTTATCCACATTTTGACCCAAATAGGGTTATCCACATTTAGACCTAGAATGGGTTATCCATTCTTAGATCCACTAGGACTATCTATCAGTCCGCAAGGACTATCCAGATCCTATCCATAGGGTTTCTCAGTCTTTCAAGCATAAACTTCAACTTGAACAATGAACTTAATCATTCACAAGCATAAATCACAGCCATAAACTTTAATCACACCTGAACTACGATGGTGAACCTGATTTTTGGAATAATTCCATGATACGTAGGCAATCTGATGGATACAGATTCGGTTTAATGATATCAAACCACTCGGTTTGGTTTGGTTTAATAGATATAGTCTAGCATAGGAAAGGCATAGGAGACCAATTTCGATCGGGCAGTTTGGGTGCCTAACCCCTTCCCATAATCATAACCTGACGCTTACCCAATCTCTGATGGACTAGAAATCCAATCTAAAGGTCATGAGTCAATCGAAGTTTTACCTAAGGTGAGCTTTCACATTTCTAAGGTCCTAGACCTTAATCTCGGTGGCGACTTCTAAAAATTTCCATCTTTGTCCTCACAATGGTGACTTCACTGGGGATATAAACGTCAAACTCCTAAATGAAAACTTTCCTTGTGTGAATTGGATGCTAGCTCTTAGGATACTATATTTATGCTTGTATAATATTGTTTTGGGGGGAATGGGTTCAGTCACACAATCCTGCGAGTAGCCAAATCGGGTCCCATGCATATGAGGCAGCCCGCTAGGCAAAACTTACAACCTTAGCCCGTACTTTGTGAGAGCATGATCGGCGAGCAGCCTCTAACAAGCGTTTCTTGGCTCCGCCTGAGAATGTGTTATGCTACTCTATGTCGCTTGATTCTTGCAACATTGTATATAAAGGGATTGGGGCCCATTATTCATCGTGCATTCAGTGATAGGTTACCCCATCCTTGTCAAGGTGGCCTTTTCTGTCCAAACCCAGATTATAGCTCAATGTTTGTTATTTTTGGTCCATCCTTGAACCGACCCAGTAAAATCTTCTTAGCCATGACATTCATGTTCAAGACATTGAATTTCTGCCCATTTTTGTCCTCGATTGGTCAACATGTTAGAATCTACACGATGAGCATCTTGAACTCTCACCTATTGGGAGTATGAGGTATGTATACACCTATTCTACATCATAGTAGACGGTCACTATATACCCTCTATTATGTAAGCTCGATGTGTTGAACCTCTAATTGTTAACATGTCGATTTCAAAAAAACGAGCAGAAAATCCCTGTCAAGACACAGATACCATGGTCAAGAAGAAATTTACTAGTTTGTTCCTCCATGAACCACTTTTGCTAATGATCCCTAATAAGGACAACAGATTAATATATCCATTTCAATTTCATTGAATTCGGTAACCTAAGTTGCCAGACCTTGGTACCACGGATTATCCATTTTTAGGATCATGAGGTCCCAAAACCGAAGACATGGCTTAACCAAATTCAACTAAATTGACTCGAATAATGTTGACCCTATCGCCCTTATAAGGGAGCTAACATTGTTTGGTTAAATCATTTTTTATTATGCATGTGACTTCTTCCACTCCTCTAGATGTCTAGAATCTTGATATTTCTCCATTGGGTTTCAATGCCTTTGGAAAAGAGAATCAATCTACAACCATATCCACCCTTTTAGGGTGAGAGGCCCCTACAACTAGGGAATTGTCTTGATCTCCCACCTTGAGATCCATCCCTGTTATCTTTCTAAATGAATCAATGGAAGCCATGAATCTAGATCTTGATTGAACATCAAATTTTGTAAGAAAAGAGGTAACTAGATTTGGAAACACAATCAGTAACTCAGTCAATCTGGTGCAATAGAGCATTCAGTTTAGGCTATGACAAGCACCTATACTTGAAAAAGTTTATAATATTCCTGTACAATTAGTCCTTGGGCCTACTTAATTTCATATTCAATTCATCTCATAGAGTTTTAGCCCCTAGGCAAATCCAATCACTGTTCTCAATTCATCTCAAAATTAAGGAGAGATTTATCCCCTAGGAAAATCCAATCACCATTCTCCATTCAACATTGAATTAAGGAGAGATTTAGCCCCTAGGCAAATCCAATCACCGTTCTCGATTTACCTCTGAAATACAGAGAGATTCAGCCCCTAGGAAAATCCACTCACTGTTCTCGATTTACCTCAGAATTAAGGAAAGATTTAGCCCCTAGGAAAATCCAATCATAGTTCTCGATTCATCTCTGAATTAAGGAGAGATTCAGCCCCTAGGAAAATCCAATCACTGTTCTCAACTCACCCCTGAATTAAAGAGAAATTCAGCCTCTAAGCAAATCCAATCACCGTTCTCAATTCACCTCTGAATTAAGGAGAGATTCAGCCCCTAGGCAAATCCAATCATTGTTCCCTATTCACCATTGAATTAAAGAAAGATTCAGCCCCTGGGCAGGTCCAATCATCATTTCAGTTCATCCAGAATTATGGAAAGATTCAGCCCCTAGGCAGATTCAATCACATCCAGTTCATCTCAGAATCAAAGAAATATTCAGCTCCAGATTCAACCACCATTTTTTGGTTCATCTCAAAATTAAAGAAAGGTTTAACCCTTAGGTAGGTTCAATCATCACTTCATGATCATGTTAAAATGGAGAAGGCATTCGGCCCTTAGGCTCTTTCACCCTTCACTTCCTGTTTAGGTTCTGATTCATCTCAGAACTAGGAAAAGTTCCATTCATCTGAATTCAATTAGCCACTAGGTTTATCCAACCAAAAACTTTGGTTAGGGTTCTGATTCATATCGAAACTAGGAAAAGTTCCATTCATCTGAATTCAATTAGCCACTAGGCTTATCCAACCATTAACTTTGGTTAGGGTTCTAATTCATGTTGGAACTAAGAAGAGTTCCATTAACCAACCATCAACTTTGGTTAGGGTTCTGATTCATGTCAAAACTGTAAAAAGTTCCATTCATTTGAATTCAATTAGCCACTAAGTTTATCCAACCATCAACTTTGGTTAGGGTTCTGATTCATGTTGGAACTCGAAAATGTCCCATTCATCTGAATTCATTTAGCCACTAGGCTTACCCAACCATCAACTGTAGTTCATGTTCTGATTCATGTTGGAACTAAGAAGAGTTCCATTCATTTGAATTTAATTAGCCCCTAGGCTTGTCCAACCCTCAACTCCAGTTCAGGTTCCGATTCATGTTGGAACTAAGAAG
The DNA here is from genome assembly GCA_028583415.1 of Protea cynaroides. Lineage (NCBI taxonomy): Eukaryota > Viridiplantae > Streptophyta > Magnoliopsida > Proteales > Proteaceae > Protea > Protea cynaroides. The sequence continues at coordinate 4,780,450 of CM053269.1, forward strand.
GGTTCCATTCATATGAACTCAATGTGAGCATGCGTTAGCCTCTAGGCCTGTTCATCCATTACCTCTGGTCCATGTTCCATTTCATGAAGGAATCGAAGAAAATTTATTCATTTCAACTCAATCAATCCATCATCTCTAGCAATTAGAGTCTAATCTATGATTGTCATCCTTAGCCTCTATCAATAGGAGCCCAACTCATGCAATTCTTGCCTCTAGCAATTAGAGCCCAGTCCATGACTGTCAATCTTGATCTCTATCAATCAGAGACCAATTCAAAGTCAATCTTGTTCTCTATCAATTAGAGACCAGTTTAAAGTCAACCTTGTCTCTATTAATCGGAGTTCAATTCAAAATCCACCTCTGGCTCTATCAATTAGAGCCCGATCCATGTCCATCATAGCTACAAGTTAGGATCTCTCGTCAAGAATGGCGAATGAAAAGAGCATTCCTCATTGTTTATCAGTAAAGATCAATTCCAGATTCTGGAGTCATTAGGAAAACATGAAACTTCAGCTATGATAGTGCTATCCCATCACGGTCATTTCTGCCCCATTGGCCAAGGAAATCCTAGAATCCAAAGAGTTGCCCTCATATTTTTCATTATTCAAAGAGGAGGAATGAAATTTTTTCGAGCAGTAGGTTAGACCAAAGAAGAGATCCAATGTACCCTAGGCTAGGATGAGAAAACAAGAATCACGGCTAGGGAATGGTCTAATGAGGCAAGCCAATGACCCCTGAACTAGGGCATGAACCGGATTGACCTTGGGCCTGAATTGGGTATGGTTCAATGAGGAAAGCCCTTGAGCCCTAAGTTGGGGCATGGACAAAATTGACCTTGGACCCAAATTGAGTGTGGTCCAATGAGGAAAGCCCTTAAGCCCTAAACTGGGGCATGAACCAAATTGACCATAGGCCTGAATTGGGTATGGTTCAATGAGGAAAGCCTTTGAGCCCTAAGTGGGGCATGAACCGGATTGACCTTGGGCCTGAATTGGGTATGGTTCAATGGGGAAAGCCATGAGCCTTAAGCTGATCATGAACCAGATTGACCTTGGACCCAAATTGAGTGCGGTCTAATGAGGAAAGCCATTATGCCCTAAACTGGGGCATGGACCGAATTGACCTTAAACCCAAATTGAGAGTGGTCTAATGAAGAAATCCATTTAACCCCCCAAGCCGAGGCATAAACTAGTCTAATCTTGGAGTCAAAATGGTGTAGTGCAATGGCAATACCCCTTGCTCCCCAGGCTGGGGCATAAGCTAGAATGATTATGAACTCAACTAGAAGCGGTCCATTGATGAATCCATTGAACCCCGAACTGGGGCATGAACTAGAGTAACCTTGAGCTTCAAAAGCAATAGTTCGGTTATGAATGAATCCCAAACTGAGCAAAAAAAAAACAAGGTAAGAATTGTATGGAACCCTGAAAGGTAGGTATCTTGTACCTATTGATAGAGGGGCATGACGAGTCCTGCTGTTAGAGGTCTGAAGGAAGATTTATTCCCACAATGACTGAAGGTGGTCGTCAAAGGCGTTATGCCCAACTAGAGCCGCTTAGACAAACTAGTTGTTTCAACTTTTTATTTTCGGTATTCGATAGATCATCCATGTCTGGGTCCAAGATTGATATGCTTGTTGACAAGTCCAGTCCAATCTACCCTGTAAGTAAAAGAAAATCACCCCGTTTGAGATTTCAAACCCTGTGCTTTGTCTTTTCCATACATTTTCTCCCAGTTTCATACATCCTCCTATTCAACATGTGCATTCAATTCTGACTCTGAAGATGATTGAAACGATGAGCCATCTCCTGAATTTCTACGCCACCCGGCCTCTTAAGAAAGAAAGGTCCAACCTGTTTGGGAAAGCTTTAAATGATCAATTGGGAGACACAAGAGTACTCTCAAGAAACATGTATTGGAGAAGCTATCATTTGTTCTTCCTATGAAAGATTCCAAGGAAAGCATTAGACAGTAACAGATCATATCAGTAGGTCAGCCAATCAGTACAAATGAGTGGAGGATAGATGTGCCACCAAAAAGATGGAAATACCAAAGTTCTTACAAAGTACATCATCTGCAAGCAAGAGATACATGATGAATGATCAATCTCAAAATCAAAGAATGAGGTCATAAGAATACCAAAAAAAAAAATTCAAGCCTATGTTTTATCTACATCAATAATGGGAGGCAGTCATATCAGACAAAAAGTGATGATTAACTTCCAGAGGACAGCATATGGATTCACCATTCAGATAAAATCAGATACTAGATGAGTAGCCACAAATATTTATAAAGTTTACAAAAGTTCAGAGTACTAACTGGGGAAAAGATGTTCTATCTGATTGGAAATGTTTGGAAGAAGAAGATTCAAATCTAATGTTAAAAGTCATGATTCAACTTTGCGATCAAGTGAAAGACTGCATTATGTGGCCTCCATATAAAAAATAAAAAAACTAAAAAAAAGGAAAAAAAAGAGGAAGACAAAAAAAGAAAAGAAAATAGTAAGATGTTGAATGGCATTGGAGCTCGACAGTAAGCCAATTGTCCCTCTCACATCAAGAGAATGGTAGTTCCAATCAAAGCCTGATAGCAAGTTCGATCGTTCGTCGAGATTCACAACATGTTGGACCAGACTTTTGATTTTGACCAATTACATCCCGCCTTTAAAGGAGACGATCTCATCACTTCTTCATCATCAGAGAAAGATTTCTCATCGGCATTTGACTCTCTCTCCCATCTATCAATCTGACGGCCTTCCAAGGAGTTTCTATTACAAGCCCTTCTTTGATTATTAGTTTTTATGGCATTGTATCTCGTGATCATTCATTATTTATGTACAAATTCATGAATCTGGCTGAAACTCTCATCTATTGTTCATTACCCAAGGTTCCTACAAGCCTTTCATTTCTCAAGCCAATAAAATGGGATCTTCTCGGTAAGATAAGCCCATTCTACATAAACAACCAAACACTCTCCCAATGGTAAACCCATTTGGACACTTTTACATCAGTCCTCCTGGACCTTCAACATCAATACTTGTCAACAAACTTAAAGGTTTCTAGCCCAAATATGATCACGATTGATTCGGCATCTCGATGTAGCTTGTTGAGACACGTGTTCCATCTGAACATCTCCAAGAAAGGAAAACATAATTCGGTACCATTTTTTATTTTGGTGTAGGACTGCATTTCCCTAAGGTCGCTTTTAGTGATGATCCAAATAGCTGCCCGCCTATCAATGCGTGTAGGTGTCAACTTAAACAATGGGGCAAGGCTACCCATTTGTCATGAAAGTCATGCCGTTCTGACTATTCCTAAGGGTTTCAGACCATTGGATAGGAACATAATTTTGGAAATATCCTCACCATATTAGGAGTCTTTATTCAACCCAAGATGGGGTTTGCAAAAAAAAAGGGAATAAAAGAAACCTCAGCAAGGAAAAGCAACCCAAGAAACTTCAATGGGCAACCCATAATACCTCAGTGGGGATAGGCGACCTGTGCAACCCTAAAGCATTGCCCTCATTCGCCCTACATAGAAAAAATTCAGTGGTTCATGTGGACAAGTGTCATACCCAATCTACCCTCCATAAGGAAAGGATCCCCTCTTGCTCTCCAGTGAATCATACTCAGAGGAGTTGAACAAACCATCGTCTGTTTGCCTTTTGGGCTCCATAGCATTGCTTTTCAACAGAATTCTATCTTCAAATCCTTTGATATGTTAGGGAGAGAGCAAATCCTCATGGCTTGGTTACGGATGTAGCCAAGTTCATCAAATCATCAGTTCCCTCATTTTTCATGATTCAAGAAGGGTTTATCTAAGAAGTTACTTTCTGCAATCAATCTGTCAATCTTCCCTTGACCTTGGAAGCATGGTCAAATTCTTGATGCAATCCAGATTCAACCTAGTTCCAACTCTGTTAGATTGCCCGTTTCCTTCTATCTTTCCCCTAGCAAAATATAGTAGTGGTCTGTCACAACATGCAGACACTGGGGCATAGATATACCCTATGTAGAGGAATTGAACTTGATCATGAGCATTACATCTAGAATCCATTGTCTAGTCTGAAGTCATTAACTTTCCTAGTCAATAGAAGTAGGTCCGTCGAAGTTGGTCTTGCCAATTTTTTAGTTCTCCCAATCCTGTTGATGAAGAAAATCCAATGTGGTCGCTCACCTATTAGGATTTGGTCACCAAATTCTCTGAAGGAACACTTCGAATCCTTATCCCCTTGTTCATACTTTGGGGCCATGGTTCATTCATCTTTCAAAATTGACACAACAATGTTGCAAAGCCCTGAGCTTTTCATGAGCCTATATCAAGGGCCAAACCCATGTCACATTTCATCGCCACTTGACTGTTCTACCAATTTGGTCTACCATAGTGCACAATCAAAGAACATAGTTGACCAGATGCCCCTCAACAGTTTAACACCAAGGTCAATCAATAAAATCACTTTGGTTAGAGACTGTCAAGCTCCCCACATTCTTGTCCAAAATCCTTGCTAGAGTTTCTTTTAATCCAAAATCCAACAACACTAATGTTGGCTGAAGAAAATCATCACTTTCGAATTATATGGAACCCTTCCAAGGGAACAACCAAGTCATCACTACCGTGCTGAAATTGAGTCAAACTTGTAGTACCAAGTCGTAAATGGCAAATTTCAAATCTAAGTATCATGCCAGCAAAGTCCATGACACCATTTCCATTGATGCCATGTTTTAGGCCTTCACCAATAAAGCAGGGGCAAAAACATCAAAAAACTGCCAAAGAATTCACCATCATTTCAAATATGTCCAGCACTCTATAGGTTCGAAGTCAAGAGACTTCCAAGATGGGTCAAATTTTAACCCTAAAGGTTCAAAGTCAACAAAGACTACCTGTGTGGGCCACTTTCGAGCATCCTAAAGGTTCATAGCAATAAAGCTACTTAAGAGGATATTCTAGTTTCCATTCCCGAAGGTTCATAGCCATAGAGCTTCCAAGAAGAATATTCCAATTTTCAATCCCGAAGGTCCAAAGTTGGTAGGAACTTTAAAGATGAGTCATCCAGTATCACCCTATAAGTGACCTTCTGAGTTCTTGGTCATTTCAGAATCAATAGCAAATTCCTCACCCTAAAAGAGACCTTTTGAGTTCTTTCTCATTTCATAATCAAATGCAGAGGCTTAGCTCAACCAAAGATCAAGCCAATCTCAGCCTAGAAGTGAATCAAATGCAGAGCCCTAGCTCATCCAAAGTTCAAATCAATCTCAGTCTATAAGTGAATCAAATGTAGAGCCCTAGCTCATTCAAAGATCAAGTCAATCTCAGCCTATAAGTGAATAAAAGTAGAGCCCTAACTTATTCAGAAAGTTAATCTCAAAATCTCAATCAAAAGAGCCTCAGTTCAATCAAAGAAAAGACAGCAAGTCCTTCATCTAGATAAATCAATGTCGAACCCAAGCTCGTACAACCAGCCTTGTATTCATAGCCTAGCTTCATACAAGAAGAGGTTTATCAGCCTACAAATGGATCAAGCCGGGTTCAAGCCCGCACATACCTTGCAACCTGAGTTCCACCTCAGCAAGAAGAGGTTCCCACCCTACAAATGAGCCTTGTATTCACATCCTAAATTCGTACAAGAAGAGGTTTATTAGCCTACAAATGGATCAAGTCGGGTTCAAGCCTGCACATACCTTGCATCATGAGTTCCACGTCAGCAAGAAGGGATTCCAGCCTACAAATGAACCTTGTATTCACAGCCTAGCTTCATACAAGGAGAGGTTTATCAACCTACAAATGGATTAATTTGGGTTCAAGGCTGCACGTACCTTGCATCATGAGTCCCACCTCAGCAAGAAGAGGTTTCCAGCCTACAAATGAGCCTTGTATTCAGAACCTAGGTTTGTACAAGAAGAGGTTTATCAGCCAATAAATGGATCAAGTCGGGGTCAAGCCCGCACATACCTTGCATCATGAGTCCGACCTCAACAAGAAGAGATTCCCAGCCTATAAATAAGCCTTGTATTCATAGCCTAGCTTCGTACAAGAAGAGGTTTATCTGCCTACAAATGGATCAAGTCGGGTTCAAGCCCGCGTGTACCTTGCATCATGAGTCTTACCTCTGCAAGAAGAGGTTCCCTGCCTACAAATGAGTCTTGTATTCACATCCTAGCTTCATACAAGAATAAAAATCACCAATTTTCCAAGAAGTACAAACCTTCTTGCCAGTGGAACTACGTTCTGGGCTTGATTTCTAGGACACCCTTAGAATACGTAGGCAGTTTAAGACAAATTACCCTAAGTGCAGCCCAATAAGCAATTTCAATCATATCGAAAAATGTAGTTCTTTTGTCTTTAGCCTTTAATTGTGTAACAATCTCGACTAAAGAGGGGCATCTCTAAGCACCCCATTTTTGCCACCCTCAGCATAAGTAAACCCATATGACAAGTTTTCAACTTTTAACCCAAAGGTTTGTGATTCTCTAATGAACCCCACAGTAGAGTCGTAGGATATTACCTACTTGGATGTTCCGATCATGAAATTATCTTTGAAATGAGACCGGAACTATCAAATTCTGACATCAAAAAAGGAAGATATCATATATTGAGTGCAAGGGCATTTATGTAATTATCGTATGATGCATGCATTATCATTCAAACTTCAAGGCATCATATCTTGGTCATCTGATATCGAAATCAGATGATTCAAAGGCCAATATTCCTTATTTTCAGTCATCTTCAAAGTGTACGTGAAAAATCCTGGACAAAGGTCACTGGTGGGCCCCATGCAATCTTTCATGCAAAATTATCGTTAGAACTTCAAAGCTTCATATCTTTGTCGTTCTACGTCGGATTCAGATGATTCCAAGGCCAATATTCTTCATTTGGGATGTTCTACAAAGTGGACGTAAAAAATCTCGGGTAGAAGTCTCCGAAGGGTCCATGCAAAATCACCCATGAAAATGGTCATTTAATCTTTGAAAATTCATATTTTGGTCACCCCATATCCAAATCAGGTGATTTCAGTTTCACTATGTTCATTTTTAGTGCCTACAAAGTGGACGTAAAGGATTTTCGATAAAGGTCTCCGAAGGATCCCATGCAGAATGGGTAGCCAAATTATCAAAAATTACCCTGATTAAACTTTAGAAATTCATAAGTTGGCCATTTAATTTCCAAATGATGTGATTCAAGTTCAAACATTCCTCATTTTTAGTGTTCTTGCCACGCTTAGAAAATAGCATACTAAATCATGTCATATAGGCTCTTGCCTTTTTTGCAATACATGCCATATTTGAGAGATTTTTAACAATCTTACTATATGTGAATTTCTTGCCATAAATGTGTTATATGCCATATTTAAAAGAATAATTTATTTTTGGTAATAATTTAATTTATGCAACACCCTAGTTGAACTACTATATATGCACACTTCTAGAAGACAATCTAGGCATGGGGATATGCTTTTAGGCACCCACATTCTTGGGAAGGGTATAATGGAAAATAATAAAAATCTTAATAAAGAAAGAATGTTTTGCGAAACCTTCCAAAATTAGAACTTAGGATGAAAAGGGTAGCTCAGGACGATTTCTGCCCCTCAGTAAACCATAAACCTATAATAGGTTCTCAATCCTAAACCTCGAATAGGTTCTATACCCTAAACCTAGAATAGGTTCTCAATCATTAACCTAGAATAGGTTATTTCATCAGCCCGAACTACGTGGATTCTGATTCCTAGGGCAAACCCTAGGATACATAGGCCATTTGGTAGAAACCCAAATTCGGATCCACATTTTAGTCCACTAGGACTATCCATAGATCCATTTGGACATCTAACCATTTCAATCCAGCCCGAACTATGTGGATTCTGATTCATAAGACAAACCCTAGGGTACGTAGGCTATTTGGGAGAAACCCAAATTCGGATCCATACCTTAGTCCACTCGGACTATCCATAGTTCCACTAGGATATCCATCCATATTTTAACCCAGAAAGGGTTATCCATATTTTGACCCACATAGGGTTATCCACATTCCAACCCAGAAAGGGTTATCCACATTTTGACTCAAATAGTGTTATGCATATTTTAACCCAGAAAGGGTTATCCACATTTTGACCCAAATAGGGTTATCCACATTCCAACCTAGAAAGGGTTATCCACATTTCAACCCAGAAAGGGTTATCTACATTTTGACCCAAATAGGATTATCCACATTCAAGCCCAAAAAGGGTTATCCATTCTTAGATCCACTAGGACTATCTATCAGTCCACACGGACTATCCAGATCCTATCCATAGGGTTTCTCAGCCTTTCAAGCATAAACTTCAATTGGAATAATGAACTTAATCATGCACAAGCATAAATCACAACCATAAACTTTAATCACACCTGAACTACGATGGTGAACCTGATTTTTGAAATAATTCCATGATACATAGACAATCTGATGGATATAGATTCGGTTCAATGATATCAAACCATTCGGTTTGGTTCGGTTTAACAGATAGAGTCTAGCATAGGAAAGGCATAGGAGACCGTTTTCGATCGGGCGGTTTAGGTGCCTAACCCCTTCCCATAACCATAACGTGACGCTTACCCAATCTCTGATGGACCAGAAATCCAATCTAAGGGTCATGAGCCAATCGAAGTTTTACCTTAGGGTGAGATTTTACATTTCTAAGGTCCTAGACCTTAATCTAGGTGGCGACTTCCAAAAATTTCCATTTTTGACCTCACAATAGGTTCTGCGTTATCCACTCTAATGGGGCATTGCTTGCTACTATGTTAGGCTCTCAATGCCTTCACCTTGTAATAAGAGCCATGCTAAAAAACGTTACTCAAACCTAAAAATTTTAAAGGCAGTCAATTATGTCACGGATATAAATGATTAAAGTTACATCATACAATGTAAACTAATATGTTCAAAACTCAATTTTATAGTTTCAACATATTGCAGATGAATCAGATTATCAAACATTCAACACGAAGCAAAGCTGACTAACAAAAAGCTGTGTAGCACATGATCGACCGCACCCTTGACCAGGTGAAGGGTGTGCAACACATAATCGACCGCACGTCGTGACTTTTTGATTTAAAAAGGGCACAACTCTCATTTTCTCATTTTTACTGTAGCAATGCTTGTGTGCGGTAGGAAGAAAGGTGCAAACCCCTGAAATTGATTCTTGAGGGTCCTCCTTGGTGTTTTCTTACTTCCCTTCATCTCGTTATCGTCATCACACCTCGGCATGGTAAGTCTCCAATTGATTTTCATTTTTTCCTTGTAACCTAGGTTAGGTTTTGTTGATTTCTCCTTGTTTTCCCCATGTAATAGCTTTAAACAATGGGGCATATACTATATCAACAAGTTAAGAGATGTTTGCCATGTTTTTGTCCCTTGATTTAACAAGATTTCATCACTCTATATGGTTACCAAAACCCAAAAATCGGGATTTTCCCCATTTTCTCCAAAACCAAATTTGGGATAATCTTATTTGATGGTTTCTCCAATCCCATTTATGCTTTAAAACTCTTCCAAGGTTCTATAGTGATGATTAGAATGTATTTAAACCTCTTTTAAAAATCCATTTAACCTATCCATGGGCGTTTCTAGTTTCGGTACTTTTCCCAAAACTAAGTTTTGTCAAAAGAGATGTGTTCCAACATCCTATATCAATCTTTAGATCACTTAGGCATATTACTAGGTTTATTATTGCCATTTATCCATTCACTAATACTTGTTCTTACTCTTTCTGGGCAGTTTCCCATTCCTTGAGCATACTTTCCATTCTCTGTGGCTGCTCGGGACATTCCTAGGTCTTCTAGCACGGAGTCCTCTACTGCAAGTGCAGAGAGACTGCAGGGACAGGTACCACCAGCCTATGATCCATTTCACTTCAGTTCCGTAGAGGTTGTGAAAGACCCGTGTCAATCTAACCCGGTCTTACCACCTTGAATCAGGTCTACCCGTCATGGTCAAGCCAAATGGACCAAGTGCGTAAAGGAGATCGTGATCCCAGGTATTAAACTGACCCAAAAACAATCAAAAAGGGGCGAGGGTCGCACACCCAGTGAGGTGGGGTCGGACGCCCCCAGTACAAAAAGTCAGACCCTCAGTTCTTAAACGGGGGTCGGACATTTTAAAATCAGGGGTCAACAGGATCATCGACCCGCAGTTGCCGCCAGAAACATAAATTTGGAAGCTTTCCTAATTTCAATTAGAACCTTTTCTAATCTCAATGGGACTTATTTTGGGAGTTTCTACTCTATATAAAGGACGTTCCTAAGCCTCTTTCACTGCTTTTAGAACCCTAATTGAATTGAGAGAAAGGGAAGAGAAGGAAGAGAAGAAGAAGAGAAGGAAAGTAGAGAAGAAGGCAAAAGGAGAAGAGTTTCAGAGAAGGAGTACTCTTCTCAGGTAAGAATACTAATTCTATGTATTTTGTGAGACTTAGAATAGTTAATGAGAAAAGTATGATGTAGGAGAAACCCCAAACCATCAATCCATGATTAAGTTTCAATGAAAACCATGGAGGAGATCAACTAAACCATATGATATGTAATGAGTAGTTCTAAACCATAGGAACTGTATGGAATGGACTATGGAAGGAAGCCAAAGGATTCAAACAAGAGATAATGGATCAAAAGGTGATTTATTGGCCAAACCCACGGGGGGTCGCACCTAGGGTCGATGGACCCATCGACCCTGGCATAGACCCTACTATAGGGGGCCGCAGTATACTGCTACCCTAGCATCGACCCATCCTGCTACCCCCAGTTAACAGCAAGTTGGAAAAATTGGAATAAAATCTATCTAAATTTTATAGACTTTGTTAGGTCTTCTAGTAATATAATATCAATATAAACATGATTCTTAAATCTTGAAAGAGGATCTACTAGCAAGCTAAGGTGAGAAAACTAGACCTAAACTAATTGGTTAATAACCAACTATTTTTATTTCTTGAGTCCAATGCTATGCTTGATTCTATGCGAACATGCTTGTAATGTGCATTCAACATGTCATCCAATATTTCTATTTATTGTTCATGCATATTTACTTTATTGTTTATAACATGATAATGACCATGATGATAGGAATAGGCATGTGAATGTATGTGTGTGGTTAGTGTACTAGATGCGAGCGAGTATCAGGGGGAGTGTCATAGGCCGGGCCTCAGCACTCTAGCTCTATCTCTAACTCAAGTCTTGTGCATTAGCATCGTCGTATCGCCATTACTTTAGCATAACTATTATGTCGTAGAGTATCAGGGGAGGTGGTCTTGGTCCTTGTAGTCTCTGACTCTATCGGGGGGCCTTAGCTCTATCTCTATGGGCGTTCTGAGGGATGCTGGGGTGAGGCCTTGGATACATTGTTTGACATTAGGGTTGGTTAGTTGCGAGCCCAGTTTGCAAGCCCTCTCCAGCAGGGGCTTACGTGTTGGTATGGCACTGTACAGCAATAAACGTTAACCTTTGTTGTACAATGTTCATGGTAGGGTGGATGGGGACGACAATAAACGTTAATCTTTGGGCGGGCTTCCACACCCTGTGTATAGAGGAGGGGTCAATAAACGTTAACCTCTGACCTCCAACCCTTTCTATTGCATATTGCAAACTTTAAACCAAACCACAGATATGAATTGAATGCATGCGTATGTATTGTTGCATTGTTTTGTTTGCTCATTGAGCCATGATGTGTGCTCACCCTCTCGACGTCGAATATTTTTAGTTGATGATGCAGGTACTACCATCGAAGATTATGTCAACGCTCTAGTGTACGGACACATGGCAGCAATGGAAGTTGAAGACGAAGTGGATACGCATGACTCCTCTTGCGAGTGCAACTCATGCGTATTCGATTAGATTTTATTTTAATTATTTAGATTTTAGTAAAGACATGTAATTGGTATTTTATTTGTCTCTGTTGAAACAGCATAGTTGGATATTTTAATATGATTATCATATTTAGATTTCTCAGTTCATTTTATTATAAGACTTCCGCTATTGTATATTTACTCTAATTATGAATGTGGATGTATGAGGTTTAGATAAAATAGATATAGCCTACTCGAGATCCTGGTTGAACCGTTGGTTTGTTGACGGTTCATCACACCATTGTGAATAGTGCGGAATTGGGGTGTGACAACTTGGTATCAGAGCATCTCAGGCCTTGTCCGCTAAACTAGTATACCTTCACGACGAATTGTGAACTGAGATAGGATAAAAGTAAAAACTGTAATATTAACACACTATAAGCACAAGTGATGTTTGAGACCAAATTTGAAAAGAGAATAATGCATCTATTAAAGAGAGAACAATTTTAAATAAAATGAGAGAGAAATAAACGTATATAAATAGCTAAAGCAGAGTACAGTCCACAACCCAGACAGTCACTCTATAGTACAAAGAAAGGAAACAAATACAATCATGAAGCTGGAGGTGAAGGAGGAGGCAGTGCCTCATGGTCTCTGTCATAATCCTCAGCATAGACTCTAGTCAACCAGGCTACCTGAGTCTGGGTCGTCTAAAGACTAGTTGTGAGACCAGCCATCCGCTGATCAGTCACACACTGAGCACCCAAAAGCTCCTCCATCCGCATATCTGACCGGCGCTGAGCATCTGTGAGCTCTCCCATCCTCATGTCCGATATGCGCTGGGCGTCTAGTAGCTCATCCACTCTCATACGCTGAGCGTCTAGTAACTCCCCCATCTTCAGATTAGATCTGCGCTGAGCCTATCTGATCTCATGTAATATCCCCATCATATCAGAAGGTGGGTGTGAAGGACAAGACGCATGAGAAGGACCAGCCGCATAAGAAGTACTAGCTCCAGCAGCATATGTAGGTGAAGGAGGTGGTATGGAGTCCACATCCATGTACAGACGGTCATCATCACCAGCAGGCTCCCTATGAATCCAGCGGCTGCTGCTGCTGCCTCAGCGTCAGCCATCTCCACGCGAGTGCGAGGGCACACCATCGCGTTCCTCTCCTCATCACTGACCTGGGCATCCCGCATGCCCATCTTACAGATGGCATCCCAATCCAATGGGGAGGAGAAGGATTTCTCCTGAATCTTCTCACCCAACAAATCCACACCTAAGCGGGTAAGTAGTGTGGTGATCATATGTCCATAGGGCAAGTTGCCAGTATGACTAGGCACGTAGCACTGATCATCGTCTGCATGATAATGTAAGGTAGGCAGACCAGCTGCCTAGTACAGATGCAATACAACAAAAACTGAGTCAGTTGGGAGACCCTCTCAAAGTGACCACTCTGTGGAAGTAGGTTGTGCTGAATGATCTTGCAGTACACCCACGGTTCCGAACGAAGATAACTCACTTTCATCTCCCAGCGATCAGGTCTGATGAGTTGACGGTCTATCTCAGCCCTCATCTGTAATGAAAAGAACTGGGGCTCTCCAGGGACACAAAAGACGAAGGAGCCATCGTAGGAAATACCCAACAGGTCAGCTAGCTGTCGATAGTCAAAGGAGACCTCAACTCCCTTGACATAGCTAGTGATCCGGAGCTCATTACCCCACTCAACATCATTGTAATCCCCCACCACCTGGAGGTTACAATAGAACTGGCGTACCAAGTCAGGGCAGGTACAGGCATCATAAGTGATGATAGGAAGCCAGCCCATGTCACCGAAAGCTCTCTCCACATTTAACAAGGCTAGGCTAGTCAAGTCCACCTTGCGGCCTCCCTCTACCTTCTTACGAGCAAAGCTGGCATATTGTGCCTCAGCTTCATTAGTACGGAAGCGAAGACGGTCGCAAACACTAGGAACCTTGGTACGGACCATAATATCTGCAAACCACAAGGAAAAATAGATAATGGATTAGTAAGGTAGAAAAATCCAAAATTTTGACATTATAACGACGTAAGTTGGCCAAAAGCCTCACTTTTCACCCATACACGTGGGCAGAAGGACCTATGTAGGTTCTAAACTATCCTGCAATACTCATACAGATGCAAATTCTAGCTAACGGAATTCAATTTGAATAAATTTTTAAAAATTCAAAAATCTTGACAATTTAGGGCAAAAAGGGCAACTTTCAAGTTTCTCGATAACCAACCGATGAAACTCAAATATTTTTGAGGGCTTTCGTCCATTGACGCACCAACAACAAAAGCCCCAATAAAAATCGAATTTTTACGGCTGGAAAAAGTTTAATTTGAAGAAAATGAAATATACGGGTGAAAACCAAGAAAAGAAAACCTAAAAACATGTAAAGGTAAGATACATACATGTATGGAAGGTGTAGACGTCGAAACAAGGAACCCAAATGACCAATGTAGCAGAGTTGGCACTGTAGCAACTCAGAGGAAGGAGACGAGTCGAAATGGAGGAGGAAGAATGGAAAATGAACTCAGAATCGGACCTTAAAAATCTGATTTTTGGTCCGGGGGTCGGAGAATTCGACCAGGACCATCGACCCACCCATCGACCCCCGTATCGACCCACGACTCTCGGTAATCTGACAGGAAACCAGGGGTCGAACCTAGGGTCGGACATACCATCGACCCCCGACTCTCGGTAAGAATCAGTGATTCCCAGGGTCGATCCTAGGGTCGGACATACCATCGACCCCCACCATCGACCCTGCATAGAAAAGATAGTATTTTTCACAAAATGATCTGAAAAATTTGAAAATAACATCGGTTAGTGTATTTTCATGAAGTATAAATGATTACCTCACGTATTTTAATGATTTTCAGGCATCACCATTATTAGAGGAAAAATATGGCTGGGATTAGAGTAACCAGGCAGAGCCGAAACGTAGTTCCACCACCACAACCTATGGAGGAAGCCTGTCAAGAAAATATAAATGCACAGGGTAATCTGCAGGTTACACCACCAGTAAACCAGGGTCCGGCAAATCCTACTAACTTGCCACCCCCACCACCGGAACTAACTACTGTGGTGATTAATCTGGCACAACAACTTCAACAAATGCAACACGCGCAAGCCCATATGTAGGCAATGATGGGAATGAAGTTCCAGGCAGCACAAACTACACCTATGCCGGCTGGGCAAGCCAATGCAACACCGGTGGGTAACCACCCAACACCTCAACCACCAGCTGCACAGATTCCAGTACCACATCATGAGGTAGTGCAGGGAAATTTTCAGTATCCACCACCTATATATGGGGCATATGCTCCTAATCAACTATATCACTCTCGACTCATCGAGAGATTCTTAAAGATGAAACCTAAGGAGTTCAATGGAAAATCGTCTGATCCACTCTGGCCGGCACACTGGATCAACGAAATGGAGAGAAATTTTCTCATGATGACTATCACAAAGGAGGAGAAGGTATTATGTGCCACCTTCATGCTAAAAGGTGATGCACATCATTGGTGGAAATCTACAAAGGACTATTTAATAACCAAGAATGCCCTATTGACCTGGGCTATATATAATGAAGCTTTCTTTGAGAAATACTTTCCCCGAAGCTTCAAAGATTCTATGGAGAAGGAGTTCCTGAGTTTATATCAGGGACAGATGACAGTGGATGCCTATTAGTAGCGTTACGAAGATTTGTTTTTCTTTGCACCACTAAGCATGCAAGAGGAAGACACTAAGACCCATAGGTTTGTCACGAGAGTTAGAGGAAGTATCAGGGAGCATGTTCTGGGCCTAGACAAGAAGATTTATAATGAAGTTGTGCAAATTGCTCGAGTTATAGAGTCGAGCCAGAAAGAGAGCTATCTACTCTAAAACAGAGGTATAAAAAGGTCAGCTGGTAATTCATACAACGGAGGTAATAACAAGACATAGAAACCCTTCCATACTCAAATTTTTACCGCTGCACTCAAGACTACCCCAGTAGCTCAACAGCAGCCAAAGCCAAATACTGAAGGTCCAAAATGTTATAACTGCAATCAAGTGGGGCATATGGCAAGGGAGTGTCCTAAGCCCAGGAAGCAGCTACATCAAGGACGAGTTTATGCTGTTACATCTGAGGATGCTACCGCATCACCCGATGTGGTCACAGGTATGATTGAAACCTTTTAAGTTGTATTACATTGTGTGAGCATGTGACTAAGTTAAAATAAATCACAGGTATCGTACCTATAAATGGCATAGCCGCCAGATTACTCTTTGACTTAGGAGCTACTCATTCTTTTATATCTGTGTCATTTGGAAAGAAGCTGAATTTACCCATCAAAACATTAGACTACAAACTACTTGTACGGTCACCGATGGGGTTAGAAGTGGAGTTAGAAAAAGGTCATGGGCCATGTCCAATTCTCATTGACGAGAAAACCTTAGATGCAACCTTGATCCAACTTGAGATGGCAGACTTTGACGTCATCTTGGGAATGGACTGGTTAGCTCGGCATTCTGTGAACCTATTATGCACTAAAAAGAAGTTAACATTTAAAGACAAAGAAGGAGCAGAATTCAGTTTTGCGGGAACCAAACATCCCCGTAAACGAAAGCTCATACTCTTGGCGCTAAAGGCTAAGAAGTGCCTTGAGAAAGGAGCAGTCAGATATTTAGTATCTGTGGTTGACCTTACCAAGGAAACACCACGAATGGAAGATATTGATGTCGTGCATGACCTCCCAGACGTATTTCCTGGAGAATTACCAGGATTACCACCCGACCGAGCCACGGAGTTTGTTATAGATCTTATACCTGGAGCCGCACCAGTATCGAAAGCACCTTATAAAATGGCTCCTATTGAACTGAAGGAATTGAAAGTACAACTACAAGAACTGCTGGACAAGGGTTACATTCTCCCTAGCATATCACCATGGGGACCTCCAGTATTATTTGTGAAGAAGAAGTACGGTAGCGTTCGCTTGTGTATAGACTACCGAGAACTGAATAAACTGATAATCGAGAATCGGTACCAGGCTACCATCGGTGCCAAAGTGTTCTCAAAGATTGATCTTCGGTCAGGCTACCATCAGCTGAAGATTAAAGATGGTGATATCCCCAATACAGCATTCAGGACTAGATATGGACATTTTGAATTTTTGGCCATGTCTTTCAGATTGACAAACACACCAGCAACCTTTATGGAACTTATGAACTGGGGTTTCCATGACATGTTGGATACTTCGGTTATTGTATTCATTGATGATATATTAGTCTACTCCAAGGACAAGGAAATGCATGTGAAGAATCTAAACGCCGCTCTGCAGCGACTATGGAAGGAAAAGCTCTACGCCAAATTTACAAAGTGTGAGTTTTGGCTAAAGGAAGTTGCATTTCTAGGCCATGTAGTATCCGCTGAAGGAATTAAAGTGGATCCCAGCAAGATCGAAGCTATTGTAAAGTGGGAAGCACCGAAGAGCGTTGTAGAAATTAGAAGTTTCTTGGGTCTAGCTGGGTATTATCGATGATTTGTGGAAGACTATTCTCGAATTGCCATACCTCTTACCAGTTTGACTAAGAAGGGCGAGAAGTATGTTTGGACGGATAAATGCGAGAAAAGTTTTCAATCCTTGAAGGCTAGATTGATATCAGCTCCAATCTTGACCATCCCGATTCTAGGACAATCATTTATCTTGTATTTCGATGCGTCAGGACTGCGATTAGGATGTGTACTTATGCAAGGAGAACAAGTAATTGCTTATGCCTCAAGACAACTAAAGACACATGAGAAGAACTATCCTACACATGATTTGGAACTAGCGGCAGTAGTACATGCTGTCAAAATATGGAGACATTATCTGTACGGGGAGAAGTTTCAGATTAAATCAGACCATAAAAGTCGTACTTATCTATTTAATCAGAAGGAGCTGAATATGAGACAAAGAAGATGACTGGAACTATTGAAAGACAATGATTGTGATATCCAGTATCATCCGGGGAAAGCTAATGTAGTAGCCGATGCGTTGAGTAGAAAGGCAATGATAAAATCTCAGGGAGAGGTTAGCACAACTACCGTAATGTGTACTACCAGAAAGGTATTCAAGCACGGTAATGAGCAGTTTGTGATAGATGCACCAGATGTGTCACACCCTATTCCGCACATTTCAGAATGGTGTGATGAACCGCTAAATAACCAACGGTTCAACTAGGATCTCAAATAGGCTATCCCCGCGTTATCTGAACCTTCATATACTCACCATCATAATCAGAGTAAATACACAATAGCGGAAGTCTTATAAATAAATGAACTGAGAACTAAAATGATATTCATAAATAATAGCAAATTATTCTATGTTTAACTGAGACATAAATAATTAAATACCAAATACATGTCTTATAAATCCAATAAAGAAACCTATAAAAATATCTAGTCAAATACACACGAGTTGCACTCGCAAGAGGAGTCGTGTGTATCGTCTTCAGCTCCAACTTCCATAGCTGTTACATTCTCATACGCTGATGTGTTCATAAAATCTTCAACTGTATAACCTGCATCATCAACTAAAAATATTCGACGTCGAGGGGTGAGCACACAACACGGCTCAGTGAGTAGCCAAAACAATGCAACATTACATATGCATGCAAAAAATCAATTTATATCTTTGGTCTTGGTTTATAGTTTGCAATGTGCAATAGAAAGGTTGGGTGGTCAAAGGTTAACGTTTATTGACACCGCCTCTATACACAGGGTGTGGAAGCCCGCCCGAAGGTTAACGTTTATCGTCGTCCCCATCCACCCTACCATAACATTATACAATAAAGGTTAACGTTTATTGCTATATAATTTTATACCAACACGTAAGCCCCTGTTAGCGAGGGCTTGCAAACTGGGCTCACTGCTAACCAATCCTAATGCCAAACAGTGTATCCAAGGCCTCACCCCAGCATCCCTCAGAACATCTATAGAGATAGAGCTAAGGCCCCCCGGTAGAGTCAGAGACTACAAGGACCGAGACCACCTCCCCTGATACTCTACGACATAATAGTTCTGCTAAGGTAATGGCGATACGACGATGTCAATGCACAAGACTTGAGTTAGAGATAGAGCTAAAGTGCTGAGACCCGCCAAAGGTTAACGTTTATTGACGTTCTCATCACACCTCCCCTGATACTCGCTCGCATCAAGTACATCAACTACACACATACAAGCACATGCCTATTCCTATCATCATCATCATCATCATGTTACAAACAATAAAGTAAATATGCATGAACAAGTAATAGAAATATTGGATGGCATGCTGTATGCACATTACAAACATATTCGCATAGAATCAAACATGGCATAGGACTCAAGAAATAGAAAATAGTTTATTATTAACCAATTTAGTTTGGGGTTAAGGTTCCTCACCATAGATTGCTAATAGATATTTCCCAAGCTTTAAAATCACCGTTACAATGTTATTAGATTGCTAACAGACCTAACAAAGTCGATAGAATTTAATTAGAATTAATTCGGAATTTAAAACCATTCTGTCAACTGAGGGTCGATGCTAGGGTCGATGGGTCTATCGACCCTCCCTCCATTCTGAACTTCCCGAATGCTGAGGGTCGATGGTCAGAAACATCTAGGGTCGGATGGTCTATCGACCCTCGGTGCGACCCTCGATGCACTCTGGTCCAATTTCCACTTTTAATCCATTCTTCGTGTTTGGGGTCCTATGGCTTGCTTCCTACATTCATTCAACAGTCGTTCCATGGTCTAGAACCTTGTATAATCCATCTAAATAGTTTTCGTGCATCCTCCTATGGTTTTCCATGAAAACCTAGCCATAAACGGATGGTTTGGGTTTCTCTGAAATCCTACACTCAACCATATCTATCCTAAGGTCTGTAGAAACTCATGGAATTAGTATCCGTACCTTAAAAGATTATTTTTCTCTGCAAATTCTTCTCCTTTTTGCTAAGTCTTCTTCCTTGCCTCCTTTCTTCCTCTTTTCCCTCTTCTCTCTTTCTCTCAATTCAATTAGGGTTGTGAAAGGAGTGAAAGTGGCTTAGGAACGTCCTTTAAATAGACTAGGAATGTCCTATAATAATCCCATTGAGATTTGGAAAGAATCCCAACCGAAAATTAGGAAATTTCCTAATTTTAGTTTGGTCAGAAACCGAGGGTCGATGGGAGGGTCGATGATCCCTTCGACCCTAGGGTCTTAAGCTGTCTGACCCTCCCTTTAAAACTGAGGGTCTGACTTTCTATTTTGGGAGGTCCGACCCTGCTTAGCTGGGTGTGCGACCCTCCCCTAAAATCAAGTGTTTTTGGGTCGATTTTATACCTGGGATCTCGATCTCCTTCATGCCCTTGGTCCATTTGACTCGACCATGATGGGTAAACCTGGTTCAAGGTGGTAAGACCGGGTTAGTTTGACACGGGTCTTACAACTCCCCCCAACTTATAAAAATTTCATCCTCGAAATTGTACGTACCTTCTGAATCAAACAAGTCAGGGTATTGCTTTCTCATAGCATTTTCTTCTTCCCATGTAACCTCTTCCATGTCTCTACTTTTCCATGTGACTTTAACATAGTAGATATCTCTGTTACGTAGACGTTGAACCTTTCGACTAGTGATTTCCGTTGGTGTTGCTTCAAATGTCAAATCATCAGTCAATTCTGGCAAATCCACTGTCAACACATGTGTTGGGTCTTTGACATACTTCTTCAATAAGGATATGTGAAATACGTCATGCACACTTGACATAGATGGTGGTAGTGCTAACTGATAAGCTACTTTTCCACGCTTAGCCAGAATCTCATATGGCCCGACGTATCTTGGACTTAGTTTTCCTTTCTGTCTGAACCTCTTCAATCCTCGCATAGGCGATACTTTAAAAAATACTTTATCACCTACGGTGAACTCTAGATCTCTTCGTCGAGTATCTGCATATTGCTTCTGACGGTTCTGAGCTACTCTTACTCTTTCCTTGTTGATGTCGACCACTCGACAAGTCTCTTCAACAAATTTTGGTCCAACAATACTACATTCTCCAACTTCATTCCAAAACAAGGGAGTTTAACACTTCCTGCCATACAGTGCTTCATAAGGTGACATCTGTATAGTAGCCTGATAGCTGTTATTGTAAGCGAACTCGATCAATGGTAACTTTTCGTCCCATGATCCTTTGAAATCAATCACACATGCTCGTAGCATATCTTCTAAAATCTGGATTGTACGCTCCGACTGTCCGTCTATCTGTGGGTGGAATGCAGTACTGAACTTCAATGTTGTACCCATAGCCTTTTGCAGTCCTTCCCAAAATTTGGAAGTAAATCGTGGATCTCTATCGGACACAATGCTTTCTGGAACACCATGTAACCTCACAATATTATCCACATACAGCTTTGCTAACCTTTCCAGTGTATACTGGGGTCGTATTGGTATGAAGCGAGATGTCTTAGTCAGACGGTCCACAATCACCCAAACTACGTCAGCTACTCGAGGAGTCAATGGTAGTCCTGTGACGAAGTCCATAGTGATGCAGTCCCATTTCCATGCTGGTTCCGGTAATGGCTGTAATAGTCCTGCGGGTCTTTGTCGTTCCGCCTTTACCTTCTGACAATTTAGGCATTGAGACACGAACTTAGCTACATCTGCTTTCATTCCCCTCCACCAATACAGTTTCTTTAGATCATGATACATTTTTGTGCTTCCAGGATGTATCGAATAAATGGTTGTATGGGCTTCCTTCATCAGTCGGTGTCTAATGTCCATATTTTCTGTTTCAGGTACACATATTCTTCCTTTATATCTCAGTACCGTCTCGTTATCTAAGGTGAACTCAGAGTTGGTCCTACCTTTCTCAATATCTTCTTGTACTGTTTTCAGATAAGGATCTGCTTTGATAGCTGTCTTCACTTCGTCCACCATATCCGGTATAATCTTCAATGCCGCGAACATATTTGAAAATCGATGAATAAACCCTTGGCTAGCTGGTCCATCCATTATATCTATCACATACTACTCGTTGCCGTGACTGAATACCATTCCGGTAGTACACATTGCTGTAGTTGTGCTAGCTTCTCCTTGAGATTTTATCATTGCTTTTCTGCTCAATGCTACTACGTTCGCTTTTCCGAGATGATACTGGATATCACAACCATAGTCTTTCAATAGTTCCAGCCATCTTCTTTGTCTCATATTCAACTCCTTCTGATTAAATAGATAAGTAAGACTTTTATGGTCCTACTTAATCTGAAATTTCTCTCCGTATAGGTAGTGTATCCATATCTTGACAGCAAGTACTACTGCCGCTAACTCCAAATCATGAGTGGGGTAATTTTTCTCATGTACCTTCAACTGTCTCGAGGCATACGCAACTACTTGCTCTCCTTGCATAAGCACACATCCTAATCCCAATCTCGATGCATCAGTGTATAAGGTAAATGTCTGTCCTGGAACGGGAATGGTCAAAATTGGGGCGGATATCAATCTGGTCTTTAGTGTTTGAAAACTCTTTTCACACTTATCCGTCCATACAAACTTTTCTCCTTTCTTGGTCAAACTGGTGGGAGGTACGGCAATCCGAGAATAGTCTTCTACGAATCTCCAATAATAACCAGCTAGACCCAGAAAACTTCTAATTTCTGAAACACTCTTTGGTGCTTCCCACTTCACAATAGCCTCGATCTTACTGGGCTCCACTTTGATTCCTTCCGCGGATACTACATGGCCTAGAAAGGCGACTTCACTTAGCCAAAACTCACACTTCGAAAATTTGGCGTATAACTCCTCTTTCCTTAAACGCTGTAAGGCTGCGTTTAGGTTCTTGACATCGGTTTCCTCGTCCTTGAAGTATACCAATTTGTCATCAATAAATACTATAACCGACGTATCCAACATATCGTGGAAAACCCGGTTCATAAGTTCCATGAATGTTGCCAGTGCATTAGTTAATCCGAAGGACATCACTAGGAACTCATAATGTCCGTATCTTGTCCTGAGAGCTGTCTTCGGGATGTCACCTTCTTTAATCTTTAGTTGATGATAGCCTGATCGAAGATCGATCTTTGAGAATACCTTCGCTCCTTGTAACTGATCGAACAAGTCATCGATCCTGGGTAGTGGATATCGATTCTTGATTGTCAGCTTATTCAACTCTCTATAGTCGATACATAACCGAACACTACCATCCTTCTTCTTTACGAACAACACCGGTGCTCCCCATGGAGATATACTGGATCTAATATAACCCTTATCGGGCAGTTCTTCTAATTGCACTTTTAATTCCTTCAGTTCAGTAGGAGCCATTCTATAAGGTGCTTTTGATACTGGTGCGGCTCCGGGTAGCAGGTCTATTACAAACTCTGTGGCTCGGTCGGGTGGTAATCCGGGTAGTTCCTCCAGAAATACATCAGGAAAATCTCGCATGACATCAATATCTTCCATTCATGGCACGTCCTTGGTTAGGTCGACCACTGATACTAGATATCCGACCGCTCCTTTCTCAAGGCACTTCTTAGCCTTTAATGCTGAAAGTATGAGCTTGCGTCTCCTGGGAAGTTTGGTTCCCGAGAAACTGAATTCTGCTCCTTCTTTGTCTTTGAACGTTAGCTTCTTCTCGGCGCATAACAGATTTGCAAAATGCCGAGCTAACCAGTCCATTCCCAAGATGACGTCAAAGTCTGCCATCTCAAGTTGTATTAAGGTTGCGTCCAAGGTCTGCTCTCCAATGAGAACTGGACATGGTCCATAACCTTTCTCTAATTCCACTTCTAATCCCATCGGTGACCGTACAATTAATTTGTAATCTAATGTTTTGATGGGCAGATTGGTCTTCTTTCCAAACGACACAGATATAAATGAATGAGTAGCTCCTGAATCAAAGAGTACTCTGGCGGGTATGCCATTGATAGGTACGATACCTGTGATTCGTTTTTACTTAGTCTACATGCTCAATCAATTCTAATTATAGCCTTATAAGTTTCGGTCATACCTGTGACCACATCGGGCGATGCGGCAGCATCCTCTGATGTAACGGCATATACCCATCCTTGATGTAGTTTCTTCTTGGGTTTTGGGCATTCTCTCGCCATATGCCCTGGTTGGTTGCAGTTATAGCACTTCGGGGCTTCAAAATTTGAGTTTGGCTGTGGTTGAGCTGCTGCAGTAGACTTTGGTGCAGTTGCAAAATTCTGAGGACGAAAAGGTTTATACGTCCTATTATTGCGTCCGTTGTAAGAGTTTCCGGCTGGTCTCTTAATTCCCTCCGCTCTCGGGAGAAATAGCTCTCCTTCTGGCTCGATTCAATTATTCGAGCAATTTGGACAGCTTCGTTGTAAATCTTCTTTTCCAAACCCAGAACATTTTCTCTTATGCTTCCTCTTAGTCCCGCGACGAACCTACGGGTTTTTGTATCTTCTTCTTGCATGCTGGCCGGTGCGAAGAAAAACAGTTCTTCGTAACGCTGTTGATATGAGTCTACGAACATCTGTCCCTAGTACAGACTCAAGAACTCTTTCTCCATTGAATCTCTGAAGCTTCTTGGGAAATACTTCTCGAAGAATGCTTCTTTATATATAGCCCATGTCAGTAGGGCGTGCTTGGTTAATAAGTATGTCTTTGTAGATTTCCACCAATGGTGTGCGTCGCCTTTGAGCATGAAGTTGGCGCATAACACTTTTTCTTCCTCAGTGATAGTCATCATAAGGAAGTTCCTTTCCATCTCGTCTATCCAGTGTGCTGGCCACAGTGGATCAGACGGCTTGCCGTTGAATTCTCTTGGTTTCATTTTCAAAAATCTCTCTACTAGTCGGGAGTGATCCAGTTGGTTTTGGGGGTTTGCCCCAAACATATAGTGTGGATACTGATAGTTCCCTTGGGCTGCTTCTGGGACTTGCACTGGAATTGGTGCAGCCGGTTGTTGAGGTGTCTGTTGGGCTGGGTGATTACCCACTGGTGCCGCACTAGCTTGCCCAGTGTGCATGGTTGCAGCCTGAGTGGCTTGGAACATAACTCCCATTGCAACCTGCATTTGAGCTTGTGCGTGTTGCATTTGTTGTAGCTGTTGTGCCAGATTCATAACCACAGTTGTTAGCTCCGGTGGTGGAGGTGGCAAATTTGTAGGGCCTGCTGGTTCTGGATTACCCTGTGCATGGTTATTCTCTTGGCTAGTCTCCTCCACTGGTGGTGGTGGTGGGGACCGTATTTCTGGTCCGTCGGGTAACTCTACGTCCAGACATATTTACTTTTGAGATGGGTGGTGCCTGAAAATCATCAAAATCAGTGAGAAATCATTTATACTTCATGTAGGCACGCTAATCGATATAAAATTCAAAATCTCCAATTCATTCTTAAATAAATACTGTCTTTTCTATGTAGGGTCGATGGTGAGGGTCGCTGGTGTGTCCGACCCTTGGTATCCGACCCTGGGAATGACCTGTTCTTCCCGAGAGCTGAGGGTCGATGCGAGGGTCGATGGGTGTCCGACCCTCAATCCGACCCTCGATTTACTATCAGATTCCCGAGAGCCGAGGGTCGATTGGAGGGTCGATCCGAGGGTCGATGGTGTCAGTCGAATTGTCCGACCCTCGGACCAAAAATCAGATTTTTAAGATCCGATTCGGGATCAATTCTTACTATTCCTCCTCCGTTTCGACTCGTCTCTACTCTCCGAGTTGCTACAGTGTTACTTCGCTATTGTGGATCGTTCTTAGTCCGAGTTTCGACATCCACATCACCTCTACAGGTATAATTTCCCAACTTTACCTGTTTTTAGGTTTTTATTTCTAGGTTTTTGCTCATTTAGCTCGTATTTTCCAAATTAAACTTTTTCCAACCGTAAAAATTCAATTTTTATTGGGGGCTTTTGTTATTGGGGTCTTGAAGAACGAAAGCCCTCAAAAATTTTTGAGTTTCATCGGTTGGTTATCGAGAAACTTAAATTTTTCTCTTTTTGCCCTAATTTATCGAAATTTTAGATTTTTCTTGAATTTCTCCAAATTGGACCTTATCCGTTAAAATTTTCTACTGCATGTAGATTGTAGGATATGTTTTAACCTACGTAAGTTCTTATGCCCACTTGTATAGTGTGGAATGGGCTTCTATTTTAAATTTTTCAGATTTTTATCCTATTAACTCCTTATTTCTTTTCTCCTTCTTATTTTTGCAGATACTATGGCCCGTACTAAAGTGCCAAGATTGCGTGATCCACTTCGCTTTCGTTCAAGCAAAGCCGAGGCACAGTATGCTGACTACGCCCGTAAGAAAGTGGAAGGGGGTCGCATGGTGAACTTGGCTGAGCTAGCCTTGTTCAATGTAGAGGGAGCATTCGGTGATATGGGGTGGCTCCCTGTCATCACATACGACGCGTGCACATGTCCAGACTTGGTGCGCCAGTTCTATTGTAATCTCCAGGTGGTGGGGAATTACAATGACGTTGAGCACGGTCAGGAGTTGCGCATCACTAGTTACGTCAAGGGGGTGCACATCTCCTTTGATTATCGGCAGCTGGCCGATCTGTTGGGCATTGCCTATGATGGCCCCATGGTGTACTGTGCGCCGGGAGAGCCACAGTTTGTTGAGATGGAGATGAGAGCAGAGATCGACAACCAGTTACTCCATCCCGATAGATGGCAGATGAGAGCTTGCTACTTGCGTCCATCTCCACGGGTCTTCTGCAAGATTATCCAGCATAATCTGATCCCGCAGAGTGGGAACTATGAGAGGGTCTCTCAGCTGACTCAGTTCTTGATCTACTGCATCTGCACTCGTCAGCTGGTCTGCCTTCCTTACATCGTCATGCGGACGATGATTAGTGCTACATTGTCCGGTCATAGGGGAAACCTACCCTATGGACGCATGATTACAGTGCTACTGACCCGTCTGGGTGTGGATCTAGTAGATGAGAAGATCCAGGAGAAGACCTTCTCGTCGCCTCTAGATTGGGAGGCTATCTGCAAGATGGGGCTGCGAGATGCGGAGGTTAGTGATGAGGAGAGGAACGCGATGGTGCGCCCTCACACTCGGGTTGAGATGGCTGATGCTGAGGCTGCTGCTAGGGCTCGTGGGGATCCGGTCGATGATGATCGCTTATATATGGATGTCGATGCGATACCACCGCCATCACCCACGCATGCGGATAGGGCTGGTACTTCTGCTGCGACGGTTTCGGTACCCGAGACCAGTCCTTCTCATGATGCTGATCCTTCACGCCCACCTTCTGATATGATGGAGATGTTGCGCGAGATCAGAGAGACTCAGCGTAGATCGGACCTGAGGATGGAGGAGTTGCTAGATGCTCAGCGCATGAGAGTGGATGAGCTGTTGGCTGCTCAGCACACATCTGACGCGCGGATAGGTGAGCTCATGGAGATCCAGCGTGCGACTGACAGGAGAGTAGCCGATCTCACAGCTAGTCTACAGACGACCCAGACTCAGATAGCCTGGTTGACTAGAGTCTATGCTGAGGACTACGACAGAGATCGTGAGGCTCCACCTCCTCCTTCGCCTCCAGCTTCCTGATTGTACTTTACTTTTCCTTGTACTACAGAGTAACTGTCCGGGTTGTGGACTGTACTCTATTTTAGATATATATTTACTCTTTGTTTCGCTCTCATTGTATGTCAACTCGTTTCTCCTTTTAATAGATGTATTATTCTCTTTTTAAATTTGGTCTCAACATCACTTGTGCTTATAATGCGTTAATATTACTGTTTTTATTTTATCCTATCTCAGTTCACTATTGCTGTGAATGTATGATAGTTCAGCGGGCAAGGCCTGAGATGCTCTGATACCAAAGTGTCACACCCCAATTCCACACATTTCAGAATGGTGTGATGAACAGCTAAATAACCAACGGTTCAACCAGGATCTCAAATAGGCTATCCCCGCGTTACCTGAACCTTCATATACTCACCATCATAATCAGAGTAAATACACAATAGCGGAAGTCTTATAAATAAATGAACTGAGAACTAAAATGATATTCATAAATAATAGCAAATTATTCTGTGTTTTACTGAGACATAAATAATTAAATACCAAATACATGTCTTATAAATCCAATAAAGAAACCTATAAAAATATCTAGTCAAATACACACGAGTTGCACTCGCAAGAGGAGTCGCGTGTAACGTCTTCAGCTCCAACTTTCATAGCTGCTACATTCCCATACGCTGACGCGTTCATAAAATCTTCAACTGTATAACTTGCATCATCAACTAAAAAGACTCGACGTCGAGGGGTGAGCACACAACACGGCTCAGTGAGTAGCCAAAACAATGCAACATTACATATGCATGCAAAAAATCAATTTATATCTTTGGTCTTGGTTTATAGTTTGCAATGTGCAATAGAAAGGTTGGGTGGTCAAAGGTTAATGTTTATTGACACCGCCTCCAAACACAGGGTGTGGAAGCCCGCCCGAAGGTTAACGTTTATCGTCGTCCCCATCCACCCTACCATAACATTATACAACAAAGGTTAACGTTTATTGCTATATAATGCTATACCAACACGTAAGCCCCTGTTAGCGAGGGCTTGCAAACTGGGCTCGCTGCTAACCAATCCTAATGCCAAACAGTGTATCCAAGGCCTCACCCCAGCATCCCTCAGAATATCCATAGAGATAGAGCTAAGGCCCCACGGTAGAGTCAGAGACTACAAGGACCGAGACCACCTCCCCTGATACTCTACGACATAATAGTTCTGCTAAGGTAATGGCGATACGACGATGTCAATGCACAAGACTTGAGTTAGAGATAGAGCTAAAGTGCTGAAACCCGCCAAAGGTTAAAGTTTATTGACGTTTTCATCACACCTCCCCTGATACTCACTCGCATCAAGTACATCAACCACACACATACAAGCACATGCCTATTCCTATCATCATCATCATCATCATGTTATAAACAATAAAGTAAATATGCATGAAAAAGTAATAGAAATATTGGATGGCATGCTGTATGCACATTACAAACATATTCGCATAGAATCAAACATGGCATAGGACTCAAGAAATAGAAAACAGTTTATTATTAACCAATTTAGTTTGGGGTTAAGGTTCCTCACCTTAGCTTGCTAATAGATATTTCCCAAGCTTTAAAATCACCGTTACAATGTTATTAGATTGCTAACAGACCTAAGAAAGTCGATATAATTTAATTAGAATTAATTCAGAATTTAAAACCATTCTGTCAACTGAGGGTCGATGCTAGGGTCGATGGGTCTATCGACCCTCCCTCCATTCTGAACTTCCCGAATGCTAAGGGTCGATGGTCAGAAACACCTATGGTCGGATGGTCTATCGACCCTCGGTGCAACCCTCGATGCACTCTGGTCCAATTTCCACTTTTAATCCATTCTTCGTGTTTGGGGTCCTATGGCTTGCTTCCTACATTCATTCAACAGTTGTTCCATGGTCTAGAACCATGTATAATCCATCTAAATAGTTTTCGTGCATCCTCCTATGGTTTTCCATGAAAACCTAACCATAAATGGATGGTTTGGGTTTCTCCGAAATCCTACACTCAACCATATCTATCCTAAGGTCTGTAGAAACTCATGGAATTAGTATCCGTACCTGAGAAGATTACTTTTCTCTGCAAATTCTTCTCCTTTTTGCTAAGTCTTCTTCCTTGCCTCCTTTCTTCCTCTTTTCCCTCTTCTCTCTTTCTCTCAATTCAATTAGGGTTGTGAAAGGAGTGAAAGTGACTTAGGAACGTCCTTTAAATAGACTAGGAATGTCCTATAATAATCCCATTGAGATTTGGAAAGAATCCCAACCGAAAATTAGGAAATTTCCTAATTTCAGTTTCGTCAGAAACCGAGGGTCGATGGGAGGGTCGATGATCCCGTCGACCCTAGGGTCTTAAGCTGTCCGACCCTCCCTTCAAAACTGAGGGTCTGACTTTCTGTTTTGGGAGGTCCGACCCTACTTAGCTGGGTGTGCGACCCTCCCCTAAAATTAAGTGTTTTTGGGTCAATTTTATACCTGGGATCTCGATCTCCTTCATGCCCTTGGTCCATTTGACTCGGCCATGATGGGTAAACCTAGTTCAAGGTGGTAAGACCGGATTAGTTTGACACGGGTCTTACAAGATGGATCGGCCAACCAAGGGTTTATTCATCGGTTTCCTAATATATTCGCCGCATTGAAGATTATACCGGATATATTTGATGAAGTGAAGACAGCTATCAAATCAGACCCTTACCTTAGGACGGTACAAGAAGACATCGAAAAAGGTAGAACTAACCCTGAGTTCATCTTTGATGAAGAAAATGTACTGAAGTACAAAGGAAGAATATGTGTACCCGAAATAGAAAGCTTAGACATAAGACACCGATTGATGAAAGAAGCTCACACCACCATCTATTCGATACATCCAGAAAGTACAAAAATGTATCATGATCTAAATAAACTATATTGGTGGAGAGGAATGAAACCAGATATACCTAAGTTTGTGTCTCAGTGCCTAAATTATCAGAAAGTAAAGGCTGAACGACAAAGACCGGCAAGACTGTTACAGCCATTACCAGAACCAGCATGAAAATGGGACTGCATCACTATGGACTTCGTCACATGATTACCACTGACTCCTCGAGTAGTTGACGTAGTTTGGGTGATTGTTGACCACCTGACTAACACAGCTCGCTTTATACCGATACGACCCTAGTATACACTGGAGAGGTTAGCTAAGCTGTACGTGGATAACATTGTGCGATTACACGGTGTACCTAAAAGTATTGTGTCCGATAGAGATCCACGATTTACTTCAAAGTTTTGGGAAGAATTGCAAAAGGCTATGGGTAGAACATTGAAGTTTAGTACTGCATTCCATCTACAAAGAGATGGACAGTCAGAGCGTACAATTCATATTCTAGAAGATATGCTACGAGCTTGTGTAATTGACTTCAAAGGATCATGGGATGAAAAGTTATCACTGATTGAGTACGCTTATAACAATAGCTATCAGGCTAGTATACATATGTCACCCTATGAAGCACTGTATGGCAGAAAGTGTCGAACTCTTTTATTTTGGAATGAAGTTGGGGAACGTAGTCTTGTTGGACCAGAATTTGTTGAGGAGACTTGTCGAGTGGTCGACATTATCAAAGAAAGAGTGAGAACAGCCCATAACCGTCAGAAGCAGTATGCAGATACTCGACGCAGAGATCTTGAGTTCGTCGTGGGTGATAAAGTATTCTTAAAGGTATCGCCTATCCGAGGTCTGAAACGGTTCGGACAGAAGGGGAAACTAAGTCCAAGATATGTCGGGCCATATGAGATCTTAGCCAAACGTAGAAAAGTGGCTTATCAGTTAGCACTACCCCCATCTATGTCAGGTGTACATAACGTATTTCATATTTCCTTATTGAAGAAGTATGTCAAGGATCCGACGCACGTTTTGACAATGGATCTACCAGATTTAACTGAAGATTTGTCCTTTTGAAGTAGCACCTGTCACACCCCAATTCCGCACATTTCAGAATGGTGTGATAAACCGCTAAATAACCAACGGTTCAACCAGGATCTCTAATAGGCTATCCCCGCGTAATCCAAACTTACACGCATCCACAATCATAATCAGAGTAAATACACAATAGCGGAAATCTTATAGATAAATGAACTGAGAACTAAAATGATATTCATAAATAATAGCAAATTATTCTATATCAACTGGGACATAAGTAATTAAGTACCAAATACATGTCTTATAAATCCAATAAAGAAACCTATAAAAATATCTAATCGAATACACACGAGTTGCACTCGCAAAACGAGTCGTGTGTATCGTCTTCAGCTCCAACTTCCATAGCTGCTACAGTTTCGTACGCCGACGCGTTCATATAATCTTCAACTGTATAACCTGCATCATCAACTAAAAATATTCGACGTCGAGGGGTGAGCACATAACACGGCTCAGTGAGTAGCCAAAATAATGCAACATTACATATGCATTCAAAAAGTCAATTCATATCTTTGGTCGTGGTTTATAGTTTGCAATGTGCAATAGAAAGGTTGGGTGGTCAAAGGTTAACGTTTATTGACACCGCCTCTATACACAGGGTGTGGAAGCCCGCCCGAAGGTTAACGTTTATCATCGTCCCCATCCACCCTACCATAACATTATACAACAAAGGTTAACGTTTATTGCTATATAATGCTACACCAACACGTAAGCCCCTGTTAGCGAGGGCTTACAAACTGGGCTCGCTGCTAACCAATCCTAATGCCAAACAGTGTATCCAAGGCCTCACCCCAGCATCCCTCAGAATTCCCATAGAGATAGAGCTAAGGCCCCCCGGTAGAGTCAGAGACTACAAGGACCGAGACCACCTCCCCTGATACTCTACGACATAATAGTTCTGCTAAGGTAATGGCGATACGACGATGCCAATGAACAAGACTTGAGTTAGAGATAGAGCTAAAGTGCTGAGACCCGCCAAAGGTTAACGTTTATTGACGTTCTCATCACACCTCCCCTGATACTTGCTCGCATCAAGCACATCAACCACACACGTACAAGCACATGCCTATTCCTATCATCATCATCATCATCATGTTGTAAACAATAAAGTAAATATTCATGAACAAGTAATAGAAATATTGGATGGCAAGCTGTATGCACATTACAAACATATTCGCATAAAATCAAACATGGCATAGGACTCAAGAAATAGAAAACAGTTTATTATTAACCAATTTAGTTTGGGGTTAAGGTTCCTCACCTTAGCTTGCTAATAGATATTTTCCAAGCTTTCGACTCACTGTTATAACAGTATTATATTGCTAGCAAACCTAACAAAGTCGATAGAATTTAATTAGAATTAATTCAGAATTTAAAAACCACTCTATCAACTGAGGGTCGATGCTAGGGTCGATGCAAGGGTCGATGGCTCTATCGACCCTCCCTCCATTCTGAACTTCCCGAATGCTGAGGGTCGATGGTCAGAAACACCTAGGGTCGGATGGTCTATCGACCCTCGGTGCGACCCTTGGTGCACTCTGGTCCAATTTCCACTTTTAACCCATTCTTCGTGTTTGGGGTCCTATGGCTTGCTTCCTACATTCATTCAACAATCAATCCATGGTC
Organism: Protea cynaroides; assembly: GCA_028583415.1. NCBI lineage: Eukaryota > Viridiplantae > Streptophyta > Magnoliopsida > Proteales > Proteaceae > Protea > Protea cynaroides. Next base: position 4,813,359 of record CM053269.1, read on the forward strand.
TAGAACCATTTATAATCCATCTAGATAGCCTTCGTGCATCCTCTTATGGTTTTCCATGAAAACCTAACCATGGATGGATGGTTTGGGTTTCTCCGAAATCCTACACTCAATCATATCTAACCTAAGGTCTGTAGAAACTCATTGAATTAATATCCATACCTGAGAAGATTACTTTTGTCTGCAAATTCTTCTCCTTTTTGCTAAGCCTTCTTCCTAGCCTCCTTTCTTCCTCTTTTCCTTCTTCTCTCTTTCTCTCAATTCAATTAGGGTTGTGAAAGGAGTGAATGTGGCTTAGGGACGTCCTTTAAATAGACTAGGAATGTCCTATAATAATCCCATTGAGATTTGGAAGGAATCCCAACCGAAAATTAGGAAATTCCCTAATTTCAGTTTCGTCAGAAACCGAGGGTCGATGGGAGGGTCAATGATCCCGTCGACCCTAGGGTCTTAAGCTGTCCGACCCTCCCTTCAAAACTGAGGGTCTGACTTTCTATTTTGGGAGGTCCGACCCTGCTTAGCTAGGTGTGCAACCCTTCCCTAAAATTAAGTGTTTTTGGGTCGATTTTATACCTGGGATCTCGATCTCCTTCATGCCCTTGGTCCATTTGACTCGACCATGATGGGTAAACCTGGTTCAAGGTGGTAAGACCGGGTTAGTTTGACATGGGTCTTACAGCACCAATTGAGATCACTAGTCGAAAGGTGCAATGCTTACGCAATCGTGATATCTATTATGTCAAGGTCACCTAGAGAAGCAGGGATATAGAAGAAGTCACATGGGAAGAAGAGAATGCTATGCGAAAGCAATACCCTTACTTATTTGATTCAGAAGGTACATACAGTTTCGAGGACAAAATTTTTATAAGTAGGGGGGAGTTGTAAGACCCGTGTCAATTTAACCCGGTCTTACCACCTAGAACCAGGTTTATCCATCATGGTCAAGCAAAATGGACCATGTGCATGAAGGAGATTGTGATCCCTGGTATTAAACTAACCCAAAAACACTCAAAAAGGGGCGAGGGTCGCACATCAGTGAGGTAGGGTCGGACACCCCCAGTACAAAAAGTCAGACCCTCAGTTTTTAACCAGGGGTCGACGGGATCATCGACCCCCTCATCGACCCCCAGTTGCCGCCAGAAACAAAAATTTGGAAACTTTCCTAATTTCAATTGGAATATTTCCTAATCTCAATGGGACTTATTTTGGGAGTTTCTACTCTATATAAAGGACATCCCTAAGCCTCTTTCACTCCTTTTAGAACCCTAATTGAATTGAGAGAAAGAGAAGAGAAGGAAGAGAAGAAGAAGAGAAGGAAAGTAGAGAAGACGGCAAAAGGAGAAAAGTTTCAGATAAGGAGTACTCTTCTCAGGTAAGAATACTAATTCTATGTATTTTGTGAGACTTAGAATAGTTAATGAGAAAAGTATGATGTAGGAGAAACCCCAAACCATCAATCCATCATTAAGTTTCAATGGAAACCATGGAGGAGATCAACTAAACCATATGATATGTAAAGAGTTGTTCTAAACCATAGGAAGTGTATGGAATGGACTATGGAAGGAAGCCATAGGATTCAAACAAGAGAGAATGGATCAAAAGGGGATTTATCGACCAAACCCATGGGGGGTCGCACCTAGGGTCGATGGACCCATCGACCCTGGCATCAACCTTACTATTGGGGGTCACAGTATACTGCTACCCTAGCATCGACCCATCCAGCTACCCCTAGTTAACAGCAAGTTGGAAAAATTAGAATAAAATATGACTAATTTTATCAACTTTGTTACGTCTTCAAGCAATATAATATCAATATAAATGTGATTCTTAAAGCTTGAAAGAGGATCTACTAGCAAGCTAAGGTAAGGAAACAAGACCTAAACTAATTGGTTAATAATAAACTGTTTTTATTTCTTGAGTCCAATGCTATGCTTGATTCTATGTGAACATGCTTGTAATGTGCATTCAACATGTCATCCAATTTTTCTATTTATTGTTCATGCATATTTACTTTATTATTTATAACATGATAATGACCATGATGATAGGAATAGGCATGTGAATGTATGTGTGTGGTTGGTGTACTTGATGCGAGCGAGTATCAGGGGGAGTGTCATAGGCCAGAAATTTGCACTCTAGCTCTATCTCTAACTCAGGTCTTGTGCATTAACATCGTCGTGTCGCCATTACTTTAGCAGAACTATTATGTCGTAGAGTATCAGGGGAGGTGGTCTCGGTCCTTGTAGTCTTTGACTCTACCGAGGGGCCTTAGCTCTATCTCTATGGGCGTTCTGAGTGATGCTGGGGTGAGGCCTTGGATACACTGTTTGACATTAGGGTTGGTTAGTTGCGAGCCCAGTTTGTAAGCCCTCGCCAGCAGGGGCTTACGTGTTGGTATGACACTGTACAGCAATAAACGTTAACCTTTGTTGTACAATGTTAATGGTTTGGTGGATGGGGACGACAATAAATGTTAACCTTTGGGTGGGCTTCCACACCCTGTGTATAGAGGAGGGGTCAATAAACGTTAACCTTTGACCTCCAACCCTTTCTATTGCATATTACAAACTTTAAACTAGACCACAGATATGAATTGAATGCATGCATATGTATTATTGCATTGTTTTGTTTGCTCACTAAGCCATGATGTGTGCTCACCCTCTCGACGTCGAATATTTTTAGTTGATGATGCAGGTACTACCGTCGAAGATTATGTCAACGCTCCAGTGTACGGGCACATGCCAGCAATGGAAGTTGAAGACGAAGTGGATACGCATGACTCCTCTTGCGAGTGCAACTCATGCGTATTCGATTAGATTTTATTATAATTATTTGGATTTAGTAAAGACATGTAATTGGTATTTTATTTATGTCTCTGTTGAAACAGCATAATTGGATATTTTAATATGATTATCATATTTAGATTTCTCAGTTCATTTTATTATAAGACTTCCGCTATTGTATATTTACTGTGATTATAAATGTGTATGTATGAGGTTTAGATAAAACGGATATAGCCTAGTCGAGATCCTGGTTGAACCGTTGGTTTGTTGACGGTTCAATACACCATTTTGAGTAGTGCAGAATTGGGGTGTGACAGGTTGTAGTGGCTGGGCCTGCTTTCGAGCATAGGTCAGTCAAGCTAGGTCAGTTTGTCCTTATGGATGAATTGGATAGGTTCAACGTTCGACAGGATTTTAGTGACATAAGTTGGTTGCCTACTATCAGTTTCCACTTGCCCACATGAGTAGACATGGTTCGTCACTTCTACCACAATCTACAAGTAGACAGAGGCATGGAGGACAACGTTGATGGTTTCACTCTACAAATCTCGAGTTGGGTTAAAGGCAGACCAATTATCATTACCGTTGCTAGCTTGGCACAGAGTTTAGGTATTTCTGCTACTGGGGAGATAGTTTATGTACAGTTGAAGTTTACCATGGTTGGTGAGTGAGAGCTTATAGAGATTCATGAGCTGATGATGTTGGGTCAAGATTTACACAAGAACAACTGTCGTCCAATTCCTAGGAATTACAGTCGCATCACTTAGCACAACTTGGTGCCCAGGGGCAGACATAGGGATGAGATATTGCACTTCTGTGAGTTCGTGGCTTACTGCATAACTATTCACCATCAGATTTGTCTTCCCTATCTGATTATGAGGACTATGATCTATACTACTTTGTATACCTGGACTGCTAGTCTTCCTTATGGTTGGTTGCTCACCTAGTTGTTTGCCAACATGGGGTTCGATCTTACTTTAGAGCTTGATGAGGAGACTGGTGTACATACAGACTTTGGTTGGGACACACTGTACAAACTTGGGTTTAGGATGTTGTGCTTAGCGATGAGGAGTTAGAGTAGCATCCACCACCTTGTTCTATTAGTAGTCATCACCCAGCCAGGAGGCTTCAGCGTAGGTTGGTCATCTCCTCTTCATCTTCTAAGAGTGAGCCAGCCATTCTTAAAGGCAATGGAGATGTTTTTCCTATGCATGTGGATACCAGTAAGGAGGCTCCATCTAGGCCAGTTGCAGAGGGTGCTGCCAATTTTGACAATGATGAGCAGGAGAGTTCATCTCATGCTGTAGGCGGTAATGAGGTTCTAGTAGCAACGGCTCCTCAGGCTGAGGCTTCAGGGTTCATTGAGTTACGTGATTTGCTAGCCGATGTTTGCTTTTTAGTGGCAGCTCTGGGTGATCATCAGCGCTCTCTCCAAACTAGAATAGATTCTCACAAGAGGCGGATGGTATAAAACATCTCAGGAGTGGAGCAATGGATAATTTCTCTGGAGCAGAGGTCCATAGGGTCTGAGGCTGCACAGGAGGTGACTAGTCAGGAGGTTGCTTTTCTTCGGGCAGTGTTGACTAATGTGGGTTTGATTGAACCCATGCCAGAGGATGTTGAGGCTAGGGTGATAGCTAGTCGAGAGCTTAGGCATCAGTGATGTCTTCAGGCTACTAACACCAGCCAAGGCCACCTATTCTGTAGACAGTCATCGTCATCAGGCAGATCGTGGTTCTCAGTAGTCGGACACTTAGACATGTCATTTTTATCTCTGTTATATCTCACTGGATACTTTATACATTTTGATTTATGTTTGATATTGATGGGTGAAGATCAGGATTGTGGATGCCAACCCATCATTAGTGCATTATTCTCCATGGTACAGTGGATGTTTTATTTCTGAGTTATGGGTATGGATACATTATGCTTTTGCTTGTTTTTATATTTCTTACAGCTTATTGATAGTTCTTACCCCTCATATAGTATATGATTTATGCTTCCTATTTCAGCTTTATTACATTCATGGTGTGTATGTATGGTATGATTTAGTAGTAGGCGTTACATATTCGTGCTGTGATACCAACTTCTGTCACAGCCCGTTCACGATGTATCGGTACTATGGAATGGAAGAGATCTCCACATCCTAATTTAGGGCATTGAAAAATCCCCTTCTAGGACCACAGAATATGGAACACCAACTAATAAACCAACAAAACACAAGAAGTAATAATAATCCATACCACCAGATTAAATGTATTTAAATCAAGAGTATAGCGGAAGTTTTAAAATAATTAAATAATCTATTCAAATGATAATAATATAAATAAATCCCCAAACTATTGTAGACATAGTAAATAAGATGATTAAATCCTTAAAATGTAAATTATTTATCTGGGCAACATGCCCTTAAATCCAAATTAAATAATCTAAATTCAAATAAGTTTATCAAACAACTCAAAATGTCAATCTGTAGACATAGTCGTCACACTAACATGATTTGTCATGAACGTTTTCATCATTAGTATCCACATCACCATTATTCACTTAGTCATACCTGCATCTAAAGGAATTTGTGTATACAAGGGTAAGCTCAATCACTGAGCATAGCAAGGAAATCAAACGTACGCAAACAAAATGCATGAATTACAACTACGGTCTGGTATATAACTGTAAGTGCCAGCTCAAGACAACCCACACACAGAGTCTCTGGCTGCATGGGTTTTCACCCATCCGAATGAATGCCGCCTCACTTGGCGTACAGTAACATCCCCCATATGGGTCTGTTATTATGGACCAAGCCCATATTACACTGGCCACTTACCCATAAATCATCCCAAGCCTGTATTACGCTAGCCACTTGAGGAGGTAATAATCCCACTAGTTGACTCCTCCACCCATCCACACTACATTGGGTATGGGGAGCATCGCAGCTATGATCATACCACCCTTTATTGAACCCATGCCACTACATAACCCATTAATGGCTAGGGGTATAGTTATTAAGGTGATTTCAATTCAGCTAACTAAGTTTTTCTATTAATCAAATTACTGGACCATAACGTCGCCAAGCTTCCAACCACATTTGTCCTCCCACCTAGGGCGTCATAGCTTGACTAAGTTACCTTTGGTCATTGCAAAGAAGCGTCAGTAAGAAGTAGTGCAAGCGTCCCATACCGCCCTCCTTCTTCGTTACTAACTTAACCAGACATCACAAGTCAAACAATAGGTCAGTGACTTTTGTGGAAAGGTAGTAAGTGTCCCATACCACTTGCCCTCCAATCCTTACCAGCACTGCTAACCCCAAGCTCAAGAATGCATATGCATGGCAAGAAAAAAATTTATTGAATGGCATGTTATCACACTCGCATAGCATCACATAGAATATTTAAAAGTCTAAATCTATCAAACAAGGTTCAATTTCCTTACCTGATGTAACAGCAGCTATGTAATAGAGAGTACGATCTTGAGTGGTTTCTCCTAGTGTTCTGTTGTACCTTAGATAACAATAATTATAGTAATATTTATCTATCAGTTCACTGTTTGTCTCTATAATTTGTCCAAGCATAGCCTAATAATTTATTCATACTTTTCAGAGGTATGGTTATCATTAATAAACACCTTACACTTGCTGCCTAGAGTTCCAAATGCATAGAAATCCTAAACAACAAGCATATATGGTATAAAGCATTGGTTTTAATCGAAACGATGGAGCATACCTATGCAAACATGTGGTTCCAGGGACATGAACACATAGGCAGGTTCATAAAAATCTCAAAAAGATGGTATCCAAAGATGGCTTTCATCTGGGGTCATATTACCGTGCGATACATGACCGACCGCACGATCATTGACCCACAGGTGTGCTGCACGTAACGGACCGCATGTCAAAACATGGTCAACACATAATGAAACTTCTCTGGTGGCTTTTTTGAGATTTTATCCAAATTATGCAGTGAGTTTGGGCTCTAAAATCCCATTCTAACTTAGGCTCTTGGCATCGATTCCATTTCTCAGTTTATCAATATTGCTAGATTTTGTTTTATTTCTCAGATTTAATTCCAGCAGTATCAGGAGAGGTTTTTCCTTGGGTTTTAAATTCATAATAATCCATTCTAAATAATCCTCAAAGTTTGGGATCCATAGATGCAATTACTTATCCATGCCATCTATTTTCCAGTATTTCTAGGATCTTAGTTCTTCACTGATTCAGATCTAACTTCTAGTTCAGCCCAAAGGCTTGGTAACTAAATAGATAATCAAGATGAATATTATGGATAGAAATTTTAGATCATTCACTCATCATTCTCATCCATCCCTTCTCATTTATCTAAATCCTGGTTCTCTACAAATCTAATCCACACACCTACAGGTGTTTAAGTGCATATCAAAGATGGAGAAAAAGAGATCATGGTTAATAATCCTTGATTAAAATCCATCATGACTCTATTGGTTTATTTTTATTCGAAGGAAAATAAAAAAGAGAATAAGGGGTTTGATACCAATGTTGCTTTCTCTATCGATGGTGGTATCGAGCTTTCTCCTATGGTAGTAGAGTTCCCTTTTCCCTTCTTCCTCATTTTCCCTTCTCTTTTTCCTTCTCCAACACCAACAGAGTCTCTCTCTCTTTCTCTCTCTCACGTTTCTGTCTAGATGGTGAAAGAATGAGGGAGAGAGTGGAATAGAGACTTTAACCATGTTTGGCATTGGATTTTGGTTTCCAATCATGGTAAGTTGGAGGATTCCCTCCTTCTTACCACTTTGAAATGGATAAAGAACCTGGACATAATTTCCCATGAATCCAATTTGAGACCAGGTTATTGAGTTGGTTTTCTAAACCAGATCACCTCAAGGGTTGCGGTACTAGGGTGTGGTACATGACCAACCACACCTAGGTGGTGTTGATCACGTACCGGACCTTCTTTTTGAGTCCAAATTGGGTATTTAAGTGTGAAGGTTCTTTTTCAGTTACCTCCATTTGGTTTCATCGACCTGATCCACCTTGGTTTGAATTGTTCATCGTGGTAAGGCCCGTTACACAGTCAAATTTTCAAATTAGGTCTGCAATTTTTGGGTGTGGGTCTTACACAAAGCATCTTTGGTCGTTTCATTGTGTAAACCAAAACTTTCCTTAGGTATAAATGATGCACCATGGATTTTGTATAAAGGAATACTATTTCTGGGTTCTAAGCCCTTAATAAATTCAAAATAAATTCTAGGAAGTCACCGGCCAACTTTGGCCGAGATCCACCATGAAATGGCATGCAGCTAATGCCATCGATGGCATTTGGGTTGTACGGCTAGTACCATCAGCCACACATCAAAACATGGTCTGATGGTTTCCAAACTTTTCTGACATGCTTCTTATATTTTTCATGCTTTGAATAAGGAGTTTGAACTCCAGACTCGGTTTCTACACTAGGTTTTGGATATCGTTCTGATTGTCCATTTAACTGAGATAAGTGATCTAATTTATTTCCTCTAGATCTGATTTCCAGGTCTTCGAATCCTATCATTAGTGTTACACCCCAATTTTGGCTAAACCAGAAGTGTGAGTGAACCGTCACTGAACCAACGGTTCACACATAGATCTCTAAGACCGTGTCCACTCATACAAACCATTGCACATAACCATAATCAGAATATAATTAAATACAACGGAAGTCTTAAATTAAATGAACTGAGTACTTCTATTGATAAATAAATTATCCAATTATTTAAAATATCAAAACATAAATAATTATCCTTACATCATTTATAAATCCAATTAAAAATAAATAAAATAAACAAATCCAATATCCTAGAGGTACATGCAGAAAGGGCACTCGCATAAAGCGTTATGCTCGTCCTCCCCTGCTTGCACTTCCAGGGCAGCAGCTCTTCCATATACTGGAGCATCCACGTAGTCCTCAATAGTATAACCTGCATCAACATCTAAAAACATGTATATATACAAGGGTGAACTCACAACTTAGCCCAGTAAGACAATCAGACAATGCAACACACATCATGCATTAGTAACATTCACATTATGGTCTGGTTTTAAGTTTCCAATGTGCTATAGAAAGGATTGGCAGCCACCGCACCTCTATACACGAGTGTATGAATCCGCCCAAAGGATCAAACACCACTGTCGTCCCACATGCACCCACCATGGAATAGAGATAGAGCTAAAGTGTGCGGATCAAACACCGCCAACACTTACCCTGTTGCCCTACCCATACCAATACGTAAGCCCCTATTGTCTAGGGCTTGCAAACTGGGCTCGCAACTAACCAATCCTATATGTCATCACAGTAGGCCCTATTCCAGCACACCTCCCTACGACATAAAAATAGGGCTCGAGTCTAGTGGCCAGGCCCGAGACCACAGTGCCACTTCCTCCCCCAGATACCCTACCCGCACCAAGCAAGCTAAGACAGAAATAATACGAAAAGGTGCTAGTGTGAGGATTGAACCCAGACCCCAGGCCTTTCCATTCCACACACCAACGAAAACAATTACATGCCTAACAATCACATACTAGCATAGCGAGTATGCATGAATAATATAATAACTGAAAGTAAAGATGACATGCGAGTACGCACAAACATCATTCCATAGAATCATAATTATTAACAATGTTTTACTGTTATTAAGTTATTAGGGTTTAGGTCCGATTCCCTTACCTGATGCTTGATTGCTAGCTTGATCCACATCACCGAATCCAAACTTGCTAACACAGGGTCCTACACGATGTTAGGGTTGAATTAAAATAATTTTCTTAGGGTACACGTTGGTCGGAAACCAAGTGGTATTGAAAACACCCTCACAGTGCATATTGATAGCAGGTACTGGACGCAGCACTATGGGGCAAGGCGCGATTGGTATGGTAGACCGGTCCCCTACAGACCAGTCCCCGAGAGGTACCGATTGCAGTACCGGTCGCATATGGTGCGGCTGGTATGGTTGACCGGTATGCCTCCAGAAGACCACCAACTTCGTGTTTGCCTTCCGTCGGTCACCCCCTATTGGTTCTAGGGTTTCTCCTATGCATTCTAGGCCTGAGCAATGAGTTAGAGTTGTTTCATGTCCCATTCAAATCCTAATTCCTATGATTCATTGCCTAGAATTCGAATCTAGGGTTTATCGACTGTATTAGGGTTTGACAGCAAATTTAAGGGTTTTAGATCAATACCTCGCCTTGCATGGTATTGATCAATTCATGATTAATCATCTCTAATGCTTAACTTAGAGATAAGTTCAAGCACATACCGTTGGTTCGCAACTATGGTGTTCTTCATCCAACGACCAATGATGGCTCCTCTCCCTCCTTCTTCGATCTCTTTCTCCTCTCTAGGGTTTGTGAGGATCAATCAAGGAGTTTTAAGGGTCCTTAAATAGACTAGGATAGAGTTTAGGAAGCTTTCCTATGTTAGGAAAGTCCCTAGGCTAGAGATTTGGAAAGCAAGACCCGCAGAGATCCATTTTTGGATCTAACCAGTCCGCCCGCACAGACATACTGGTCGACTGGTACCATCGATCGGTACCATAGACCGGTATGAAAAATGTCATACTTTTAGATCCATTTTTGTACCTGGTTGTCATCCGCTCATCCTGTCTGGCCCGGTGATGATTGGAAGACCTGTTACGACATTTTATGACATGAATTAAAGGTTTAGATCGGGTTCATGGAGTGCGGGTCTTACAATTAGTCCATGATTCGAGTCTCCTAGAGTAAATCCAAAGTTCCCAACAGCCTCTGACCATCCATAGATATTTTATTCAATTTATTTGACTCTTTACCATCTCTGATATATCATGCATGCTACTATCAACAGTCAATCCTTGTGAACAATGGCTTACATGGTCATGGCTCCGCCGTGAATGATAGGTTATTCTTATTTTTTCTTTGATTTGGTCACGAAGACATTCCATTCAACTACTACAGATCATGGTTGTGATCCATACTATTTTCTTCGGCCATTATTTGAGTCATCCCATTTCATTCCATTATTTCCCATTAATGAATAAGGCTCTAGAGTGAGGGGAGTACTTACAGGGTTTGTCTCCCTCAATCTCCAAGTTCTCCGGCAACAAGATCGACGATCCAAAGGTACGTGCTTCCTCTCTCTACCTCTTCTCCTTTCTTTCTCCTCTACGTCTTTCTTCCCTTCTTGCTGGGGTGGTGATCAGAAAGTATCCTTCCTCACTTCTCTTATCTCTTCTTCTCCTCTTTATGTCTCTGGTTAGGTGGGTTGGTCTAGGAGGAATGAATCCAACCCACAGTACATCAATGATAGTATGGGATCTCTTGGGATCCCAACATGGTAATGGGAGGATTTTGTAACACCCGCACGCCACAAACCCGGTCTAACCTTACATTCTCGTGTCTTGACCAGTCTACCTGTCAGACCCGTATTCCAAGAACCCAATCTAAACCTTGAATTCATGTCGTAACAGGTCTTTCAATCATCACTGGGCCAGACGGGATGAGCGGATGACAAACAGGTACAAAACAGACTGAATTAAGTATGAATTAATTCATACCAATCAATCGTACCAGCCTTGGTACCGGTCGACCGGTATAGTCTGCGTAGCAGACCACTAAGATTCGGAAACGGATCTCTGCTGGTCCCACTTTCCAAATTTTAAACCAAACTTTCCTAATGCTAGGAGGCTTCCTAAACCAAAACCTAGCCTATATAAACCCCTCTAAACCTCCTAAAATCTCTTTAATGATCCTCACAAACCCTAGAAAGGAGAAAGAGGCAGAAGAAGGAGAAGAAGCTAGGAAGGAGAGGAAAGAGCTGCCATCGCCGTTCGACGAAGAACAAGTTACCGCAAGTCAATGGTAAGTGCTCAAACCTTCCTCTACCATAAGTAATCTAGAATGGTTAATTGTAGTTGGATCAATACCATGCAAAGCGAGGTATTGATCTAAACCTTATTTCGCCGACAAACCATAATCTAGTCGGTAAACCTTAGATTCAAGTTCTAGGTTGAGACCATCCAAACTAGGACTTGAATGGAGTTGAAAACAACTCTAACTCAATGCTCAAACCTAGAATGTGTAGAAGAAACCCTAGGATCATTAGGGGACGATCGACGGAAGTCGAGAAACCAGACGTATGGTCTTCCAGAGACATACCGGTCGACCATACCGGTTGCACCATATGCGACCGATACTATGACCGGTACCTCTAGGGGACTGATCTGTGGAGACTGGTCGACCATACCGGTCACACGTTTCCCCACAGTGCTGCAACCGGTACTGTGACCGGTCAGCTCTGTGAGATTTGTTTTGCCATTGTTGGTTTTCTGACCAATATAAACCTATTCTAACTAAACCCTAATATCGTATAGGACCTTGTGATAGCACGTTTGGACCTTGTGACACGGAGGGAATGATCAATCAAGCGTCAGGTAAGGGAATCAGACCTAAACCCTAATAATTAAATAATAGTAAACTGTTGATAATAATTGTGATTCCGTGGATTGATGTTTGTGCATTCTCGCATGTCATCCTTTACTTTCAGTTATTATTATTGTTCATGCATACTTGCTATGCTAGGTTGTGACTGTTAGGCATGTGATTGTTTTCATTGGTGTGTGGAATGGGAAGGGCCTGGGGTCTGGGATCATTCCTCACACTAGCACCTTTTCGTATCGATCTATCTTAGCATGCTTGGTGCAGGTAGGGTATCAGGGGGAGGGAGTGGCACAGTGGTCTCCGGCCTGGCCACTAGACTCTAGCTCTATCTCTATGCCATAGGGAGCTACGCTGGGACAAGGCCTACTGTGATGACATGTAAGATTGGTTACTTGCGAGCCCAGTTTGCAAGCCCTCACCAATAGGGGCTTACGTGTTGGTTTGGGTAGAGTATCAAGGGAAGTGTTGGCGGTGTTTGATCCGGACGCCTTAGCTCGATCTCTATTCCATGATAGGGTGCATATGGGACGGCAGTGGTGTTTGATCCATTGGGCGGCTTCACACACTCGTGTATAGAGGTGCGGTGGCCGCCAATCCTTTCTATAGCACATTGCAAACTTAACCATACCATAATGTGAATGTTACTCATGCATATGTTTTTAGATGTTGATGCAGGTTACAGAGTGGAGGATTACATGGACGCTCCAGTGTAAGGAGGCGTGGCTGCTTTGGATATGCAAGCAGGAAAGGACGAGCATGACGCTTCATGCGAGTGCCCTTTCTGCATGTACCTTTAGGATTTGATTTTAATTTATTCTATTTATTTTCGATTGAAAATACAGTGATGTAAAGATATTTATTTTTGTTTTGGGAATTTGAATAACTTGATATTTTATTTAAACTTATCAATAGATTACTCAGTTCATTCTATTTAAGACTTTCACTATTTATTATTATTCTGATTGTGGTTATGTACAATGATTTGTATGAGTGAACACGATCGTATTGAGATCCTGGTGTGAACCGTTGGTTCAGTGACGGTTCACTCACACTTCTGGTTCAGCCAGAATTAGGGTGTGACAACTTGGTATCAGAGCTCTACTATACTAAATGTGGAATTAATAACAGACATGCTCTAGAAAGAAACCAGCATGACAAGTAGAATGATTATAAATTTTCATAATAAGTAAAAAGAAAAATAATATAATCATAAATCATCCAAAGAATGATATGTAATGGTGTTACAGGGTACAGTCCACAAGCCAGACATGTAAGACCCATATTGAACTAACCCGGTCTTACCACCTTGAACCTGGTCTACCCATCATGGTCGGACCAAACGGATCAAGTGTGTAAAGGAGATCACGATCCCATGTATTAAACTGACCCAAAAACATCAAAAATAGGGGTAGGGTCGCATACCCAGCAAGGGAGGGTCGGAACCCCCCAGTATAAAAGTCAGACCCCCTAGTTTTATACTGGGGGTCGGGCATTTTAAGAACCAGGGGTCGACGGGATCTTTGACCCCCCCCCTCCATCGACCCCCGGTAATTGGTAAAAATAGCACAAACAAAAAATTAGGAAACTTTCCTAATTTCAAGGGGATTCCTTCCTAATCTCAATGGGACTTATTTTGGGAGTTTCTACTCTATAAATAGGATGTCCCTAAACCTCTTTCACTCCTTTTAGAACACTAATTAGATTGAGAGAAAGATAAGAGAAGGAAAGTGGAGAAGAAGATTAAGGAGAAGGCTTTAGAGAAACAAGCCTAACTCTCAGGTATGGATACTATCCCCATGAAATTCTACAGACCTTAGGATAGATAGAGAAGAGGGAATGATCTAGGAGAAACCCAAATCATCCACCCATGGTTAGGTTTTCATGGAAAACTATGGGGGGGAGATCATGAAAGCCATATAGGTGAATGAACTACGGTTCTAGGCCATAGAACATGTGTGGAATGGATTGTAGAAGCAAGCCATAGGACCCCAAACACGAAGAATGAACTGTAGGATGAAAAATTGATAAAACCCACAGGGTGTCGCACGGGGGGTCGATGGCCAATCGACCCTACCAGACCTTGATCATCGACCCCCAGTGTTCGGGAAGTCCAGAATAGGGGTGGTCGCACCCAGGGTCGATGAAACCTCCGACCCTAGCATCGACCCCCAGTTAACAACATGCTTTTTAAAATCAGAATTAACTCTAATTAAATTCTATTGACTTGGTTAGGTCTTCTAGTGATATAATATCGATATATAGTTGATTCTTAAAGCATGAAAGAGGATCTACGATCAAGTAAAGGTGAGCGAACAAGACCTAAACTAATTGGTTAATAATAAACTATTTTTATTCTTGAGTCTAATGCCATGAATGATTTATGCGTGTATGATTGTTATGTGCATACAACATGTCATCCAATATTTCTATTATTACTGTTCATGCATATTTATTTATTGTTTATGATAATGATAATGATGATGATGATGATGATAGGAATAGGCATGTGGATCTATGTGTGTGGTTGGTTTGCTTAATGCGATCGAGTATCAGGAGGAGGTGTCATAGGCGGACCCTCAGCACTCTAGCTCTATCTCTAACTCAAGTCTTGTCCACTGACATCGTCGTATCGCCATTACCTTAGTAGAACTATTACGTCATAGGGTATAAGGGGAGGTGGTCTCGGACCGTATAGTCTCTGACTCTGCCGGGGGGCCTTAGCCCTATCTCTAGGGATGTATTGAGGGATGCTGGGATAAGGCCTTGGATACACTGATTAGCATTAGGATTGGTTAGTTGCGAGCCCAGTTTGTGAGCCTTCGCCAGCAGGGGCTTACGTGTTGGTATGGGCAATGGGTACAGCAATAAACGTGACTTTTGTGTGTACATTGTCCATGGTTGGGTGCATGTGAGTCGGCAATAAACGTTACCTTTGGGCGGCTTCACACACTAGTGTATAGAGGTGCGGCGTCAATAAACGTGATCTTTGGCCACCTATCCTTTCTATAGCACATTGCAAACTTATTTACCAGACCAAAGATATGAATTGAATGCATGCATATGATTGTTGCATTGTTTTGTTTGCTCACTGAGCCATGATGTGTGCTCACCCTCTCGACGTCGAATATTTTTAGTTGATGATGCAGGTACCACAGTTGCAGATTATATAAATGATTTGGTGTATGTACGTGTTGCTACAATGGAGGCTGAAGACTTGGAGGATACGCATGACCCCTCATGCGAGTGCAACTCATCTGTGTTCTAACATGATTTTATTTGGATTTATAAAAGATGTAATTGATATTTTATTTATTTATGTCTCAGTTGATACAACAATAATTTGATATTTTTAATTATGATTATTACATTTAGAATGCTTAGTTCATTTACTATAAGACTTCCGCTAATGTTTATTTATTTTGATTATGGTTGTGGATGCGCATGGTGTGAGGACAATGGAAAATCGACGATGATCCTCCTCGGGATGGAAATGTGTATCCCGTATCGATGAAGATCGATTTGTTCTGTTGGAGTCGCCACCTAGATTAAGGTCTAGGACCTCTAAAAATGTAGCCTCACCCTAAGGTAAGACTTCTATTGACTCGTGACCCAATGTATCAGTTCTTTGGTCTGCCAGAGATCGGGTAAGTATTCAGGGTACGGTTATGGGAAGGTGTTAGGCACCCAAATCGTTCGATCAATATCGGCCTCCTAAACTTTCCTTAAATTCTAATTTTGACTGTGCTTGGTCAACTGGATGACTAGGGTTCAATGGGGGATGTCCTAAACCAAGTTGCTAAGTTATTCTAACCTAGGGTTCAGCTAATCATGTTTTAAAGTAAATAAACAAGCAAATGTAATGTACAATATTATACAGTGAACCGAACCAAAGATGGTTCGGTCTTGGACTGAATCTGAGATGTGTAAGACATCTCCAACTGCCTACGTATTCCAATCCTGGAAATCAAGTCCAAAAACGTAGTTCGAAAATGGGTTGTGTGATTAAAGATTATGGAAGTGATTTATGCATGTGCTTCAATTAGATTTTTTGTTCAAGTTGAAGTTTATGCTGGATGTATGGTTGATGGATGGCTTTGTACCATATTTGGGATTCTCAAATTGCCTACATATTCTAGGGTTTGCCCTAGAAATCAGGTACGACGTAGTTCGAAAATTTGTGAGAGTCGGATTTGGAATGTGTACCAAATCCTTCCAATTTTTGTCAATAGGATCTAGGGATGAGACCTAAATTCCTACCATTTTTATTTGGGATGTGTACCAAATTCTTTCTATTTTTTTTAATAGGATCTAGGGATGAGACCTAAATTCCTACCATTTTTAATTGGGATGTGTACCAAATTATTTCTAATTTTGTCAATAGGATCTAGGGATGAGACCTAAATTCCTACCATTTTTATTTGGGATGTGTACCAAATTATTTCTAATTTTGTCAATAGGATCTAGGGATGAGACCTAAATTCCTACCATTTTTATTTGGGATGTGTACCAAATTCTTTCCATTTTTGTGAATAGGATCTAGGGATGAGACCTAAATTCCTACTATTTTTATTGTTTCCATTTTTAGGTTTTTAGGGTTTCCTATCCCTTTTCATTGTGATTTTCATTTTTTAGAGTTTTCTACCCTAATTGTTATTTTTCCATTTTTAGGGTTTTTTTTACCCTAATGGTTCAATTATTTCCATTTTAGGGTGTATCTTGCCCTAGTTGTTGTACAATGTAAACAATCTAACATAGCAATGTGAGCTTAAATATAGCAGTGTAAGCATCCAAATATAGCATGTTGGAAATATATTCAAATTTAGCAATAAATCAATCAAAGATGGCAAGTGAGCATGTGAATCAATACAAACATGGTAAGTGTGCATCCAAACATGGCAGTAATCAATATAGCATGTGAGCAAGTGTAGCAGACAAATATGGCAATAAGCATGTGTAGCATTCCAATCATGGCAATGTGATTATTCCAATTATGGCAGTGTGATCATTCCAATTATGGCAGTGTAACCATTCCAATTATGGCAGTGTGACTATTCCAATTATAGTAGTGTATGCATACGAGCATCCGAACATAGCATGTGAACAAATATAACATCAAATATGGAATGTGAGAAACAACCAAAGCATATGAGAATCAATCGAAACATGATGGAACACGCAGCAGGATGACAGCTTTGTCAGGCTGGACCAAAATGGGCACATAAGGCACTGTACTTACTCAAAAAATTATTAAAAGATATCCCTGGAAAGAAGACTCAGAGGCCAACATTTTTTCTCAAGAAAGCTAATCCTAAAGATACCATAGGCAGGTCGAAAATATTCCCCAAGTACAGGCAAATACACTGGTCAGGTCTGTTCCAGATTTTTGACCAGTTGCACCATAAATTCCAAATAAAATTCTATTCTTAATGAAAATTAAATACAGACATATATCTATGTAGATAACTGTCTGATCTAAAATTTCATTAAGAAAAACAAGTTAAAACAGTGTATTGTCTTTGTGAAAAATGACTCTTTTCAATCATGCAAATCAGCACATCATGACATATCTGAAATCAAAGCACTATGCACTTAAAAATTGATATCAATTCAAGGAAAAATGCAAAAAATATGAAACCAGTGCCATTTTTTAGAAGACTTTCATGTCTAAAAAGTTCATGTTAAGTGGATTTTCTGATTATGGCCATAAGGCCTTTGTCTAGAGACTTTCCGATGGAGGATTGCATTACATCCATGAAAAATAGAAATGTCAAAGACAAATTTTTTGATATATTTCCCTAATTCCAAACGGAACAAAATTTTTCGGGTAGTCTTCTATCATATCAGAGAGACTCCCATAAAATTTTGGGCTTCAAAATCTTAGAAAAAATACATATGATATACGTCCTAAGTTTGAACCCTAAATCTGGAATTTTCAGATCAGAAAATCACTTTATGAAATTTACAAAAAAACATCAAACATCATTGTATATCAATCAAAAATTCATCATTGAATAGCTTAGACAAATTATCATTCATGAAAAATGTTAGACATAGGCATCCTAACATTAACAAGCATGTAATAGAGCATTCATGATTGAGATTTCATGAAAATTAGCCTTTTTCAAGCAAAATTGGCATTCGGGCATTATAACGACCTCTAAATTTGTTTAGAATACTAACCTTGGGCTCAAATCGAGCGAAACCGTTGATGAAGGGTGATTGGGGGTTGTATCAATCCCCTTTGAATGTGAATCCTCCTTTTTCTCTCTTCTGCTTCTTTCTCTCTTCTCTTTCTCTCTTTTCTTCTTCTCTTTTCTTTCTTTTCTCTTTTCTCTCTCTTTCTTTCTTCCTCTCTCACGTTTTCTCTCTCTCACTCACGTTTCTCTCTCTCACCCACGTTTCCCTCTCTCTGCTCTGGAAAAAAGGATCCTCCTCTTGCCTATTTATAATTTTTCACTCATTTTTTAGAAGATCCTTTTTTCTAAAAAATATTTTTTTTTCCTTTTTCTTTCCTTCCTTTTTTTCTTTCTTTCTTTCTCCTCTCTCTCTTTCACGTTTTCTTTCTAGAAAACGTGAAGGGGAATTTTTTCCCCCTTTTTTCTTTTCTTTTTTTCTTTTATTCCTCTCTCTTTCCTTTTTTCTTCTCAAGATCTTTTGGATTATCTCAAAACCCTAAATCCCCTTCTCTTTCACGTTTTCTCTCTCCCCTCTTTCCTTTTTCTTCTCAAAATCTTTTTGGATTATCTCAAAACCCTAAATCCCCTTCTCTTCCACGTTTTTTCTCCCCCTCTTTCCATTTTTTCTCAAAAATCTTTTGGATTATCTCAAAACCCTAAATCCCCTTCTCTTTCACGTTTTCTCTCTCCCCTCTTTCCTTTTTCTTCTCAAAATCTTTTTGGATTATCTCAAAACCCAAAATCCCCTTCTCTTCCACGTTTTTTCTCTCCCCTCTTTCCATTTTTTCCTCAAAAATCTTTTGGATTATCATTTACATATAATAATATATATTATATACATATATACACATATATTTAATAACATACATACATACATATATATATATATATATAGTATATAATATATATAATATATATAAATACTATGCACATGAATGAACTGGTTCGAAACGGATTGGGACTGACTTAGGTTGACTGAGTTAAACTGATATGGGTTGAGCTAGGTTGGACCAAAACCGGCTTGAAGGCGAGTTGACTGGATTAATTGGAATTAACTGGGTTTTCTCTCCTTGTCATTTCATGGGACATTTTCGCTGTCATCCCGCATGGAATTTTCCGATGGCCTCTATTTCAAATTTTTTGCGTTCATTTTGTAGAACATTAAAAATGAGGAATATAGGAACTGGAATCACCTGAATCCGATGTAGAACAGAAAAGATATGCAGCTTTGAAGTTCTGACGATAATTTTGCATGCAAGCTTGCATGGGACCCACTGGTGACTTCTACCCGGGATTTTTTACGTCCACTTTGTAGAACATCATGAATGAAGAATAATGGTCTTGGAATCATCTGAATCCGATGTCGGATGATCAAGATATGATGATTTGAAATTCAAACAATCCAACTTAAGATAATTTGCATGAAGGCCCCTAGGATTATTTATAATAATTTCATAAACCTCCCTCATATGTATCATCTGACTAAAATGGTCATATCTTCCTCATTTGATATCAAAATTGAACAATTCTGGTCTCGTTTCAAGATAATTCTATGACCTACGCATCCATGCAAAATTATAACCCATGACCTTCTTGTGGACCTATTGAAAACTTCCTCAAATTCACAGACCCATTGAAAACTTCCTCAAATTCACAGTCAAGAATCCAAACTTTCGATCACCTTTCTTCCTTTTGTTGTCCACACACCAGCAGGACTTTGTTTAGCTAGGATGGCAAAAATGGGGTGCTTACAGATGCCCCTCTTCGACCGAGATTGTGGGCAATTAAGGCCGAAGATAAAAGTAGTGGGTGTCCCAAATTGCCTACGTATCCTTTGGGATTTCCGTCCCTCCAGAATCAGGTTCCGCGTAGTTCGGGACGGTTGTTGTGTGTGTGTGTTTTTTTTTTTTTTTTTTTTTTGCAGTGTTCTATCTGTAAATTAATCCATCGTGAGTACGCTACCGAAGGATGCCTACAAAGGTGCAAATCCACAACTACATAAGTCATAAGCATATCCAACGGGCTTTCTTAGGCCGTAATTACTCAGACTCATTCTGATCACACTTCTGCTAATGCACATATTTTCATTGTATTACCATGTCTGGGTTTAAGTTTTTTTTTTTTTTTTTTTTTTTTAGCCAACCGACAGTATGAGAGAAATCAATGGCCTGAATAGGCTGATAAGAAACTGTTCCAAATGGGTCAGCCATCTAGGAGAATGTTTGGTTGTTTATGTAGAATGGCTTGATCTCCACTAGGAGATGCCATTTTGGCTTATAAAAAAAGGACCAGTAGAACTCTCGGACACCGTTTGGATTAATGAACGGCCGATGTGAGTTTTGGTCAGAGTTGTTATGATTATTTTCAGAATGGCATGCTCACTAGAGTCATATCAGAGATGTAAAACAAGGGCTTGATGTGAAACTCTAGAATGACCGTCGAATTGTTAGACGGGAGATAGAGTTCTTGCCTAAAATCAGGAATTCCTTTCCCTAACAATCGATGAATTGATGTATTATCCCTTTATGATGAAAGTTGTTATCTCATCTGAAAGTTTAGTCCAACCTTACTGTGAGACCTACCATATGGCCAAGTCAGCTTACCTCAAGCCTGTAAACGGAAGCCTGTCCACTTTTTTTTTTTTTTTTTTTTTTTTTTTTTTTTTTTTTTTTTTTTATAGTATGTAGGCTACACGTAATACCGCTTTACTTGATCCAGATTTGTCAAGTATGGTAATTCATCTCCACTCAGGTTAGACAGACGAACAGCCTTCCCTGGTAATATTTCCTTGACGATGTATGGTCCGCTCCAGTTTGGACGAAACTTGCCCCTTGGATCATGTGTTGGTGCTCTCTATTCTTTTAGCACTAAATCACCAATTGCTAAACGACGGATTCGGACCTTCTTGTTGAATGTATTTTCTATTCTCCGCTGGTACTTCTTTATGTTGTCTGCCGCCCTAATTCTTCTTTCATCTATGAGGCTTAATTCATCGTATCTAGCTTGCAACCACTCATTCTCAGGGATCTTGCATTCCATTGCTACCCTTAGTGATTGCACCTCCAACTCAACAGGGAGTACTGCTTCCATGCCATAGACCAAGGAGTAAGGTGTTGCCCCAGTAGATGTTCTGATTGAGGTTCTATAAGCCCAAAGTGCATATGGGAGCTTGTCTGCCCAATCAGCATTGGTTTGTGCCATCTTTTGTAAAATAACTTTTATGTTCTTATTGGCTGCTTCGACTGCCCCATTTGTCTGTGGTCTATATGGGGAGGATCTATGTCTCTTGATGTGGAATTTGTCGCATAGTTCCTCCACTTTACCCCTGAAGTGTTGTCCTTGATCAGAAATAAGAGCTTGAGGCACTCCGTGTCGACAGATGATCTGCTCTTGTAGGAATTTTGCCACTTTGTTTGCTGTGAGTTTTGCATATGCTTGGGCTTCCACCCATTTTGTAAAGTAATCAATAGCTACCAAAATAAACTCTTGACCACTTGATGCTTTAGGATGTATCTTGCCGATCACATCAATGCCCCAAGTCGAGAAAGGCCATGGGGAGCTGAGCGTGTGCAATTCCGTCGGAGGTACATGTATCAAATTGGCAAATATTTGGCATTTATGGCATTTCTTTACATATTCTACACAGTCTGCCTCCATTGTGTTCCAGAAGTACCCTAGTCGGAGGATTTTCTTTGCAAGCATTCTAGCATTCATATGGGGGCCACACACTCCTTCGTGTACTTGTTCGACGACATTTTGCGCTTGCTCTTCATCAACACATACTAGTTGTATCCCTTCATAAGATCGTTTGTACAAGATGTCTTCGCATAACACAAATTGAGAGGCATATCTTCTCAAGAATTTCTTGTCTCCTACCGAAGCATCAATGGGGTACTTTCCTTCTTTGATGAAATCCACAATTGGCGCAAACCAAGGGCGACCATCGATTGTCAAGGCATTGATTTCTCCCACGTGTGCAGGTTGTGTTCTTCTTTCAATTATCAAAGGTTTGATCTTCTCTGCTGGATCATCTCCAATCATTGATGCTAGGGTAGCCAATGCATCAGCATATGTATTAGTATCTCTGGGTGAGTAATCAAACTCTATCTGCTCAAAGCTTTGGGCCAATGTTGTTGCACATTCTTTGTAGGGTATCAATTTTTCATCCTTGGTCCTCCAATCTTCTCTAATTTGATAGATGACAACAGAAGAATCACCATATACTTTTAGTTTCTTGACGCCAATGGCTAATGCCGCTTTCAAACCCATAATGCATGCTTCATACTCTGCAATATTGTTTGTGCAATCAAATTCCAAACGGAAAGCAAATGGCATAAATGTACCCTCCGGGTCTATGAATAATACTCCTGCACCGTATCCTCTGTGATTGGCTGCTCCATCAAAGAACATAAGCCATGTATCTGTTTGTCTCTCTTCTTGAGTCACATGTACCTCCTCATCTGGAAACACATCTTCTAAGTGTTGGAAACTATCTTCTACTGGATGCGCAGACAAATGTTCAGCTATCGCACTCCCTTTTATGGACTTCTGAGTGGTGTATGTGATGTCAAATTCTGATAATAGCAATAACCATCTGGCCGTTCTTCCTGTAAGGGCAGGCTTCTCAAATAAGTATTTCAATGGGTCCATCCGAGAGATTAGTATGATATGATATGAGAGCATGTAATGCCTCAATCTCTTTGTCACCCAAACTAAAGCAGTACATGTCTTCTCCAATGAGGTGTAATTGGCTTCATATCCGGTGAACTTCTTGCTTAAGTAGTAGATTGCTTTCTCTGATTCGCCCATCTGAGTCATGTTGCGCGAGCATTGTTCCCATAGAATTGTCCAATACTGACAAGTATAGTAGCAGGGGTCTCCCAGGCACTGGAGGCACAAGGACCGGTGGATTCATCAGATATGTCCTGATTTTTTCGAACGCCATTTGACACTGAGGGTTCCAAGTCTTTGGCTGATTCTTCCTCAACAGCTTGAATATTGGCTCACATGTGGCTGTGAGGTGTGCAATGAATCTGTTTATGTATTGTAATCTTCCCAAAAATCCCCTTATTTCTTTTTCAGTCCTTGGTGGCGGCATCTCTGTTATAGCTTTGATTTTTAATGGATCTATCTCAATGCCTCTGTGGCTAACCATGAAACCCAACATCTTCCCTGCTGTCATTCCAAACGCACATTTTTGCGGGTTCAGTCTCAACTTATATTGCTTAATCCTCTCAAAGAATGCTCTAAGTGCGAGTATGTGGCCTTCACGGGTAACAGATTTTACAATCATATCATCCACGTACACCTCAACCTCTTTGTGGATCATGTCATGTAATATGGTTGTGGCCATTCTTTGATATGTCGCCCCGGCGTTCTTCAACCCGAATGGCATTACCGTATAACGAAAGAGGTGCCCCGATCCGTGGTGAAAGCAGTCTTGGCTTTATCTTCTGGTGCCATCTTTATTTGGTTGTACCCTGAGAATCCATCCATAAACGATAGTAATGCATGTCCTGCCGTATTGTCCACTAAAATGTCAATCTTGGGTAGCGGGAAATCATCCTTAGGGCTTGCTTTGTTTAAGTTTCGATAATCCACACATACCCTCAATCGTCCGTCCTTCTTTGGTACAATCACAATGTTTGCCAACCACTCAGGGTACCTGGTTACTTCTAAGAATCCTGCGTCCAATTGCTTCATTATGTCCTCTTTGACTTTTAATGTCCATTCAGGTCGTAGCCTTCTCAACTTATGTTTATGTGGCTTTGCCTCCGGGAACAAAGGTATCTTGTGTTGCACAACTTCAGGATCGATGCCGGGCATGTCCTCATAGGACCAAGCAAACACTTCTTGGTACTCTATTAACAATTCTGTCATCAGGACCGCCTCTTCTTCAGTCAGAGTAGCACCAATCTTGATCTCACGAGGTTCTTCAACTGTACCTAGATTGATCATTAGGAAGTCTTCGCCAGCAGGTTGGGCCTTTTTCTCTTCTGAGATTTCAACTTGTCGTTGTATTTCAATAGGAATTTCATCATATTCATCATTGTTAGAGTTAGAGCTTAAAATTGGAATGGAAGATGTAGACACAGAGTAATAAGAAATATCATCTTTATTAATTTTGGATAACAAGTGGTACGGAAGAAGTGGCTCCTAATGGAGCGGACTCAAAGCTGGAAAAGGACTCATTCCTATCTATTGACTCTTTTACTATGGGCTCAGACATGGCCATACTAGGAATACGTGACTCATCATTGGTGTAGACAAAACTATCTAAGCAACTCCAGTTTGGGATCACACCGTTGAAGGGATAGATCAGTTGTTGTGGATTTGGCTCTTCATTTTGGTTTCCTTCGGTGAGTGTCATCACTTGATCTTCCTCGAACAAGTTACCGATGTCAACTGTATCTGCCTCAGGTTGTAGCTCTCCTCTTTGCTCTTTTGCCAGTGTATTCTCAGTATCTCCCCAATCAATGGTACAGTCAAAGAAAATCTCAAACCCGGGCCATTGTCTCTGGAATCGCCCATCAAACCAAGGTTCGGAGAAACCATGGAAAGGTGAATCATCTCCTTCTTTGATGAAATACCCATTCAGAGTTTTGTAATATGGGGTATTTTCTTGACTGTACAATCCTTCAGTCAATACTTGATTGATTTGCCCATCTGTTCTCTGTTGTTGCCATCTTCCTTTGTTCATGCCTTTAGCCTTTATTGTACTACTATTATCATATGCATTATTATTTTGTATTTCTTCTTCTCGAGCCTCAGAAATCTTTGATCGGCTCCCCACTGTTTCCGCTCTATCAACTCTAAATCATGTCCGTTGGGTACGTATCCCAGTCCAAATCTGTGCTCATTAATTAACATAGATAAGACTTCAATATTACCTTGTTCATGTAAGCCGAGGCCCATTCTTGGAAAATAAGACATATTTAGCAATTGACGAAAAGAAAAAGACAAATGCATACCTGTGGGATCTGCCCCTGTGATAGCCAAGATATTGTCTATTTTAAAGCCGCCAAGATGGATAGTCTCAGATGATCCCTCATCACCTTCAAAACCCATTCTCCCCGTAGCCAGTGCATTGACCATTTCTGAATCTGCATTGATGGTTATGATAACATCCCCATGTATGAATTTGACTTTCTGATGCAGGGTGGACGCAACTGCATTAGTTGCATGTAACCATGGACGACCCAGTAGTATATTAAATGTAGCCTGGATATCAATGACTTGGAACTCTGTATCAAATACAGCGGGACCGACTCGGATAGGCACATTGAAGACACCTTGGATGGCCCTGCGGGTATTATCATAAGCCTTGATGATCAGATCTGATGGCTTCATTTCTTCATCTTTGAATCCCAAGTACCTGAATGTTCTGAGGGGAAATACATTTAGGGCTGACCCATTATCAATTAATACCCGTGAAACAACCTTGTTTTCGCAACCAATAGTGATGTGTAGAGCTTTGATGTGTTTGGCTCCTTCACTTGGGAGGTCCCGCATTGCTAAATATGATTGAATTTACTGCATAACGGCCACCGACCAGATCCGCTAGTTCATTGCAATCCATTATTACCGGTACATGTATGCTTGTCAGGGATTTTAGCACGGCGTCCCTATGAGCTTTTGATGCCATTAATAACTCCCAGATGGAGACATTTGCTTGCGTCTTCTGCAATTGTTTGAGAACCGGATTGGGTGGTTCAGGTTGACTAGATTGCCCCAGTTCCTTCTCTCTGGCCAACTGGGCTGGATTCTCTACTGCTAAATGTGCTGGCTTGTACCCTTTTCCTGTACGGGTTTCTGCCACAGTCCTATCTTCTCCTGGGATGTAGATGCCATAGCTATCGAATTGTTCATCCAGCAAACTCATCAAATTGTTCATTCGGTTGAGTAATTTCTTGTTCTTCATCGGGCATGTAGACACCGTAAGGCTCCTCTGGCTCTTCGAAATGTCCATAGTTCCAGGGATAAGTGGGATCAAATTCTTGGTCCAAATTGTCACCTATCATGCAAATTTCATTCTCCGAAACCTCTTCCTTGGAATCCGACATCTCCCATTCTATGAAATTCACATTATGATATGGGAGTGGGTTATTGTTGATTGATGCCTGATTGTTTCTTCCTTGTACTTTGAATGCCCCCGAATCAATTAGGTCTTGCATGGCATTTTTGAGGTTCCAACAAAGATTCCGTATCATGACCTGCCTGATTGTGGAACTTACAAAATTTATCCGCACGATAGGAGGCTGGTGGTGGGTTTGGCACATTCATGGGTGGTGGTGGTTTTAATTTTCCAACCCTCATCAATCTTTCCATCAATACTTCCCTTGGTAATGACAACTCCGTATACAACCTGAAAGGCCTCTGTCGTGGAGCAGGTAAAGCGTAGTTAATTGGTGTCGGTGCAACAACCGTATTTGTAACTGCCACTTCCTTGTGGGCATTGTTGTACTTGGGTTGGTAGGATCTCCTGCTTGGACCCGCCTCCGACTTTTCCATTTTCATCGGGAGTTCATCTCCATAGTTAATAGCATCTTCTACTTGTTGTCCTGCTACGACTAACCCTTCGAATGTGAGGATAGCCTGTCCAAAAATATATGCTTTGTATGCTTTATTGAGCCCTTTCATCATCATTTGGACCTGGTCCCTCTCTGATGGTCGATCCCAGAGTTGTGCCGCCACTTTCTTGAACCTGGTCAAGTATTCTGTGAAGCCTTCATCAGATTTTTGCACCATGGTCTCTAATTGTCTCCTATGAGTCTCTATCTCAGTATTATAGGAGTAATGATTGGTGAATGCTCCCGGTGATATCGGTCCAAGAGTGGACTTGTGAGGGGTTCGAGATTCATTAGCCATCTATGTGCCCCTCCAGTTAACGAGAATTGAAACGCTTGCCCCAATTGTTCATCAGTAAACCCATGCCCTTGCCTCAACAGTCCTGTGAATGATCTCAGATGTGTCTTGGGATCCCCTGTCCCGTCAAACTTTTCAGTAGTCCATTTAAATTTTGGTGGCAGTTTGGCATCTGGGAAGAAACATAGTCCCTCGGAATCAATGACTCGACTCTCTACGCCCTTCAGGCCCCTCAGTATCTGTTCTACATGACTCAGTCGGTTCCCATATGGATCTTCAGATTTTTTCGGCTTCTTGATTGAAGGAGCCTTCTGGATGATCGACGGTTGCTTGCAGGCGGGATTTGAGAACACAATAGGATTATTCTTGTTGGGGGTGTCTTCCTTTGATGTGGAGGGTGTGTCCTCTTTTCCTATTAGTAGCTTATGCACATTTCGCAGCATGACAGCCATCTCACTTACAGTGTCCTCTATTTTGGTTACTTGGTTCTCTAAAGAAACCTCATCTTGATCTTGGTTAGCCATCACTTTAATTGGTTTTTCAGGAATAAGCCCGACCGGTTTAATGATGGGTGCTCTAGACAGCCTATTGGTGATAGGATCTCTTATCCAAAGAGTAGCAATGCTTGTAGATTGGCTCAATAATCACCTTTGTTGGAATAGATCGAATGGATTAGGATTTGAAAATAACTGGACACTTGAAGGTTTTACATGCACACACAAGCTGACTCGACCAATACAAATGTTAGCCCCTTATGAAATCCATTGAACAAAATATTATCCGAATCAATTTAATTGTTTCGACGGACCTTGTGACTGGTCTTGGGCCTCATGACCCAAATGGTTCATTAGACAGCAAGATCCGACCACTTAGCTCGTTGAATTCAAAGAAATTGAATGGATATACTTATTTGTAAATTTCATATGGGAAAGTTAGAAAAAGCGGTTCATGACTGAACAAACCGGTAAATTTCTACTTGATCATAGTATCTATACCGTGACAAAGATTTTCCGATCATTTTTGAGATTGATGTATCAATATTGAACGGTCAACACAATGAGCTTTGTACGATGGAGGGCGTGTACAGACCGCCCACACTAATGTGTATGCGGGTATACGTAACCCTCACGCTCCCAACAAGTGAGAGACAAGAATACTCAAGTGTGGATCCAAACATGTTGACAAGTCAAGGACAAAAACGGGCAGAACTTCGACGTCTCGGACGTAAGTATTATGATCGAGTGGATTTTACCATGTTGGTTCAATAATGGACCAAAATAACATACATGTGGCTCAAACTGGGTTAGGACAGAAAAGGCCACCTTGACGAGGATGGGGTAACCTATCACCGAATGCTCGATGAATAATGGGCCCCCAATCCCTTTATATACTATGTTGCAAGGATCCAAGTGACGTGGAGTAGCATAACGCATTCCCAGGCGGACCCAAGAAACGCTCGTTAGAGGCTGCTCGCCGATCGTGGTCTCACAAAATACAGGCCAAGGCTGTGTGTTTCTCCTAGCGGGCTGCCCCACATGCATGGGACCCGGTTCGGCTACTCGCACGAAAGTGTAACTGAACCCATTCCCCCCAAAACAATATGTACAAACAATAAATATAGTACCCTAGATCTAGCATCAAATGTCAAGCAAATCAATATAAGGAAAGTATCCTAGGAGTCTGAATATTAATCCCCAGCGGAGTCGCCACGGTGAGGACAATGGAAAATCGACGATGATCCTTCTCGGGATGGAAATGTGTATCCCGTATCGATGAAGATCGATTTATTCTGTTGGAGTCGCCACCTAGATTAAGGTCTAGGACCTCTAAAAATGTAGCCTCACCCTAAGGTAAGACTTCTATTGACTCGTGACCCAATGTATCAGTTCTCTGGTCTGCCAGAGATCGGGTAAGTATTCAGGGTACGGTTATGGAAAGGTGTTAGGTACCCAAACCGCCCGATCAATATCGGCCTCCTAAACTTTCCTTAAATTCTAATTTTGACTGTGCTTGGTCAACTGGATGACTAGGGTTCAATGGGGGATGTCCTAAACCAAGTTGCTAAGTTATTCTAACCTAGGGTTCAGCTAATCATGTTTTAAAGTAAATAAACAAGCAAATGTAATGTACAATATTATACAGTGAACCGAACCAAAGACAGTTCGGTCTTGGACTGAATCTGAGATGTGTAAGATATCTCCAACTGCCTACGTATTCCAATCCTGGAAATCAAGTCCAAAAACATAGTTCGAAAATGGGTTGTGTGATTAAAGATTATGGAAGTGATTTATGCATGTGCTTCAATTAGATTTTTTGTTCAAGTTGAAGTTTATGCTGGATGTATGGTTGATGGATGGCTTTGTACCATATTTGGGATTCCCAAATTGCCTACGTATTCTAGGGTTTGCCCTAGAAATCAGGTATGACGTAGTTCGAAAATTTGTGAGAGTCGGATTTGGAATGTGTACCAAATCCTTCCAATTTTTGTCAATAGGATCTAGGGATGAGACCTAAATTCCTACCATTTTTATTTGGGATGTGTACCAAATTCTTTCTATTTTTGTTAATAGGATCTAGGGATGAGACCTAAATTCCTACCATTTTTAATTGGGATGTGTACCAAATTATTTCTAATTTTGTCAATAGGATCTAGGGATGAGACCTAAATTCCTACCATTTTTATTTGGGATGTGTACCAAATTATTTCTAATTTTGTCAATAGGATCTAGGGATGAGACCTAAATTCCTACCATTTTTATTTGGGATGTGTACCGAATTCTTCCCATTTTTGTGAATAGGATCTAGGGATGAGACCTAAATTCTTACTATTTTTATTATTTCCATTTTTAGGTTTTTAGGGTTTCCTATCCCTTTTCATTGTGATTTTCATTTTTTAGGGTTTTCTACCCTAATTGCTATTTTTCCATTTTTAGGGTTTTTTTACCTTAATGGTTCAATTATTTCCATTTTAGGGTGTATCTTGCCCTAGTTGTTGTACAATATAAACAATCTAACATAGCAATGTGAGCTTAAATATAGCAGTGTAAGCATCCAAATATAGCATGTTGGAAATATATTCAAATTTAGCAACAAATCAATCAAAGATGGCAAGTGAGCATGTGAATCAATACAAACATGGTAAGTGTGCATCCAAACATGGCAGTAATCATCCAATATAGCATGTGAGCAAGTGTAGCAGACAAATATGGCAATAAGCATGTGTAGCATTCCAATCATGGCAATGTGATTATTCCAATTATGGCAGTGTGATCATTCCAATTATGGCAGTGTGACCATTCCAATCATGGCAGTGTGACTATTCCAATTATAGTAGTGTATGCATACGAGCATCCGAACATAGCATGTGAACAAATATAACATCAAATATGGAATGTGAGAAACAACCAAAGCATATGAGAATCAATCAAAACATGATGGAACACGCAGCAAGATGACAGCTTTGTCAGGCTGGACCAAAATGGGCACATAAGGCACTGTACTTACTCAAAAAATTCTTAAAAGATATCCCTGGAAAGAAGATTCAGAGGCCAACATTTTGTCTCAAGAAAGCTAATCCTAAAGATACCATAGGCAGGTCAAAAATATTCCCCAACTACAGGCAAATACACTGGTCAGGTCTGTTCCAGATTTTTGACCAGTTGCACCATAAATTCCAAATAAAATTCTATTCTTAATGAAAATTAAATACAGACATATATCCATGTAGATAACTGTTTGATCTAAAATTTCATTAATAAAAACAAGTTAAAACAGTGTATTTTCTTTGTGAAAAATGACTCTTTTCAATCATGCAAATCAGCACATCATGACAGATCTGAAATCAAAGCACTATGCACTTAAAAATTGATATCAATTCAACGAAAAATGGAAAAAATATGAAACCAGTGCCATTTTTTAGAAGACTTTCATGTCTAAAAAGTTCATGTTTCTCTCTCTCACCCACGTTTCCCTCTCTCTGCTCTGGAAAAAAGGATCCTCCTCTTGCCTATTTATAATTTTTCACTCATTTTCTAGAAGATCCTTTTTTCTAAAAAATATTTTTTTTTCCTTTTTCTTTCCTTCCTTTTTTTCTTTCTTTCTTTCTCCTCTCTCTCTCTTTCACGTTTTCTTTCTAGAAAACGTGAAGGGGAATCTTTTCCCCCCTTTTTTTCTTTTCTTTTTTTTCTTTTATTCCTCTCTCTTTCCTTTTTTCTTCTCAAGATCTTTTGGATTATCTCAAAACCCTAAATCCCCTTCTCTTTCACGTTTTCTCTCTCCCCTCTTTCCTTTTTCTTCTCAAAATCTTTTTGGATTATCTCAAAACCCTAAATCCCCTTCTCTTCCACGTTTTTTCTCTCCCCTCTTTCCATTTTTTCTCAAAAATCTTTTGGATTATCTCAAAACCCTAAATCCCCTTCTCTTTCACGTTTTCTCT
This sequence comes from Protea cynaroides, assembly GCA_028583415.1. NCBI lineage: Eukaryota > Viridiplantae > Streptophyta > Magnoliopsida > Proteales > Proteaceae > Protea > Protea cynaroides. The sequence goes on from CM053269.1 coordinate 4,845,027, forward strand.
CTCCCCTCTTTCCTTTTTCTTCTTAAAATCTTTTTGGATTATCTCAAAACCCTAAATCCCCTTCTCTTCCACGTTTTTTCTCTCCCCTCTTTCCATTTTTTCCTCAAAAATCTTTTGGATTATCATTTACATATAATAATATATATTATATACATATATACACATATATTTAATAACATACATACATATATATATATATATATATATAGTATATAATATATATAATATATATAAATACTATGCACATAAATGAACTGGTTCGAAACGGGTTGAGACTGACTTAGGTTGGCCCGAGTTAAACCGATATGGGTTGAGCTAGGTTGGACCAAAACTGGCTTGAACTGAGTTGACTGGATTAATTGGAATTAACTGGGTTTTCTCTCCTTGTCATTTCATGGGACATTTCCGCTGTCATCCCGCATGGAATTTTCCGATGGCCTCTATTTCAAATTTTTTGCGTTCATTTTGTAGAACATTAAAAATGAGGAATATAGGAACTGGAATCACCTGAATCCGATGTAGAACGGAAAAGATATGCAGCTTTGAAGTTCTGACGATAATTTTGCATGCAAGCTTGCATGGGACCCACTGGTGACTTCTACCCGGGATTTTTTACGTCCACTTTGTAGAACATCATGAATGAAGAATAATGGTCTTGGAATCATCTGAATCCGATGTCGGATGATCAAGATATGATGATTTGAAATTCAAACAATCCAACTTAGGATAATTTGCATGAAGGCCCCTAGGATTATTTATAATAATTTCATAAACCTCCCTCATATGTATCATCTGACTAAAATGGTCATATCTTCCTCATTTGATATCGAAAATGAGCAATTCTGGTCTCGTTTCGAAGATAATTCTATGACCTACGCATCCATGCAAAATTATAACCCATGACCTTGCTGTGGACCTATTGAAAACTTCCTCAAATTCACAGACCCATTGAAAACTTCCTCAAATTCACAGTCAAGAATCCAAACTTTCGATCACCTTTCTTCCTTTTGTTGTCCACACACCAGCAGGACTTTGTTTAGCTAGGATGGAAAAAATGGGGTGCTTACACATTGTTTTATTTTTAATTGATACCGCCTATTAGAGATCCTGGTTGAACCGTTGGTTTGTAGCGGTTCATCACAGCGTTCTGAATGGTGCAGAAATGGAGTGTGATAACTTGGTATCAGAGCATCTCAGGCTTTATCTGTGAATCCATATACTTCTACAAAAAGTGTGTGAACTGAGATAGGATAATAATATAAAAGACATAATAAAAACACACAATAAACATCTGTGTTGTTTGAGACTAAACTGAAAGAGAATAATGCACCTATTAAATGAGAAATATATATATATATATATATATATATATATATATATATATATATATAACCAAAATGGATATATACAAACGTATATATATATATATATACAACCAAAATGGAAGAACAAACGTTTATATATATAATTAAAGCAGAGTACAGTCCACAATCCAAACAGTTACTCTGAAGTACAAAAAAAAAGGAGTACATCAAGAAGCTGGAGGTGATGGGGGAGGCGGTGCCTCACGGTCTCTATCATAGTCCTCAGCGTAGACTCTGGTCAACCAAGCTATCTGAGTCTGGGTCGTCTGGAGACTAGCTGTGAGATTAGCCACCCGCTGGTCAGTCACACGCAGAGCATCCCTCAGCTCTCCCATCCGCTGATCCGATACGCCCTAAGCAACCAGAAGTTCTCCCACCCGCTGATTGGACGAGCGTTGAGCCTCTAGAAGCTCTCCCATCCTCAGGTCAGACATTCGCTGAGCCTCTCGTATCTCATGTAATATCATCCTCATGTCATCAGATTAAGCATACGAAGGACCAGCTGCATGCGAAGGACCAGTTGAAGAAGACGGACCAGCTCTAGTAGCATGGGTAGGTGATGGAGGAGGTGTGACATCTACATCCATGTACAGCCGATTGTCATCATCCCCAGGAACCCCTGCTCCAGCGGCTGCTGCTGCGGCCTCAGCATCAGCCATCTCCACTCGAGTGCGAGGGTGCACCATCGCGTTCCTCTCCTCATCACTGACCTGGGGATCCCCCATGCCCATCTTGCAAATAGCCTCCCAATCCAAAGGCGATGAGAAGGATTTCTCCTGAATCTTCTCATCCACTAAGTCAACCCCCAGGCGGGTAAGCAAGGTAGTGATCATGCGTCTGTAAAGAAGGTTGTCAGTGTGACTGGGCAACGTGGCACTGATCATGGTACGCATGATGATGTATGGAAGGCAGACATAATGCCTAGTGCATAAACAGTATAATAGATACTGGGTCAACTGGGAGATCCTCTCGTAATGACCACTCTGCGATATCAGGTTATGCTGAATGATCTTGCAATATACCTGTGGATATGAGCGCAGACAACTCGCTTTCATCTGCCAGCGATCAGGTCGGATGAGCTGGCTATCGATCTCAGCCCTCATCTGTAGAGAAAAGAACTGGGGCTCTCCAGGAGCACAGAACACCATGGGGCCTGCATAGGAAATGCCCAACAAGTCGGCTAGCTACTGATAATCAAACGAAACATCAACCCCCTTGACGTAGCTCGTGATGCGAAGCTCCTCACACCTCTCCACATCATTGTAATCTCCCACCACCTGGAGATTACAGTAGAACTAGCGTACCAAGTCAGGACGGGTATATGTGTCATAAGTGATGACAGGGAGCCATCCCATATCACCAAAGGCTCTCTCCACATTGAACAAGGCTAAGTCAGCCAAGTCCACTTTGCGGCCACCCTCTACCTTCTTGCGAGCGTAGTGGGCATACTGTGCCTCGGCTTCGTTGGTACGGAAGCAAAGACGGTCGCGAACTCTGGGTACCTTGGTACGAGCCATAGTATCTGCAAATAAAAAAGAAAAACAAATAATGGGTTAGTAGAGAGGAAAAACCTGAGATTTCGACGTAATAACGAGGTAAATGGGCCAAAAACCTCACTTTTCACCCATACACGTGGGCAGGAGGACTTACATAGATCCTAAACTAGCTTGTGAGACTCAAACAGTTGACAATTTCAACTAATTGGATTGAATTGCAAGAAATTTCAAGAAATTCAAAATTTCGACAAAATTAGGGCAAAAAGTGAAAATTTCGAGTTTCTCGATAACCAACCGATGAAACTCAAATATTTTTTAGGGCTTTCGTTCTTCGAGTTACCAACAACAAAAGCCCCCAATAAAAATCAAATTTTTACGGTTGGAAAAAGTTTAATTTGAAAAATACAAGATAAACGAGCAAAAACCTAGGTTAAGAAACCTAAAAACATGAAAAGGTAGAAGAAATACCTGTAGTGGAGGTGTAGACGACGAAACCAGAAGTGCAAACCACCAACGGATCGGAATGGGCATTGTAGCAACTCAAAGGGGCAAGCTGAGTCGAAGCGGAGAAGAAAGAATGAGAAATGGACTTTGAATCGGACTTAAAAATCAGATTTTTTGTCTAGGGGTCGAAAAATTCGATTAAAACAATCGACCCCCGCATCGAACCTCGGCTCTCGGGAACCTGACAGAGAACCAAGGGTCGCACCCTAGGTCGGACATACTCCGACCCCCCCCCCCATCGACCCCTGGCTCTCGGGAAGAATGGGTGATTTCCCAGGGTCGAATACTGAGGGTCGGATACCCATCGACCCTACAGTGAAAACAAATCATTTTCGACAGAATGATCTGAAAAATTTGAAATTTGCATTTGTTAGTGGATTTAAAATATGAGAATGAAGTATTTAATGATTGTCTCTCGTGTTCAATGATTTCAGGCAATCCTACTAGCAGATTAATTAATGGTGGGACGCAGAGCAACCAGACAGAGCCATAACTCTATCCCACCACCACCACCTGTAGGGGAAGATAACTAGACACACCCGGAACCACAGGGGGGCAGGAACACTGAACCATCTGTCATAAATGGGCAGGCAAATCCTACCAATCTGCCAGCTCCACCTACGGATTTGGCCACAGTCGTAATGAACTTGGCCCAACAGCTGCAACAGATGCAACAGGCACAAGCTACTATCCAAGCGACCATAGGCATAACTCTTCCAGCTGCACAAACACCTCCAATGCCAGCTGGATAGGCAAGCATAGCACCCGGGGGAAGTAACACAGTACCCCACTCACCTCAGACTCCTATCATGCAGGCTCAAGTACCGAATCCTAAAATATCTCAAGGAGGATATCAATACCAACCACCTATATATGGAGCGTATGTTCCGCAGCCACTAGACCACTCCAAACTGGTGGAGCGTTTTCTGAAATTAAAGCCCAGAGAATTCAATGGCAAGCCAGCAGATCCTTTATGCACACTGGGTTGACGAAATGGAAAGAAACTTTATGATGATGACATTAAATGAAGAAGAGAAAGTGTTGTGTGCCACCTTTATGCTGAAAGGAGATGCACACCATTAGTGGAGGTCTACCAGGACGTATTTACTTACAAAGCACGCCCAACTGACTTAGATATTTATAAAGAGGCGTTCTTTGAGAAGTACTTTCCAAGAAGTTTCAGAGATTCTATGGAAAGAGAGTTCCTAAGTTTATATTAGGGACAGATGACCGTGGATGCGTATCAACAGCGTTATGAAGAGCTGTTCTTCTTTGCACCCACTAGTATGCAAAAGGAAAACACAAAGACCCGAAGGTTCGTCATGGGACTTAGGGGAAGCATCCATGAGCATGTTCTGGGACATGAAAAGAAAATCTATAATGAAGCAGCACAAATTGCTCGAGTTATAGAATCGAGCCAGAAGGAGAGTTATTTCATGCAAAACAGAGGTATAAAAAGACCAGTTGGAAATTCTTATAACAGAGGAAATAACAAGACATTCAAACCCTTCTGTGCTCAATGCTTTACCACTGCGACCAAGACTATCCCCGTAGTTCAACAGCAATAGAAGCCAATTACTGAAGGGATAAAATGTTTTAACTGCAACCAAGTGGGACATATAGCAAGGGAACACCCTAAGCCCAAGAAGCAGCTACATCAAGGACGAGTTTACGCGGTTACATCCGAGGATGCTGCCGCATCTCCTGATGTGGTTACAGATATGACTTACATTTTTGTTAGTTGTATTACATTATATGAGCATGTAGACTAAATCAAAACAAATCACAGGTATCATACCTATTAATGGCATTCCCACCAGAGTACTCTTTGATTCAGGAGCTACTCATTCCTTTATATCTGTGACGTTTGGAAATAAGTTAAATCTACCCCTTAAATCCTTAGACTACAAACTACTTGTACGATCACCTATGGGATTAGAAGTGGAGTTAGAAAAAGGTTATGGACCATGTCCAGTTCTTATTGATGAAAAGACCTTGGATGCAACCTTGATCCAACTTGAGATGGCAGACTTTGACGTCATCTTGGGAATGGACTGGTTAGTTCAGCATTCTACAAACCTATTGTGTACCGAAAAGAAGCTGACATTTAAAGACAAGGAAGGAGCCGAGTTCAGTTTTACAGGAACGAAGCTTCCTTGAAAATGAAAGCTCATACTCTCGGCGCTAAAGGCTAAGAAGTGCCTTGAGAAAGGAGCAGTCGTTTATTTAGTATCTGTGGTTGACATTACCAAGGAAGCACCATGAATGGAAGATATTGATGTCGTGCGTGACTATCCAGACGTATTTTCTGAAGAATTACTAGGATTACCACCCAACCGAGCTACAGAGTTTTTTCTTGATCTTATACCTGGAGCCGCACCAGTATCGAAAGCACCTTATCGAATGGCTCCTACTGAACTGAAGGAATTGAAAGTACAACTATAGGAACTACTAGACAAGGGTTACATTCGCCCTAGCATATCACCATGGGCAGTGCCAGTATTAGTCGTGAAGAAAAAGGACGGTAGCGTTCGCTTGTATATAGACTACCGAGAATTGAATAAACTAACAATCAAGAACCGGTATCCATTGCCTCGGATCGATGATCTGTTCGATCATTTGCAAGGTGCCTAAGTGTTCTCAAAGATTGATCTTCGGTCAAGCTACCATCAACTGAAGATTAAGGATGGTGATATCCCCAAGACAGCATTCAGGACCAGATATAGACATTATGAATTTTTGATCATGTCTTTTGGGTTGACAAACGCACCAGCAACCTTTTTGGAACTTATGAACCAGGTTTTCCACGACATGTTGGATACGTCGGTTATTGTATTCATGGATGATATATTAGTCTACTCCAAAGACAAGGAAACTCATGTCAAAAATCTAAACACCGCTCTGCAGCGACTACGAAGGGAAAAGCTCTACGCCAAATTTACAAAGTGTGAGTTTTGGCTAAAGGAAGTCGCATTTCTAGGCCATGTAGTATCCGCGGAAGGAATTAAAGTGGATCCCGGCAAGATCGAGGCTATTTTAAAGTGGGAAGCACCGAAGCGCGTTGCAGAAATTAAAAGTTTTCTAGGTCTAGCTGGGTATTATCGACGATTTGTGGAAGACTATTCCCGAATTGCCGTACCTCTTACCAGTTTGACTAAGAAGGGTGAGAAGTTTGTCTGGACGGACAAATGTGAGAAGAATTTCCAAACCTTGAAAGCTAGATTGATATCAGCTCCAATCTTGACCATCCCGATTCCAGGACAACCATTCATCTTGTACACCGATGCGTCAGGACTGGGATTAGGATGTGTACTTATGCAAGGAGAAGAAGTAATTGCATATGCCTCAAGACAACTGAAGACACATGAAAAGAACTACCCCACTCATGATTTGGAACTAGCAGCAGTAGTACATGCTGTCAAAATATGGAAACATTATCTGTATGGGGAGAAGTTTTAGATTAAATCAGACCATAAAGTCTTACTTATCTATTTAATCAGAAGGAGCTGAATATGAGACAAAGAAGATGGCTGGAACTATTGAAAGACTATGATTGTGATATCCAGTATCATCTAAGGAAAGCTAATGTAGTAGTGGATGCGTTGAGCAGAAAGGCAATGACAAAATATCAGGGAGAGGTTAGCACAACTGCCGCAATGTGTACTACCAGAAAGGTAGTCAAGCACGATAACGAGCAGTTTGTGACAGATGCACCAGATGGATCAGCCAACCAAGGGTTTATTCATCGATTTTCAAATATGTTCGTCGCATTGAAAATTATACAAGATATAGTTGATGAAGTGAAGACAACTATCAAATCAGACCCTTACCTGAGAACGGTACAAGAAGACATCGAAAAAGGTAGAACTAACCCTGAGTTCACCTTGGACGAAGAAAAGGTATTGAAGTACAAAGGAAGAATATGTGTACCCGAAATAGAAAGTGTGGACATTAGACACCGATTGATGAAGGAAGCCCATACCACCATCTATTCGATACATCCTGGAAGCACTAAGATGTATCATGATCTAAAGAAACTATATTGGTGGAGAAGAATGAAAGCAGATGTAGCTAAGTTCGTGTCTCAATGCCTAAATTGTCCGAAAGTAAAGGCTGAACGACAAAAACCGACAAGACTGTTACAACCGTTATCGAAACCAGCATGGAAATGGGACTGCATCACTATGGACTTCGTCACAGGATTACCACTGACTCCTCGAGTAGTTGACGCAGTTTAGATGATTGTAGACCGCCTGACTAAAACAGCTCGCTTTATACGTATACGACCCCAGTAAACACTAGAGAGGTTAGCTAAGCTGTACGTGGATAACATTGTGCGATTACACGATGTACCTGAAAGTATTGTGTCCGATAGAGATCCACGATTTACTTCAATGTTTTGGGAAGGATTGCAAAAGGCTATGGGTACAACATTGAAGTTTAGTACTACATTCCATCCACAGACAGATGGACAGTCAGAGCGTACAATTCAGATTCTAGAAGATATGCTTCGAGCATATGTAATTGACTTCAAAGGATCATGGGATGAAAAGTTACCACTGATTGAGTTGGCTTATAATAATAGCTATCAAGCTACTATACAAATGTCACCCTATGAAGCACTGTATGGCAGAAAGTGTCGAACTCCTTCGTTTTGGAACGAAGTCGGAGAACGTCGTATTGTTGGATCGGAATTTGTTCAAGAGACTTGTCGAGTGGTTGACATTATCAAAGAAAGAGTGAGAACAGATCAGAATCGTCAGAAGCACTATGTCGATACCCGACGCTGAGACCTTGAGTTCATCATGGGTGACAAAGTATTCTTAAAAGTATCGCCTATGCGATGGTTGAAATGGTTCGGACAGAAAGGGAAATTAAGTCCAAGATATGTCGGGCCATATGAGATTCTAGCTAAGCGTGGGAAAGTGGCTACCAGTTAGCACTACCACCATCTATGTCAAGTGTGCATGATGTATTTCACATTTCCTTATTGAAAAAGTATGTCAAGGATCCAACACACGTTTTGACAATAGACTTACCTGATTTGACTGATGATTTGACATTTGAAGTAACACCATCTGAAATCACCATCCGAAAGGATCAACGACTACACAACCGAGATATCTATTATGTTAAGGTCACCTGGAGAAGTAGAGACATGGAAGAAATTACATGGGAAGAAGAGAATGCTATGCGAAAGCAATACCCTCACTTATTCGACTTAGAAGGTATGTACAATTTTGAGGACGAAATTTTTATAAGTAGGGGGGAGTTGTAAGACCCGTATCGAACTAACCCGGTCTTACCACCTTGAACCAGGTCTACCCATCATGGTCGAATCAAACGGATCAAGTGTGTGAAGGAGATCACGATCCCAGGTATTAAACTGACCCAAAAACACCAAAAATAAGGGGAGGGTCGCATACCCAGCAAGGGAGGGTCCGAACCCCCTAGTATAAAAGTCAGACCCACAGTTTTATACCGGGGGTTGGACATTTTAAGAACCAGGGGTCGACGGGATCTCCGACCCCCCCATCGACCCCCGGTAATCGATAAAAACAGCACGAACTGAAAATTAGGAAACTTTCCTAATTTCAAGGGGATTCCTTCTTAATCTCAATGGGACTTATTTTGGGAGTTTCTACTCTATAAATAGGACCTCCCTAACCCTCTTTCACTCCTTTTAGAACCCTAATTGTATTGAGAGAAAGAGAAGAGAAGGAGAAGAGAAAGAGAAGAGAAGGAAAGTGGAGAAGAAGATTAAGGAGAAGGCTTCAGAGAAACAAGCCTAATTCTCAGGTATGGATACTATCCCCATGAAATTCTACAGACCTTAGGATAGATAGAGAAGAGGGAATGATCTAGGAGAAACCCAAATCATCCACCCATGGTTAGATTTTCATGGAAAACTATGGGGGGAGATCATGAAAGCCATATAGGTGAATGAACTACGGTTCTAGGCCATAGAACATGTGTGGAATGGATTGTAGAAGCAAGCCATAGGACCCAAAACACGAAGAATGAACTGTGGGAAGAAAAATTGATAAAACCCATAGGGGGTCGCACGGGGGGTCGATGGCCAATCGATCCTACCAGACCCTGATCATCGACCCCCAGTAGGGGCTTACGTGTTTGTATGGGCAACGGGTATAGCAATAAACATGACCTTTGTGTGTACATTGTCCATGGTTGGGTGTATGTGAGTCGGCAATAAACATTACCTTTGGGCAGCTTCACACACTTGTGTATAGAGGTGCGGCGTCAATAAACGTGATCTTTGGCCACCTATCCTTTCTATAGCACATTGCAAACTTATTTACCAGACCAAAGATATGAATTGAATGCATGCATATGTTTGTTGCATTGTTTTGTTTGCTCGCTGAGCCATCATGTGTGCTCACCCTCTCGACGTCGAATATTTTTAGTTGATGATGCAAGTACCACAGTCGTAGATTATATAAATGATTCGGTCTATGCACGTGTTGCTGCAATGGAGGCTGAAGACTTATAGGATACGCATGACCCCTCATGCGAGTGCAACTCATGCGTGTTCTATTAGGATTTTATTTGGATTTATTAAAGATGTAATTGATATTTTATTTATTTATGTCTCACTTGTTACAAAAATAATTTGATATTTTTAATTATGATTATTACATTTAGAATGCTCAGTTCATTTACTATAAGACTTCCGCTATTGTGTATTTATTCTGATTATGGTTGTGGATGCGCATGGTTTTATTTTTAATGGATACCGCCTATTAGAGATCCTGGTTGAACCGTTGGTTTATAGTGGTTCATCACACCGTTCTGAATGGTGCAGAAATGGGGTGTGACAGGACAGTTACCCTATTATATAAATTGTACTGAAAAAGAGAGGAAAAGTAAGGAGTCTATCATGGGGTTGGGGGTATAGGAGGAATAGGGTCGGAAATATCATAATCACACTCGTAGGCGACCCTTAGCCAGTGCACCTGCTCCTGGGTGACTCTAAGGCTATGAGCAAGGCAACCCAAGTCTGGGCTCATCTCACGTTGAGCATCCCTGATCTCTGTTAACATACCCATCACGGTGTTGGGAGGAGGCTAAGATGGTCCCACTGCATGTGTGGGCTGTGGTGCTGGCGCTGGAACATCTTCTATTTGATCATCGCCACCCTCAACATCACCCCCTGCCACTGCTGCATGAGCTGCATTGGCTGCTGCTGCTGCTGCTGTCGCGGCTACTACCCTCTTGAGTGGGCGAGGACGAGCCTCTAAGTCCTCATCACTAATCAGCAGGTTGTCCATCTACATCCGGAGGATGGCATCCCAATCGATGTCCGAGGTCATAGTATCCTCAACAGCAATCTCACCCCTCATGTCCACTCGTAATCGCTGCAGAAGAGTGGTGATGAGTCGGCCATATGGAAGGTTACTGGCCCGATCAGATAGAGTAGCCTGATGCATCGTCCTGATAATGATGTAGGGAATACAGACCCGCTCCCTAGTTCAGACCCAATAGGTCAAGTACTGAGTGAGCTGAAACAACTCACTGTAATGGTCGCTCTGAGGCACAATATTGTGCTGGATGATGCGACTGTATACCTAAGGCACAAGTCTCAAGCTAGCAGCCTTAATAGGCACCCTAGGTTTAAGTAGCTACTCCGAAATCTCCTGGTGTAGATCGTCTGTGAGAAAGCCCTTCATCTTAGGGGCACAGTAGACCAAGTCCCCATCATTGGTAATCCCTAGGAGATCGGCGAGCTGGTGAGTGTTGAAAGAGATGGGGATACCCTTGACGAGACTGGTAAGGTGGAGTTCCCTGCAGTGACTGAAGTCATTGACATCTCCCTCTATCTCCAGGTTCACATAGAAGTGTTTAACAAGGTTGGGATGGGTAGTCACCGTATAGGTGATAACGGGAAACCACCCAAGTCTATCAAAAGCTACCTCAACGTCAAACCGCTGCAGCTGCTCCAGGTTCAACCATCGCCCCGACTCAATATTCTTCTCGTCGAGCAAAGGAAAACGGGCTTGCACCGCCTCAGAATGAAACCACTGCTCATCGAGCTGTGGAACAGGTGGATGCGGGCGGTGCATGCCAAGACCAAAAGAATGTTTACCCGCACCTCTGCGTTGAGACATTTTGAGCTACAAACAAAGACAAATAGAGAGAAATGGGTTAGAATTTTAGAAATTTCGACAGCATAACGACAGTAAATCAAGCAAAGCCTCTAACTCACCCAAAACTTAGGGAGGAGGACTTATGTAACCCCCCAAACACTTTAGGAAAACCAAACATACATCAATTAAACAAGAAATTTGGGAAATTTCAGCAAAATCAATTTTTTTTAACAAAACATAGGTTAAAAATCAAAAAAAATTTGATTTTTGTAAAAACCTTTCGGTAGAACCTCAAATTGGTTGAGGGCTATTGCTCATAGATGTCCTAAACCCATTCTAAGCCGAAGGAAAAGAGTTCCTACGGTTAGAATTTCCTAAACAAAGAAAAACCTAAATTTTGGGCTTGGAACCATAGAGAAACGATATGAAAATGATGAATGGAAGGAAAGAACTTACTTGGAGGCGATGTTCTAGGCCTTGATCGGAAGAAAATGGCCTCTATGATCACCGGTTGGACTGTAGCAACTCAGCAAGCCAGAGAGGAATTGCCATCATAGAGGAAGAAGAAAAGAAAAGTGAGAAAAATCTCACTTTTCACGAATTTAAAGCCATTCTGGGCATACCGGTCGACGATTTTGCCCATACCGGTCGACCGGTACCCCCCAAGGTATATCGACCGATACCTCTCGCTCAGGAGAGAAATCCTGACTGGTCGACTATACCGGTCACTCCATACCCTACAGGGTAGCGACCGGTACATCGACCGGTACCCCTCGGGAATCCGAGAAATTTTGTGCTCCTGGACATACCGGTCGCACTACCATACACAGTGCCACGACGGGTATGTTGCGATCGGACAACTATTCGAAGCCTAGAAAATTTTGAGAAAAATATTGAAAATTTCCAATTTAAGTTTCCGTTACAATTTTCGCCTTGCACATGTTAAAGACTTACACTATTATGACTATTCGATTATACCTTATGTGTCATGTCTTCTTCTCAGATCCAAGTAGGAAATTAATCTGAGATGGCCGGCGGAAATGGTTGTAGAGGCTCACGAAAGCGTCACCACTCCAGGGTGTGCCTAGACGAGGATAATGTGGAAACAGGAAATGTTGATGAGTAAAATATGAACCCTAGCGGTGAAGAATGGCAGAGTCCCAGAGCACCAACAAATTTGCCAGGACCTCCTCACACAAACTCTGAAACAATTGTGACGAATCTGGTTTTCCAGATGGAAGCTCAGCAGAAAACATTCTTGAATGAGATGCTGAAGATGTTTAGGCCAACGGTATATATTCCTACAGAAGGTACGCCTGAGTCTGGAAGAAATAACACCACACTGCCAATGGATGGTAGTATTGGGCCGATGGGACAGGGACAGAATCTATAACCACCACACCAATTTCCATCGTCATCTGTCTATCAAGGAATCTATCCGTACCCACCACCATGGTATGGAATGAATGCACAGGGGCAGAATGACCTAAGCCGAGCGGTGGATAGGTTCTTGAAGCTGAAACCCCTTACTTTTATAGGGAAACTAGGGAAACCACTGTGGCCTGCACAGTGGGTGTCTGAAATAGAGAAGAACTTCCGTTTGATGACTTGTACGAAAGATGAGAAGGTGCTATTTTCTACGCACATGCTTAAGGAAGATAAATGCCTGGTGGAATTCTACCCGGTCATACCTAGAGGTGAAGCATACTTAGATCGATTGGGTAACATTCAAAGGAGCTTTCTTTGATAAATACTTTCTGAAGAGCTTTAGAGATCAAATGGAGAAAGAATTCCTCAACCTGTAGCAATCCCAGTTGATGGTTGATGCTTACCAGCAGAGATATGAAGAGCTGTTCTTCTTCGCTCCAGCAAGCATGCAAGAAGAAGAAACCAAGACCCGTAATCAAATCAAGTCAAAGAGACAGTTTCTTTGCTCAGAACAGGGGACTGAAGAGGCCTACTACTAAGACGTCAGGTGGAGGCAATACTAGACCATTCTGCCCATACAGGGCTCAGTCTGCTGTGGTGCCTGCACAGAACACTACTGCACCACCACCGTCATAGTTTGTTGGACAGAACCCAAATGTTAATTGTTTCAACTACCAGTAATTGGGTCATTATGTGAGGACCTGTACTCTACCCAAGAAGGAACTATCACATCAAGGAAAGGTATTCGGAGTAACCACTGAAGAGGCAGCCATCACCTGATGTGGTTACTGGGACTGTAAATATAGCTGGTATACCTGCCAGAGTACTCTTTGACTCTGGGGCTACGCACTCCTTCGTTTCTATTTCTTTTGGGAAGCGAATGAAATTACCTGTCAAGTGTTTGAACCCAATCTTGATAGTTCGCTCTCTATTGGGAGTCGAAGTGGCGTTGAATGAATACTATGGGCCGTGAACAGTTAGTATTAAGGGCCGAAACCTATAAGCAAATCTGGTTCTACTCGAGATGGCAGACTTTGACGTTATCTTGAGAATGGATTGGCTAGGCCATCATTCAGATAGCTTATTATGTGGTGAAATGAAACTTGTGCTTAAAGATGAAAAAGGGAAAGAGTTTAGCTTCACTGGGACTAAGTTACCTAGGAAGCGAAAGCTGATTCTCTCCGCCCTAAAAGCTAAGAGATGCTTAGAGAAGGGAGGAGTGGGGTATTTAGTGTCTGTGGTCGACAAAACTGCAGATGTGCCAAAGATGGAAGATCTAGATGTGGTATGATAGTTTCCAGATGTATTTCAGAAGATCTCCCGGGTCTACCTCCAGACAAGGCAACAGAGTTCGTGATAGACCTTATGCCAGGGTCGGCGTCGGTGTCTAAAGCACCATACAGGATGGCCCCTACCAAATTGAAGGATTTGAAGACCCAATTACAAGAACTACTAGATAAAGGCTTCATACGACCAAGCATATCATCATGGGGAGCACCTGTATTGTTCGTCAAGAAGAAGGATGGTAGCGTACAGCTATGTAGCAACTACCGAGAGCTGAACAAGTTAACCATCAAGAACCGATATCCTTTACCTAAGATTGATGATCTATTCGATCAGTTGCAGGGTGCAAAGGTTTTCTCAAAGATTGATCTTAGATCAGGGTATCACCAATTGGAGATCAAGGCCTCAGATATCCAAAGACTGCTTTCAGAACAAGGTATGGGCATTATGAGTTCCTAGAAATGTCGTTCGGGTTGACTAACGCTCCAACGCCGTTCATAGAACTGATGAACCAAGTGTTTCATGACATGTTGGACACTTCAGTCATTGTATTCATCAATGACATATTGGTTTACTCACAAGACAGGGAGACTCATGCAACACACTTGAGAGTAGCCCTACAAAGGCGGAGAAGAGAGAAGCTTTACGCCAAGTACAAGAAATGTCACACCCCAATTCCGCACATCTCAGAATGGTGTGATGAACCGATAATAAACCAACGGTTCAACCAGGATCTCAAATAGGCTATCCCCGCATTATCCAAACTTACACACATCCGTAATCATAATCAGAGTAAATACACAATAGCGGAAGTTTTACAATAACATGAACTGAGAAACTAAGATGATATCAATAATTTAATAGCAAATTATTCTATTTTCAACTGAGACATAAATATTTAGATACCAAATACATGTCTTAATAAATCCAATAAAGAACCTATAAAATATCTAACCAAATGCACACGAGTTGCACTCGGAAGAGGAGTCGTGTGTATCCTCTTCAGCTCCAGCTTCCATGGCTGCCACGTTCCCGTATGCAGATGCATTCATATAGTCTTCAACGGTATAACCTGCATCATCAACTAAAAATATTCGACATCGAGGGGTGAGCACACATCACGGCCCAGTGAGTAGCCAAAACAATGCAACAATACATATGCATGCAAATCAATTTATATCTTTGGTCTGGTTTAAAATTTGCAGTATGCAATAGAAAGGTTTAGGTAGACAAAGGTCGCGTTTATTGACCCCGCCTCTATACACGAGTGTGTGACGTCACCCGAAGATCACGTTTATCGTCAACTCACATGCACCCAATCATGAACATTATATAACAAAGGTTACGTTTATTGCTATATAGTGCCATACCAACACGTAAGCCCCTGTAGGCGAGGGCTGCAAACTGGGCTCGCAACTAACCAATCCTAATGCCAAACAGTGTATCCAAGGCCTCACCCCAGCATCCCTCAGAATGTCCATAGAGATAGAACTAAGGCCCCCCGGTAGAGTCAGAGACTACAAGGACCGAGACCACCTCCCCTGATACTCTACGACATAATAGTTCTGCTAAGGTAATGACGATACGACGATGCCAATGCACAAGACTTGAGTTAGAGATAAAGCTAAAGTGCTGAGACCCGCCATAGGTTAATGTTTATTGACGTTCTCATCACACCTCCCATGATACTCGCTCGCATCAAGTACATCAACCACACACATACAATCACATGCCTATTCCTATCATCATCATCATCATGTTATAAACAATGAAATAAATATGCATGAACAAATAATAGAAATATTGTATGACATGTTATATGCACATTCCAAACATATTCGCATAGAATGAAGCATAGCATAGGACTCAAGAAATAGAAAACAGTTTTTGTTATTAACCAATTTAGTTTGGAGTTCTGGTTCCTCACCTTAGCTTGCTATAGGATACTTTTCCAAGCTTTAGAATCACCTTTACAGTGTTATTATATTGCTAGAAGACCTAACAAAGTCGATAGAATTTAATTAGAATTAATTCCAGATTTAAAAACTACTCTGTTAACTAAGGGTCGGAGGTAGGGTCGGAGTCAGGATCGACCCTGGGTGCGACCCTCCCTTAACTCTGAACTTCCCAAACACTGAGGGTGGATGGTCAGGAACACCTAGGGTCGAATGGTCATCGACCCTCGGTGCGACCCTCGGTGCACTTTGGTCTAGTTCTCTCTTTTAATCCATTCTTCGTGCTTGGGATCCTATGGCTTTCTCCTACGTTCCATTCTACATTCATTCCATGGTCTGAAACCATGTATAGCCCACCTAGATAGCTTTCATGTATTCTCTTATGGTTTTCCATGAGAACCTAACCATAGATTGATGGTTTGGGTTTCTCCGAGATCACATTCTCAACAACAACTAACCTAAGGTCTGTAGAAACTCATGGAATTAGTATCCATACCTGAGAAGATTACTTTTTCTCTGAAATTCTTCTCCTTTTTGCTAAGTTCTCTTCCTTGCCTTTCTTCTTCCTCTTTTCCTTCTCCTTTCTTTCTCTCAATTCAATTAGGGTTGTGAAAGAAGTGAAAGTGGCTTAGGGACGTCCTCTAAATAGAGTAGGAACATCCTAAAATAAGCCCCTCTGAGATTAGGAAAGAATCCCAATCGAAAATTAAGAAATTTCTTAATTTCAATTTCGGATACAACCGAGGGTCGATGGGAGGGTTGATGATCCCGTCGACCCTGGGGCTCAAGATGTCCGACCCTCCCTTCAAAATTGAGGGTCTGACTTTCTGCCTTGGGAGGTCTGACCCTGCTTAGCTAGGTATGCGACCCTCCCTTCCAATTAAGTGTTTTTGGGTTGATTTGATACCTGGGATCTCGATCTCCTTCACGCCCTTGGTCCATTTGACTCGACCATGATGGGTAAACCTGGTTCAAGGTGGTAAGACCGGGTTAGATTGACACGGATCTTACAACTCCCCCCAACTTAGAAAAATTTCGTCCTCAAAATTGTACGTACCTTCTGAATCAAATAAGTGAGGGTATTGCTTCCGCATAACATTTTCTTCTTCCCATGTAATTTCTTCCATGTCTCTACTTTTCCATGTGACTTTAACATAGTAGATATCTCTGTTGCGTAGACGTTGAACCTTTCGACTAGTGATTTCTGTTGGTGTTACTTCAAATGTCAAATCATCAGTCAATTCTGGCAAATCCACTGTCAAAACATGCGTTGGGTCTTTGACATACTTCTTCAATAGGGAAATGTGAAATATGTCATGCACACTTGTCATAGATGGTGGTAGTGCTAACTGATAAGCCACTTTTCCACGCTTAGCTAGAATTTCATATGGTCCGACATATCTTGGACTTAGTTTCTCATTCTGTCCGAACCTCTTTAATCCTCGCATAGGCGATACCTTCAAAAATACTTTATCACCTATGGCGAACTCCAGATCTCTTCGTCGAGTATCCGCATATTGCTTCTGACGGTTCTGAGTTGTTCTCACTCTTTCCTTGATGATGTCGACCACTCGGCAAGTTTCTTCCACAAATTTGGGTCTAACTATACTACGTTTTCCCACTTTGTTCCAAAACAAGGGAGTTCGACACTTCCTGCCATAGAGTTCTTCATAAGGTGGCATCTGTATAGTAGCCTGATAGCTATTGTTATAAGCGAACTCGACCAATGGTAACTTTTCGTCCCATGATCCTTTAAAATCAATCACACATGCTCGTAGCATATCTTCTAGAATCTGGATTGTACGCTCCGACTGTCCGTCTGTCTGTGGGTGAAATGCAGTACTGAACTTCAACGTTGTACCCATGGCCTTTTACAATCCTTCCCAAAACTTGGAAGTAAATCGTGGATCTCTATCGGACACAATGCTTTCTGGAACACCATGTAATCGAACAATATTATCCACATACAGCTTCGCTAACCTTTCCAGTGTATACTGAGGTCGTATAGGTATGAAGCGAGCTGTTTTAGTCAGACGGTCCACAATCACCCAAAATGCGTCAACTACTCGAGGGGTCAATGGTAGTCCCGTGACGAAATCCATAGTGATGCAGTCCCATTTCCATGCTGGTTCCTGTAATGGCTGCAACAGTTCTGCGGGTCTTTATCGTTCAGCCTTTACTTTCTAACAATTTAGGCATTGAGACACGAACTTGGCTACATCTGCATTCATTCCCCTCCACCAATATAGTTTCTTCAGATCATGATACATTTTTGTACTTCCAGGATGTATCGAATAGATGGTGGTATGGGCTTCTTTCATCAGTCGGTGTCTAATGTCCATACTTTCTGTTTCAGGTACACATATTCTTCCTTTGTATTTCAATACTTTCTCGTCATCCAAGGTGAACTCAGGGTTGGTCCTACCTTTCTCAATATCATCTTGTACTGTTCTCAGATAAGGATCTGCTTTGATAGCTGTCTTCACTTCATCCACTATATCCGGTATAATCTTCAATGCCGCGAACATATTCGAAAACCGATGAATAAACCCTTGATTGGATGATCCATCCATTGTATCTATCACATACTGCTCGTTGTCGTGATTGAATACCATTTCGGTAGTACACATTGCTGCAGTCGTGCTAACTTCTCCTAGAGATCTTATCATTGCTTTTCTGCTTAATGCATCCGCTACTACGTTCGCTTTTCCCGGATGATACTGGATATCACAATCATAGTCTTTTAATAGTTCCAGCCATCTTCTTTGTCTCATATTCAACTCCTTCTGATTAAATAAATAAGTAAAACTTTTATGGTCCGACTTAATCTAAAATTTCTCTCCGTATAGATAATGTCTCCATATCTTGACAGCATGTACTACTGACGCTAGCTCCAGATCATGAGTGGGATAATTTTTCTCATGCACCTTTAACTGTCTTGAATCATAAGCAATTACTTGCTCTCCTTGCATAAGCACACATCCTAGTCCCAGTCCCGACGCATTAGTGTATAAAGTAAATGTCTGTCCTGGAACAGGAATAGTGAAAATCGGGGCGGATATCAATCTGGTCTTCAGTGTTTGGAAACTCTTCTCACATTTGTCGGTCCACACAAATTTTTTGCCTTTCTTAGTCAAACTGGTGAGAGGTACAGCAATCCGAGAATAGCCTTCTACGAATCTCCGATAATAACCAGCTAGACCTAGAAAACTTCTAATTTCTGAAATGCTCTTTGGTGCTTCCCACTTCACAATAGCCTCGATCTTTCTAGGGTCCACTTTGATTCCTTCAGCGGATACTACATGGCCTAGAAATGCGACTTCACTTAGCCAAAACTCGCACTTTAAAAATTTGGCATATAGCTTCTCCTTCCTTAAACACTGTAGGGCTGCGTTTAGGTTCTTGATATGGGTTTCCTCGTCCTTGGAGTATACCAATATGTCATCAATAAATACTATAACCGACGTATCCAACATATCGTGGAAAACTCGGTTCATAAGTTCCATGAACGTTGCCAGTACATTAGTTAATCCGAAAGACATAACCAAAAATTCATAATGTCCATATCTGGTCCTGAATGCTGTCTTTGGAATATCTCCTTCTTTAATCTTCAGCTGATGATAGCCTAATCGAAGATCGATCTTAGAAAATACTCTTGCTCCTTGTAACTGATCGAACAAGTCATCGATCCGAGGTAGTGGATATCGATTCTTGATTGTCAGTTTATTCAACTCCCGATAGTCGATGCATAATCGAACGCTACCATCCTTCTTCTTTACGAACAACACCGGTGCCCCCCATGGAGATATACTGGGTCGAACATAACCCTTGTCCAGTAGTTCTTGTAGTTGCACCTTCAGTTCCTTATGTTCCGTAGGAGCCATTCTATAAGGTTCTTTTGATACTGATGTGGCTCCAGGTATAAGGTCTATCACAAACTCTGTGGCTCGGTCGGGTGGTAATCCGGGTAGTTCCTCCGAAAATACGTCAGGGTAGTCTCGCACAATGTCAATGTCTTCCATTCGTGGTGATTCCTTGGTTAGGTCGACCACTGACACTAGATACCCGACTTCCCCCTTCTCAAGGCACTTCTTAGCCTTTAGTGTTGAAAGTATGAGCTTGCGTCTCTGGGAAAGTTTGGTTCCCGAGAAACTGAATTCTGCTCCTTCTTTGTCTTTGAACGTTAGCTTCTTTTTGGCGCATAATAGATTTTCCGAATGCCGAGCTAACCATTCCATTCCCAAGATGACATCAAAGTCTGCCATCTCAAGTTGTATCAAGGTTGCATCTAAAGTCTTCTCTCCAATGAGAACTGGACAAGGTCCATAACCTTTTTCTAGTTCCACTTCTAACCCCATCGGTGACCGTACAAGTAATTTGTAGTCTAATGTTTTGATGGGTAATTTCGTCTTCTTTCTAAAGGACACAGATATAAATGAATGAGTAGCTCCGAAATCGAAGAGTACTCTGGCGGGTATGCCATTTATAGGTACAATACCTGTGATTTATCTTTACTTAGTCTACATGCTCATTCAATGTAATTATAACTTTAAAAGTTTCAGTCATACCTGTGACCACATCGGGTGATGCGACCGCATCCTCGGATGTAACAGCATATACCCGTCCCTGATGTAACTGCTTCTTGGGCTTTGGGCACTCCCTTGCCATATGTCCGGGTTGGTTGCAGTTAAAACACTTCAGGACTTTAGAATTTGGATTTGGCTGAGGTTGAGCTGCTGGAGTAGTCTTGGTTGCAGCAGTAAAATTCTGAGGATGGAAAGGCTTATACGTCCTGTTATTGCCTTCGTTGTAGGAATTTTCGGCTGGCCTTTTGATGCCTTTGTTCTGAGTAAAATAACTCTCCTTCTGGCTCGATTCAATCACTCGAGCAATCTGGACAGCTTCGTTATAAATTTTCTTCTCTAAGCCCAGAACATGTTCCCTGATGCTTCCTCTTAGTCCCGTGACGAACCTACAGGTTTTGGTATCTTCCTCTTGCATGCTAGTCGGTGCAAAGAAAAACAGCTCTTCGTAGCGCTGTTGATATGAGTCCACAGTCATCTGTCCCTGATATAGGCTCAGGAACTCCTTCTCCATCGAATCTCTGAAGCTCCGTGGAAAATATTAATCAAAGAAGGCTTCTTTATATATAGCCCATGTCAGTAGGGCGTGCTTGGTCAGTAGATATGCCTTCGTGGATTTCCACCAATGATGTGCGTCGCCCTTGAGCATGAAGGTGGCGCATAGTACTTTCTCTTCCTCTGTGATAGTCATCATGAGGAAATTTCTCTCCATCTCGTCTATCCAGTGGGCTGGCCACAATGGATTAGACGGTTTGCCGTTGAATTCTTTGGGTTTCATCTTCAAAAATCTCTCCACTAGTCGGGAGTGGTCCAACTGATTTTGGGGGTTTGCCCCAAACATATCGTGTGGATACTGGTAATCACCCTGAGCTGCTTCTGGAACCTGCACTGGAATCTATGCAGTAGGTTGTGGAGGTGTCTAATGAGTTGGGTGGTTACCCACCGGTACTGCACTGGCTTGTCCTGTGTGCATGGGTGCAGCCTGAGTGGCTTGAAACATAATTCCCATGGCAACCTGCATCTGAGCCTATGCGTGTTGCATCTGCTGCAGCTGCTGTGCCAGATTCATCACCACTATTGCTAGCTCTGGTGGTGGAGGTGGCAAATTTGTAGGGTTTTCCGGTTCTGGGTTACCCGGTGCATAGTTATTTTCTTGACTGGTCTCCTCCATGGGTGGTGGTGGTGGGACTGCATTTCAGGTCTGTTAGGTTACTCTACGTCCAGACATAATTCCTTTCAATGATTGGTGGTGCCTGAAAATTGTCAAAATAGGTGAGAAGTCATTCATATTTCATGTAGGCATGCTAACCGATAATCAATTCCAATTCTAGCTCATTTTATAAAAAAAAAAATACTGTCTTTTCTATGCAGGGTCGATGGTGAGGGTCGATGGTATGTCCGACCCTTGGTATCCGACCCTGGGAATGACCTGTTCTTCCCGAGAGCTGAGGGTCGATGCGAGGGTCGATGCGTGTCCGACCCTCAGTTCCGACCCTTAATTTTCTGTCAGATTCCCGAGAGCCGAGGGTCTATGTGAGGGTCGATGGGTGTCCGACCCTCAGTTTCGACCCTTAGTTTTCTGTCAGGTTCCCGAGAGAAGAGGGTCGATGGGAGGGTCGATTCGAGGGTCAATGGTTCTAGTCGAATTGTCCGACCCTCGAACCAAAAATCAGATTTTTAAGATCCGATTCTAGGTCATTTCATATTATTTCTCCTCCGTTTCGACTCGTCTCTCCTCTCTGAGTTGCTACAGTGCTACTCCACTGTTTTTGATCGGTTTGACTCCGGGTTTCGATGTCCACGTCATCCATACAGGTATGTCTTCCCATTTTTACCTGTTTTTAGGTTTCCATTTATAGGTTTCCGCACATTTAACTTGTATTCCAAATTAAAAATTTTCCAACCGTAATAATTCAATTTTTATTGGGGGCTTTTGTTATTGGTGTCTCGAGGAATGAAAGCCCTCAAAATTTTTTGAGTTTCATCGGTTGGTTATCGAGAAACTTGAAATTTTCTCTTTTTGCCCTAATTGTCGAAATTTTTTATTTTTCTTGGAATTCTTCAAATTGGACTTCGTCAGTTAAAATTTTCTACTGTATGTGGGTTGTAGGATGTATTTTAACCTACGTAGGTTCTCATGCCCACTTGTATGATGAGCAATAGGGCTTTATCGTCACTTATGTCATTATTAAATCGAATTTTGGATTTTTATCCCATAATGTTCTTATTTTTCCTTCTCTTTCTTGTTTTGTAGATACCATGGCTCGCACCAAGATACCCCGAGTGCGTGATCCACTCCGCTTCCGTTCTAATGAAGCCGAGGCACAGTATGCCGACTATGCCCGTAAGAAAGTGGAAGGGGGTCGTATGGTGAACTTGGCTGAGCTAGGCTTGTTCAACGTAGAGAGGGCATTTGGTGATATGGGGTGGCTCCCTGTCTTTACCTACGACGCGTGCACATGCCCGGATTTGGTCCGCCAGTTCTATTGTAATCTCCAGGTGGTGGGGAATTACAATGACGTCGAGCATGGTCAGGAGTTGCGCATCACCAGTTACGTCAAGAAGGTGCACATTTCTTTTGATTATCGGCAACTGGCCGATCTGTTGGGTATACCTTATGATGGCCCCATGGTTTACTGTGCGCCTGGAGAGCCACAGTTTGTTTCTATGGAGATGAGGGCAGAGATCGACAACCAGCTGTTGCGCCCTGATCGCTGGCAGATGAGAGCCTGTTACTTCCGTCCAGCTCCACGGGTCTTCTGTAAGATTATACAGCATAATCTGATCCCGCAGAGTGGGCACTATGAGAGGGTTTCTCAACTGACCCAATTCCTGATATACAGTATATGCACTCTCCAGCCCGTCTGCCTTCCATATATCATCATGCGGACTATGATTAGTGCTACATTGTCCGGTCATAGGGGTAATCTACCCTATGGACGCATGATTACAGTGCTACTGCCCTGTCTGGGGGGTTGACCTGGTAGATGAGAAGATCCAGGAGAAGACCTTCTCGTCGCCTCTAGATTTGGAGGCAATCTGCAAGATGGATATGTGGGATGCCCAGGTTAGTGATGAGGAGAGGAACGTGATGGTGCGCCCTCACACTCGTATCGAGATGGCTGATGCTGAGGCTGCTACTGCCGCCGCTAGAGCTCGTGTGGATCCTGTCGACGATGATGACCGTATGTATATGGTTGTCGACTCGATACCACCGCCTTCACCCACACATTCGGCTGGTGTTGGTACTTCTTCTGCGGCGGATCCTGTACCTGAGGATGGTCCTTTGCATGCGGCTGGTCCTTCACTCCCACCTTCTGACATGATGGAGATGCTGCAGGAGATCAGGGAGGCTCAGCGCAGATCTGTTCTGAGGATGGAGGAGTTGCTAGACGCTCAGCGTATGAGGGTGGATGAGCTGTTATCGTTCCAGCGAGCGACTGATAGGAGGGTAGCCGATCTTGCAGCTAGTCTCCAGACCACCCAGACCCAGGTGGCCTGGTTGACTAGGGTCTATGCTGAGGCCTATGACCGAGATCGTGAGGCCCCGCCACTTCCTTCGCCTCCAGCTTCTTGATTGTACTTTATTTTCTTGTTCTACAGAGTAACTGTCCGGGTTGTGGACTGTACTCTGCTTTAGTTATGTATATACATTTTGTTTCTCTCACTCACTGTATGTAACTCGTTTCCCCTTTAATAGATGCATTATTCTCTTTTCAAATTTGGTCTCAATCATCACTTGTGCTTGAAGTTTGTTTATCTTACTGTTTTTACTTTTATCCTATCTCAGTTCACAATTGTCTTCAATGTATGTTAGTTCGGCGGGCAAGGCCTGAGACGCTCTGATACCAAGTTGTCACACCCCATTTCCGCACATCTCAGAATGGTGTGATGAACCGCTAATAAACCAATGGTTCAACCAGGATCTCAAATAGGCTATCCCCGTGTTATCCAAACTTACACACATCCGTAATCATAATTAGAGTAAATACACAATAGCGGAAGTCTTATAATAACATGAACTGAGAAACTAATATGATATCAATAATTTAATAGCAAATTATTCTGTTTTCAACTGAGACATAAATATTTAGATACCAAATACATGTCTTAATAAATCCAATAAAGAACCTATAAAATATCTAATCAAATACACACGAGTTGCACTCGCAAGAGGAGTCGTGTGTATCCTCTTCAGCTCCAGCTTCCATGGCTGCCACGTTCCCGTACGCAGACGCATTCATATAGTCTTCAACGGTATAACCTACATCATCAACTAAAAATATTCGACATCGAGGGGTGAGCACACATCACGGCCTAGTGAGTAGCCAAAACAATGCAACAATACATATGCATGCAAATCAATTTATATCTTTGGTCCGGTTTAAAGTTTACAGTATGCAATAGAAAGGTTTAGGTAGTCAAAGGTCGCGTTTATTAACCCCGCCTCTAGACACGAGTGTGTGACGTCACCCGAAGATCACGTTTATCGTCAACTCACATGCACCCAATCATGAACATTATATAACAAAGGTTACGTTTATTGCTATATAGTGCCATACCAACACGTAAGCCCCTGTTGGCGAGGGCTGCAAACTGGGCTCGCAACTAACCAATCCTAATGCCAAATAGTGTATCCAAGGCCTCACCCCAGCATCCCTCAGAATGTCCATAGAGATAGAGCTAAGGCCCCCCGATAGAGTCAGAGACTACAAGGACCGAGACCACCTCCCCTGATACTCTACGACGTAATAGTTCTGCTAAAGTAATGGCGATACGACGATGCCAATGCACAAGACTTGAGTTAGAGATAGAGCTAAAGTGCTGAGACCCGCCAAAGGTTAACGTTTATTGACGTTTTCATCAGACCTCCCCTGATACTCGCTCGCATCAAGTACATCAACCACACACATACAATCACATGCCTATTCCTATCATCATCATCATGTTATAAACAATGAAATAAATATGCATGAACAAATAATAAAAATATTGGATGACATGTTGTATGCACATTACAAACATATTCGCATAGAATCAAGCATAGCATAAGACTCAAGAAATAGAAAACAGTTTTTGTTATTAACCAATTTAGTTTGGAGTTCTGGCTCCTCACCTTAGCTTGCTATAAGATACTTTTCCAAGCTTTAAAATCACCTTTACAGTGTTATTATATTGCTAGAAGACCTAACAAAGTCGATAGAATTTAATTAGAATTAATTCCAGATTTAAAAACTACTCTGTTAACTAAGGGTCGGAGGTAGGGTCGGAGTCAGGATCGACCCTGGGTACGACCCTCCCTTAACTCTGAACTTCCCAAACACTGAGGGTGGATGGTTAGGAACACCTAGGGTCGAATGGTCATCGACCCTCGGTGCGACCCTCGGTGCACTTTGGTCCAGTTCTCTCTTTTAATCCATTCTTCGTGCTTGGGATCCTATGGCTTGCTCCTACGTTCCATTCTACATTCATTCCATGGTCTGAAACCATGTATAGCCCACCTAGATAGCTTTCATGCATTCTCTTATGGTTTTCCATGAGAACCTAACCATAGATTGATGGTTTGGGTTTCTCCGAGATCTCATTCTCAACAACAACTAACCTAAGGTCTGTAGAAACTCATGGAATTAGTATCCATACCTGAGAAGATTACTTTTTCTCTGAAATTCTTCTCCTTTTTGCTAAGTTCTCTTCCTTGCCTTTCTTCTTCCTCTTTTCCTTCTCCTCTCTTTCTCTCAATTCAATTAGGGTTGTGAAAGGAGTGAAAGTGGCTTAGGGACATCCTTTAAATAGAGTAGGAACATCCTAAAATAAGTCCCTCTGAGATTAGGAAAGAACCCCAATCAAAAATTAGGAAATTTCCTAATTTTAATTTTGGATACAACCGAGGGTCGATGGGAGGGTCGATGATCCCGTCGACCCTAGGGCTCAAGATGTTCGACCCTTCCTTCAAAATTGAGGGTTTGACTTTCTGCTTTGGGAGGTCCGACCCTGCTTAACTGGGTATGCGACCCTCCCTTCCAATTAAGTGTTTTTGGGTCGATTTGATACCTGGGATCTCGATCTCCTTCACG
This sequence comes from Protea cynaroides, assembly GCA_028583415.1. Taxonomy (NCBI): domain Eukaryota; kingdom Viridiplantae; phylum Streptophyta; class Magnoliopsida; order Proteales; family Proteaceae; genus Protea; species Protea cynaroides. The sequence goes on from CM053269.1 coordinate 4,871,820, forward strand.
CCCTTGGTCTATTTGACTCGACCATGATGGGTAAACCTGGTTCAAGGTGGTAAGACCGGGTTAGATTGACACGGGTCTTACAAGAAATGTGAATTTTGGCTGAAGGAAGTGGCCTTCTTGGGTTACGTAGTATCTGCAGTCGGTATCAAGGTAGATCCAAGCAAGATCGCAGCTATAGTAGGATGGGATGCACCGAAATCAGTTGCGGAGATTCATAGTTTCCTTGGATTGGTTGGTTACTATAGAAGATTCGTGGAAGACTACTCAAGGATCGCCGTTCCACTTACCAGACAAACCAAGAAAGGGGAAAAGTTCATATGGGCGGATGAGTGTGAGAAGTGCTTTCAGACTTTGAAGTCAAGACTAGTCTCTGCACCTATCTTGAACATCCCAGCACCAGGCTTGCCGTTTACCTTATATACGGATGCCTCAGGTTTGGGTCTTGGATGTGTGTTGTTGAAAGGAGAACAGGTGATTGCCTATGCATCAAGACAGTTAAAAGAGCATGAGAAGAATTATCCTACACATGATTTGGAGTTAGCAGCGGTTATACATGCAATCAAGACTTGGAGACACTACCTTTATGGTAAAAAGTTTTAGATTAAGTCGGATCACAAAAGCTTAACTTACCTTTTCACTCAGAAGGACCTGAATATGGGACAGAGGAGATGACTAGAATTATTGAAAGATTATGATTGTGACATCCAATACCATCCAGGTAAGGCAAATATTGTGGCTGATGCCTTAAGCCGAAAGTGGGCATTAAAACCTGAGACAGGACTTAGTACAAATGTTGCATTGTGTGCTGCAGCTTCAAGCTCAATAGAAAATGATGAAGAGTATATATTAGAAACTGCAGGAGATCCAGTGGAATAGGGCTTAATTCATAAGTTCACATTGATGTTCGCAGCTTTGAAATTCTCATCGGATCAAATAGATGAGGTCAAAGTAGCAATACTACAGCATCCACACCTCAAGACTGTGCAAGAAGATCTAGAGAAGGGGAAAAGCAATTCTGACTTTACCTTGGATTCAAACAAAGTACTCAGGTATCGAGGACAATTATGTATACCTGAGAGTGAGAACTCAAATATCAGAGATCGAGTTATGACAGAAGCTCATTACACCCCATATTCGGTGCATCCAAGAAGCACCAAAATGTACCATGATTTAAGAAGATTAAATTGGTGGAGGGGTATGAAAGCGGATGTAGCTCGGTTCATATTTCAATGTCTGAATTGCCAACAAGTTAAAGCTGAAAGGTAGAGAGCCACAGGTTTTCTACAACCACTACCGGAGCCAGCATGGATGTGGGATTGTATCACAATGGATTTCATCACTGGCCTACCCTTGACACCAAGGTCAGTGGATGCAGTTTGGGTTATAGTCGATCGACTTACCAAGATTGCTCGATTCATCGCTATCAGACCTCAGTATACCATAGAGAAGCTGGTTAAGTTATATGTGGATAATACAGTCAGACTTCATGGCGTCCCAGAAAGTATAGTATCTGACTGAGATCCCCATTTTATATCAAAGTTTTAGAAAGGATTACAGAAAGCCATGGGAATCAAGTTGAAGTTTAGTACAGCTTTTCATCTTCAAACAGACGGGCAGTCAGAAATACTATTCAAATCTTAGAAGATATGCCAAAAGCGTGTGCTTTAAATTTCAAAGGAGCTTGGGACGAAAAGCTATCACTCATTAAGTTTGCTTATAACAACAGTTACCAGGCTACGATCCAGATGGCTTCATATGAAGCACTCTATGGGAAGAAATGTCGTACACCTCTGTTATGGAATGAGGTGGGAGAGATAAGAATTGTAGGACTGGAGTTCGTCGAAGAAACTTGTCCAGAGATTAATCAAATTATGGAAAGAGTGAAGACAGCTCAAGTTCGACAAATGCACTATGCAGATAACTGACGTCGAGATCTGGAGTTTGCAGTGGGTGATAAATTCTTCTTGTATATATCACCTGTGCGAGGTCTGAAACGGTTTGGAAAGAAGGGGAAGCTATGCCCCAAGTATATGGGACTATACGAGATTTTGACCAGACGTGGCAATGTGGCATATCAACTGGCTCTACCACCATCCTTGTTAAGCATTCGTGATGTGTTCCATGTTTCTTTATTGAAGAAGTACGTCAAGGATCCATCGCACAACTTGACAGCAGACCCACCAGACTTGACAGTAGACTTAACGTTTGAAGTTGTACCTGTGATGCTCACAAGCCGAAAAGTACAACACCTTCGAAGCAAGGATATCCACTACGTCAAAGTGCATTGGAAAAGCCAAGATGTGGAAGAAATTACTTGGGAGGAAGAGAACGCAATAAAAAAGGAATACCCTAACCTTTTCGATGACCAAGGTACGTTCAAATTTTGAGGCCCAAATTTATTTTAAGGGTGGGGGAGTTGTGAAACCTACATGCAAATTTCGGAGACAAAATTTCTTTTAAGGGTGACGGAGTTGTAAGACCCGCATTCCATTAACCCGATCTAAACCTTGAATTCATGTCGTAACAGGTCTTCCAATCATCACCGGGCCAGATGGGACGAGCGGATGACAAACAGGTATGAAACGGACCGAATTAAGTATGAATTAATTAATACCGGTCGATGGAACTGTCACACC